>CM067319.1:50136791-50742630 GCA_034231615.1 Meghimatium bilineatum
TACAAATGGTTATATTCTACTTTGCTACAAATGGTTATATTCTACTTTGCTACAAATGGTTACTACTTTGCTACACATGGTTATATTCTACTTTGCTACAAATTGTTATATTCTACTTTGCTAGACATGGTTATATTTTACTTTGTTACAAATGGTTATATTCTACTGTGCTACAAATGGTTATATTCTACTTTGCTACAAATGGTTATATTCTACTTTGTTACAAATTGCTATAATCTACTTTGCTACAAATGGTTATATTTTACTTTGCTACAAATGGTTATATTTTACTTTGCTACAAATGGTTATATTATACTTTGCTACAAATGGTTATATTCTAATTTGCTACAAATGGTTATATTCCACTGTGCTACAAATGGTTATATTCTACTTTGCTACAAATGGTTATATTCTACTTTGCTACAAATGGTCATGTTCTACTTTGCTAGAAGGCGATAATCCTTTTTAATATACACATTGTGTGTATGTCATGTGACGTATTCTCTCCAGAACGTTGTCTTCCCAATAAACTCCCTGAATTGGCTTGCATTTTCTAGAGATGTATTCATGTTATCTTTAATGTCGCCAGTCCATCGTCTTCTTGGTATGCCCCTCCCCCTCCATCCCAGTGTTCTGCCCTCCATTATTAGTCTTTCTAAACTGCTGTGTCTCTTTATATGACCAAACTGATGTAGTTTTATTTTTATTATTGTGGTTAGTAATCAACACTCTGAAATCGTCAATGTGTTTATATCTGAATTTCTTTTAATTTTTTTTTCTACCAAGACATTCTATGTATCTTTCTGTAGCATTTCATCTCAAAGACGTTGATCTTCTTTACCGCCTGTTTTACTTAGTGTCCATGTTTCACAGCTGTATGTTGCAACCTGAAAAATAAAAGTTCTTAGCATTAGCAGTTTCGTCTGTAATTTGTTGTTTTTCCATATGTTTTTCAACCGTATTCCTTAACAATATGCCATTACCAATCTCTTCATTATCTATGCAGTCTCCTGCATGCACCGTTGATGTTTGCTCCTAAGTATTCGAATGTATGCGCATATTCTATCTCGGTATTGTATATTCTGATTTTTGGTATTCTATTATGTCTTATGCGACATTGTCTGTTGTAATATACAAAGTCCGCCAAAAATATATTCACTCATGAGGAATAGGAAAACTTGAACATGTTTTCAGATAGTGTCTGCTAACTTGATTTAGCTATCATATGAGAAAACGTGAACATGTTTTCAGATAATGTCTGCTAACTTGATTTAGCTATTTTATGAGAAAACTTGAACATGTTTTCAGATAGTGTCTGCTAACTTGATTTAGCTATTTTATGAGAAAACTTGAACATGTTTTCAGATAGTGTCTGCTAACTTGATTTAGCTATCATATGAGTAGGCCTAAGGCAAGTTTCCATTGTCTCAACAATCATAACCGGGGCAGAAGGTGATGTCCGCTAGCTTCCAAACATTTGTTAGCACGGAGATATGGTACTCCGGTATCCTTGAACAAAATAACCAGTACGATTACTGTACATGCAATTTCAGCCTTCTCTAAGTGGTGCCGATGTGGTTGGTTTTCTACAATTTCAAAGATATGTTCCTTGGCCTATTAAGGCGAATCTAATATTTAACATACAATAACTACAATTATATACCTCGGTGGTCGTATTCCGTCGAATTATAACTTTGCTATTTGTTATGGTACAAATCTCTGTTATAACCAAGTGTACTAACATTCGTGATTGTTAGGAGCATACCTCACCATAAGAAAATAATTTTTTTTTTTAAATGCTTTACTGCTACCATAAATACAAAACTGCATGAAGACTTTTCAAAAGTCCTGGTCCATACCAGGATATCAGAACATTCTGGTCATTTTGCTAGACATGTAAACACATGTTGTGGTGCCCCTACTTGTCGTTTTTTTATGTTAACGTATATCTTATCCTTGATAAAGACCTTTTGGTCGAGACGTCGATTTGTGTGTGTTCCTATGTTGTTTCGTGTTATTAGCAAAACTTCATTATTCCGTTTCATGCTTTACCTGTTGGATTTCTATTTTTGTAGTGAGAACATATTTTTAATATTAGAACCTGCGGGGAGCTAAATGTCAACACTTTTTTATTTTAATCAGAGATTCATTGTTTCGCCTGTTTCTTTGTCAAGAAGACACCAAACATTAATTAAACTTATGTGGCATTTCTCTGTATATAGAATAATTATTATTATTTCATCTTGCCATCAAATGCAATTATTAAAGTTCTATTTCTTCTTTTAAGTGTGTTCTCAAAACCTGAAGATTAGCATCATTTAGTCATCTGGAGGACGACATGCGTTATATTACGGTTTACATCTAAGCTGCAATATCTTCACATTTTATCCTGACTCATCCGACTTCAGCATGGCTAATGGATACTTCTACCTATATTGGATGGGACAGCCAACACCTTCGACCAGCCTCCGCAATCGCCTTGTACGACATGTATGGAAGGTAAATAGTGTCGCTATTCTTTGCTTCCCTCTCGGGTATCTGGCAGCACATGGGCGGTTTGTATTCTAATTATACAAGTTGAAACTCTCATTTTTGTAGAATTTGAAAGGAAAATCATTTTGTTCTTTCCTTTGTTTCTTCTCAGTTTCTGTTGTGTTGTCCCTGTTCTGTAAGCGATTTGGGGTGGGGGGGGGGTGAGAGCAACGGTAATTACAATTCGGTGGAGTTAAGCAGGGATGGAGGAACTCCATGAATACTTAACATGTGTTGGAAGGAGGAGTCCAAAATTGGTAAAAATTGTTGATATAACTTATGGACAGCCTCTTGTCAGTCCAAATATTGTTGACGTAACTTATGGACAGCTCCTTGTCAATCAAGAAATTGTTGACTAACTTATGCACAGCCCCTTGTCAAGTCATATTCTTTTTAATCTATTTGCAAGACCACACTTCTTTTGTCATTAACACGGGAAAATGCACTTTCAACCTCAAAAGACTTGCTTGCTGCATCTGGGGGTGAACGAGTTTGTCGCCTTCAATATCAAACACCACAGGTTGGCGGTGAGATTTACCTATTGAAGTATATTTCGTTCAGAACACATTTCAACAAGCAACATCAAAAGTTTGGCACATCATTTACTCCTATCACTATTTAGCATCATAGTTTACAGTTTTTCTGAGATAGCATGAGATTTTATATCTTCTTAGCTCAGAGACCAGTGCATATAGTAATTTTAAATCAGCCGGTTAGGCTAATAAAAATTACTTGGAAGGTTAAATATGGCTCGTGGACCGTACTATGCATGCACCTCGTGTAGATGCTCATTAAAGAAATCAAGTGCATGGAAAACCAGTAAAGCTTGGTATCGATATATTCATTAATACTCAACAGGAGTCGTTATTGATTATGAAACGATATCATTTCACTACGGGCAGATTCAAAGATTCAGCGTTCTCTCTCAATTGTCGTAGGTTCTTAGTCTTCTCTCTCAGTTGTCGAAGGTTCTCAGTCTTCTCTAGCAACTATTGAAGGTACTCAGCCTTCTCTCTCAATTGTCGAAGGTACTCAGCCTTCTCTCTCAATTGTCGTAGGTTCTTAGTCTTCTCTCTCAGTTGTCGAAGGTTCTAAGTCTTCTCTCTCAATTGTCGAAGGTACTCAGCCTTCTCTCTCAATTGTCGAAGGTTCTCAGTCTTCTCTCTCAGTTGTCGAAGGTTCTCAGTCTTCTCTCTCAGTTGTCGAAGGTTCTCAGTCTATTCTAGCAACTATTGAAGGTTCTCGGTCTTCTTTAGAAACTATTGAAGAGTCTCAGTCTTCTCTAGCAACTAATATTGGATATTGCTATGGATGTCATCCGCTAATATTGGATATAGCTATGGATGTCATCAACTAATATTTGATGTAGTTATGAATGCTATCCACTTATATTGGATGTAGTTATGTATGCAGTCTACGTATATTAGACGCATTATGTATGCCATCCACTAATATTAAATGTAGCTATGTATATCTTCCTTCATTAGACAAAGTCGTTGGACTTACATCGGCCATGTTCTCAGAATGAACAGCCTAAGAATTCCCCAGCAGTCACTATATTGGGTGCTACCTGGAGTAAGAAGAAGAGGGAGACCTATAGAAACTCTACGAAGAACCATTAATAGAGAAGGCATGTCAATGAACCTAAACAACACGCAACAATTGAAAGACCTGGCAACACAAAGACAGAAATGGAAAGCTATGGTTTCTGCCCTATGCGCCGCCTATGACCCTGGAGGAACATAACATAACATGAATATAATCCACTTAGATTGGATTCAGATATGAATGCTATCAGCTAATATTGGATGTGGATATGGATGTCATCCACTAATTTTGGATGTAGTTATGGATGCCATCAACTAATATGGATTGTAGCTATGAATTATATCCGCTAATATTGGATATAGCTGTGAATGCTATCCACTTATATTGGATGTAGCTGTGGATGCCATCCATTATTATTGACGTCTTCAATAATGATCATCATTAAAGAGACATTATCATGCAAGTTGTACAAAAAGGGCACACATAAATGGAATTACTTTTCTATCATGAGGTCTATTTCATGATTTTCACAAAAATAATGAATGATATAATAGGCGCAGAGAAATGACTTTATTGTATTTAGATTCGCCCATACTTAATACGTTCCTCCGAACAGAGCAGCACATACCTCTCCGCAAGTATGACCCCAGCATGTAATTCTGCATCGTTAATCGATAATTCCTACCGACTCTCAAAAATACACTTGCAAGCATGACATCATGACAAGGTTTTATATTCAACTTCCTGAATACAAGACTAAGTGTCCCACTGCGGAAAAAAAATAAAAAAAATAATAGCGTTACGACACACAGCCAAAATATTTCACAATGTCCAACATGAATCGTTGTTACCAAGAGTAACCAACAATTTCTTGTTAAGTAATAAACTTCTACAAGAAAATGAGCAATAATATTACGAAACATCCAGGAATTAAAACATTTTACGGTATTTCACAGCAGAAATCAAGAGAAATATTGCAATAGCATCAAAACTAGTTCAAATGAAACAAATTTTGGCAAGACACCAGCAGTGAAGGCAAATTATATTTAATCAAATGAAGCATATTTTCAGTAACAATTTATGGCTGTGAAATATGAACACTAACGTCAAAGAGAGAATTTCCTTGGAAATGAGATGCTGCAGATGGATATTAAGAATATCATGGAAATCGGGGGGAAAAAATGAATCAATTAGCATTAAAAACATTCCTTCATTTTCTTTAGTGCTGAAGTTAACGCATAGGGCAGTCAGATCTCTCCAATTCTGTCTGTTCAAAGCTATTCCGTGCAGTTCTTGAATAGTATGAATATTGTTTGCTTTAATTTGTCTAATTATTGTTCTTCTGAATCTTTCCTTTGGTTTACCCCTGGCTCTTCTGCCTGTTGGTATCCATGCAAGAGATTGGCGGTGTATTATGTTATTGTCTGAGCGTAGGACATGTCCAATGTAGGACCAATGGCGTTCTCTAATAACATCTGTGAATTAGTTTTTATGTGTCTCTTCTCTAATTTTTTCGTTTGATTTGAATTCACTCCAATGGGTGTTAGTTATTCTACGAAGACATTTGTTTTCCACACTCAATAGTTTCTTTTCTGAAGATAAATAACTTTTCCAGCTCTCACATCCATATGACAGCACTGGAATGATGCAGGAATTAAATAAACGTATTTTCGTGCGTGTGCTGATTGACTTTGACCTCCAGATATTAGACAGTTTATTAAAGGCACTTGATGCTAATGCAATGCGAATTATAATTTCTGTCATGCCATTGCCGTCGAGTGTTAATTTTCTTCCTAGATAGAAAAATATGTGTACCTTTTCAAGTTGTTCATTTAAATTAATTGCATTAGGTGAACTGGTAAGGTCCATAATTTTTGTTTTTGATTGATTGATTTGAAGACATATCTGTCCTGCTATGAATTTTAATATATCAGTTTTTGTTTGTGCATCTTGATGGTTTTAAGAATATTAACATGTGAAATATGGGTGACTCTTAAACAATATTATAATAAAAGCTGAGGTTTCCTGACTACATAAAGAGACACAACGGTTTCGGAATGCGTGGTTGCAGGTAACAGGAGAAATGGCTGCTCAAGACAACAATGGGCAAAGAATGCTTTATAGTGTTTAAATTTGTCCTTGCCTGCAGCAGCTTAACTCACCCAAAATTGTAAGTTGTTCAGAACGTCCATGCACCAGATTAACTCACCCAAATTGTAAGTTATTCAAAACGTCCATGCAGCAGATTAACTCACCCAGAATTGTACGTTCTTCAGAGCGTCCATGCAGCAGATTAACTCACCCATATTGTAAGTTATTCAAAACGTCCATGCATCAGATTAACTCACCCAGAATTGTAAGTTGTTCAGAACGTCAATGCAGCAGATTACCTCACCCAGAATTATAAGTTGTTCATAACGTCCATGCAGCAGATTAACTCGCCCAAAATTGTAAATTGCTCAGAACGTACATGCAGCAGATTAACTCGCCCAAATATTATAACATACGAATAACTGACACAAAAATAGAAGGTGTGGCATGTGACGTATTCTCTCCAGAACGTTGTTTTCCCAATGAACTCCCTGAATCCTTCTCTGTCTTGGGAAAGGCGGCTTGCATTTTCTAACGATGTATTCACGTGATCTTTAATGTCGTCAGTCCATCGTCTTCTTGGTCTGCCTTTTCTCCTCCTCCCGGGTGCTCTGCCCTCCATTATTTGTCTTTCTAAACAGTTGTGTCTCTTTATATGACCAAACAGGAAGGTATAAAGCGAGATATGAACCCCATTCGTTCAACTGACACCAGTAGTTTTACAACTTGATACAATACGTTTTCCTAGTTTGACCACTTCCTAAATATATGCGCTTTTAGTCAATCTGTGGGAAATGTGTATTCTCAAGTCAGTATGAAGATGGACTTGTATATGTCAGACCACGAAACTACATAGAAAAAAATCCAGCACAATATTTGTATTCTTCTTCTTCTTCTAAATTCATTTTCAAACTCCTGCATATTATTAAGATGCAGTACGGAGAATCGAATGTGCTTGGACATAGTTTACAGCTTTGCTGCGATATCTGCACCTTTCTACTTGACACACCCTACATCAGCATGGCTCCTGGTTCACTTTGACCATATATGTGAAGGGACAACCAACTACATCCCATAACCTTCTTAGCCGTCTCTTATAACAAGCATGGAAAGTGAACAGTGTTGCTATTTTTTACTCCCTATTTGGGCTCTTATTTTTGTTCCAAACTTAACTCTGAACCCAATATTAAACTTAACCTTAAATCAAACTCTATACTTATCCTTATTTTGGGGGCGTATTTGTAAACTATGTAAATCATGGCACAACACATTTTATTCTCTGGATTACATCCTGCTAATCTGCAGGAGTTTGAGAACAAACGCAAAATGAGAAGAAGAAGCGATTTAAATATACGGAACCTCTCTAAAATGTCTCTATCTGCGCAACATCGTTTTGAGCAATATTCTACATGGTGTATATTCTACAATATTAAATATTCGTAATATTCTACATGGTGTCTATAAAGACGTTGGGCACTCGTTTACATTTCTGATGACAATGTATTGAATGAATTGTGAATATTTAGTGCTTCTCTGTGTGGAATCACTGAAACCTCAAAATTTATGAAAATATACTACTGATCATGTCAATCTCGTATTGGATAAAGTAGCTTTTAGCATAACAAAGTTATGTCTTAGTGAATAAATGTAAACTCTGCATCTAACAGTAATCTATCGACTCATTAACTCACACAGTACACTGTGCCATAGACATGCACTACTTTCACTGATGTAATATTGAGCACATATATTTGATTTCAAATTCAGTGCACATCAACTTTATAGACACCTTATATATATATATATATATATATATATATATATATATATATATATATAATATAATATGAATAGATTGCGTTGGCTGGATCACGTTCGAAGAATGCTAAACTCCCCAATAAAAGTACTATTCATCTCTGGTGAAGAATTTGGTGACTCTTTCGTGGAAAATATTTAAAGGAAGGGGGGGGGGTTGTTTGCTTTTGGGCCACCTTTTAGCTAAGTTTCTATTAATAAACGTCATGTTCTGATTTCCTAAGCATTGGTCTCCACAATCCCCTCTCCCTTTAACCTTCAAACATATCTGGTACCCATTGTATTCCTTGTAGTGACAGTCCCTTTTTTAAAGCATATTTCGGTGTACGTCCACCTTTTTCTTCTTATTGTTATAGAAACATATTCCTGTTCAGTGTTTTCTCTTATTTACTTCTCTGACTTGAAATCTTCTTAACAAATATTGAATGTACTTCTAAGATAGTTATGTCCAAACGAATTAATTTGCCGATAATGATAAGAAATGTGATGTGGGTATATAGAAGAATAAGGAGATCATCATGGAAAGAGAAGAAAACAAATAAAGAGGTGCTAAAGACACTTAATATGAAGAAAGAACTACTAAGAGAAATAAAGATCAGGCAAATAAAATATTTTGGTCACATTAAAGGTCATGGCACCTTATTTGGGACCTTAGTTGAGGGCAGAGTCCAGGGGAGGTAAGCAAGAGGTGGGCAGAGATACAAGTGGGAGAGTAACATCCCACGATGGACAGGTTACAGTTTAGCAGAGTGCACCATCAAGACAAGAGACAGTGGATGTTGGAGATCCGTTGCCGCCAAGCTTCGTTGCGGAGACGGCACTTAATGATGATGAATAATAAGACCCATAATCCCTCATTGGTTTTAAGAGTGCCACATTGGAGACATCAGCACAAAAGCACTCCAAACATTTTCATCCTAAGTCTTTCATAACAAAACCATATCCGGACCGTTCATTAATATTATGGTTGGTTGCTTGGTTGCTGATCCAGCGGTGCATGGGCTCATGCCCTTTGATCTAATGCCATTAAGTGGCAATATATTGCTGGGAAGTCTGTTGATTTTCGGCCCACCCCGGGACAGAGCCAGAGAATAACTATCACACCTCCAGGAAGGTAGGTTTCAACCTATGCACTGCTCCCAGCCACTGTAGCCAAGATATGGTTCACTGTGCTCATTCCCCGCCACCAATTGACTGCTGGTTATGCCGAACTTATCTATTGCTCCAGACATGTAACCAAATGTTCAAGTCAAAAGGATTGTCACGTCCTGAATCACTGTGCCTCTATGATGGGTCTCAGCCATAGGAAAAAACAGTGCTGTCAGTTTCCTCCTCCCCAGTGCTGCACAGTACATCTCTGGCTCCCTCCCAACCACAGAGGGTGCATACATATCATCATCATCAAGTGCCGTCTCCGCAACGAAGGTTGGCTGCAACGTATCTCCAACATCTCCTGTCTCTTGTCTTGGTGGTGCACTCTGCTAGACTGTAACCTGTCCATCGTGTAATGTTACTCTCCCACTTGTATCTCTGCCTTCCTCTTGCTCGCTTCCCTTTGACTTTACCCTCAAGTAAGGTCTTCAATAGGGTGTCATGTCTTTTAATGTGTCCAAAGTATTTTATTTGCCTGATCTTTATTTCTCTTAGTAGTTCTTTCTTCATATTAAGTGTTTTTAGCACCTCTTTATTTGTTTTCTTCTCTTTCCATGATGTTCTCCCTATTCTTCTATATACCCACATCTCAAAGGCATCAATTTTGTCTTCTAATTATATATATTCAGGTAAACATGAAACACATTTCAATAACAAAATAAAATCATAATTGTATAGAGGACGTGCCATGAAGCTTCTATAAGAGGATAACCTCAATATAACGGCATGTCATCCATTAAGGTTTTCTGTTGCATGGGTGGTTTGTCTAGTGGGCCATTGGTGAAGACACACAGACGTAGCCACATGCGTTTCCTTAATGTTATAAAACAATATGTTTTCCAACATGTGCCTCTTCTCCTTCCACCCTCAACTGTATTATATAAACTATATTCCAAATTCGTGAGAATCGCATTCTTTCATGCTGCAATAATCATCACATTCTTTACCCTACATTATTGCCCAGCTAATAAAAATGTCTAACCGGATCGATAGCGATCAAATGAGTTCATTTGTAACGCTAAATGTCACGGCTATTAAAGTCTTTTAAATCGTTCAATTAAAAACATATCAAGTACAATCTGGGTATTATTGAAAACCGATGTCATATGTTGTGTTTGACAATTTGTGGCCAAGTTTTCCCCGGATTTTTCTGTTTGATTTTTTTTCTGTCTATTCATACAACGACGTGCTTTTGTAATTGTGTTTTATCTGTTGTTCTGGTTTTTTTTAATATAATTATTTTGTGTTTGGAAGAAAATTAGAATTAACTAAATATGATGCCATTTCTTTCTCTTACTCTTTTAAATATTAAACCGTTTACTTTTCTTACTGTCTGCTACCTTTTAAATATTCGTCTGCTCATTCTTTTCTCTTCTTTATATTATTTGTAATCTTCTTCCATTACTTTTTCGCTTTCACTTTCTTCTTTCTTTTTTATTTTTACTTTCACCAACGTATTCCGTTTCTTCCTATATTTAAGGGAAAAAAAGGATTTTTCTTCTCTTTTTCAGTCACATTGTTTCGTTTCTCATTCTATTTATTGTTTTATTCTGCATAATTGTCTTCAAATAACGTTCATTCTCATCAGGTTTTCCACTTACACACATGCACATTAAACAATTAAAAAAATATTTTTTCCCCACACGAAAAAAGTCACACATGCACACAAAATCATACAATCTCTACTGGTTTTCTACTTACAGACACTAAAACAAAACGTTCATTTTCGACATATTATTCATGAAGAAAAAAACATCAATTTTGTAGGAGTTTCCCACTCATATATACATACACACACATTTGTTGAATTCTCCACCAGTTTCATCCTTACACAATTATACTCTAGTCAGTCAAGCTAAGATGGATTGGATTCTAGTCAGTGAAAATAAAATCAATTGGATTATAGGATGTCAAACTAAGATAGATTGGATTCTTGACTGTTAAACTAAGATAGATTGGATTCTTGACTGTTAAACTAAGATGGATTGGATTCTAGTAAAACTAAGATGGTTTGGATTCTAAGCTGTCAAACAAAGATGAATTGGATTCTATGCAATCAAACAAGGATGGATTGGATGGAGTACTGCTGCTTTTTTTCTGCTGAATGAGATGAAACATCGAGACTGAAGATAACATATCCTACACAGGGCTTTGAGGTCAACCCAAGAGTATTTTGGATGTTGTTATTTTATAGAAAATATAAACACGTTTAATATGTTGCCATTGCGCAGCTACCTGCTGCGGAAATTGAACATGGTACCGTGGCCACCAGAAAAGCGATCTTTACCTGTCACCACAGAGCTGACCTATCTAGAGCATGGATGACCACCAAAAAAAAAGCTAGACAAATTCGATTCGTTAACGGTCATTTCTAGTCCACAAGGCTCAAAGGTCACAGGTACATATCCCGCTCGCGAGGTCTTATTTATAAAGCCAATTTATTCAAAAATTCCTTGGGATTATGCTTGAAGATACGAATGGACATGCTATGAGCAATACTTTCGACAGAAGGCGTACCGTTTGTTTAAGAGGACGGAGTATATATAGGTTCACCCGAGTACAATAAAGTTAATCCTCTATGTCTTTTAAGATTTTCTTGATCCCTTATGAGTTTAAAAAATACTAGCTTCATGTAATTGTGACGTAAAACATCTTCATGTAATTGTGACGTAAAGAATCTTCATGTAATTGTGACGTAAAGAATCTTCATGTAATTGTGACGTAAAGAATCTTCATGTAATTGTGACGTAAAGAATCTTCATGTAATTCTTCATGCAATTGAGACGTAAAACGACCCTCTTCGTGTAACTGAGATGTAAAACAACCCTCTTCGTGTAACTGAGATGTAAAACAACCCTCTTCATGTAACTGAGATGTAAAACAATCCTCTTCATGTAAGTGAGATGTAAATTTATCTCTTCATGTATTTCAGTTATGAATTAATATCATATGATACGGCTTGCTTATACGTTATCTATTGTCTAGACGGTGGTAGACTAGAGACCGTCTGACTAGTTAGTTGGTCGTCGGATCACCATCACTGCAAACTGAACACGTCCATAGTTGTTCCGATCTCTTCCTGAGTGTGTCTGCCATTACACTTCTACTGACAGTACCGGTCCTATGCTGGTTGACCATCATTCTTCTGCGCCCTCTAAAATTTTCACTTCTAGCAACACCGCATTTCAAACTCTGATTTGTAATCCTGGTCATTGAAAAGAAATCCCCATCCACACTAGTCTCACTCTCGCGTGCTATAGCTCTTTAGGAGTTCAAAACGTCATCTTGATCCATTGCCCTGAGCCACAATCGCGCATGACGCCAGTTGATCTACACTTTCATTGTCTCGATTGTCCAGGCACGAACAAAACTGTAACCACTTTCAGCCACGCCTTTCTCAATGCCTCAATCCACTGTTCACGAACGAGACCCACTTGTACCTTCCTAATCATACTCATGGAGTCACCAAGATGCAGACCTCTGTTACCTTCTGTGTGCATACCCACTCAAATGCCCTGGTCACCGCCATAGTCTCCATGGTCATGCTACTTGTAGTAACCGCATAGGCTCCATTCTCCTCTCTAATCGTTTTGCCTGCGCACTGAGCTGTGAAAGCCAAAGCACTGCGAACATGTCTAATCACAGATCCATCAGTGTATATAATCACATGCCACCCCCCTTTTCTTTGACATTCTCACTGACCAAAACCTGCACTTCTTTCTCCACATCTGTGGGACACCATTCTCTGCATTCCCTGCTAAGTGATATTACTACTCTCAAACATTTTTCGAAATCTGTGGGTAAACGTATCCATTCTGCACCTGCAGCCACAACTAACTTGCAATCTGCACACGCTTTGTATGACATCCTCAGCACGTCTCATCTACGATTTCGCTCTCTTGAGTCTGCTGCCTTTAACTTTCTGTATTTCGGAATACAATGGGTCTTCCTTATCTGCATGTATTTGAAGGTATGCCCGTGCACGGCAATACTGTAATCTGTGCTCTGCTGTTAGACAGCCAAGTAAGTACTGCATAGCTTTTGTCGATGTATCTCTTGTACACCTAAGTATGATATGCATTGCTGCATTCTAGATTCTATCCAGTCTTTCGATTTGAGTTTGGCTAAGAGTCAGAATTGCCAGTGTATATTCCACCACAGCCACCACCAAACCCCTGTATAAAAGAAATAACAACCTCTGCTGCTCACACTGCGCAGCAGCCATAACCTTCATTGCTGATAAACGTTTGCCTGCCTTTATGATAACGTGGTAAACGTGTTCCCTGAAACTCATACTTCTGTCAAAAAACACGCCGAGATATTTCATTGTATTGGTTAATTCTAAACTCTTCCCGGACAACGAAACTTGTGGAATGGGTGTCTTTACCCATGTGATTGTTCAAGGAAAACCACCGAATGCCTTTGAAGGACTTATCCCTGCTCCAATATATCTACACCAATTCATCAGTCTGTCCAGCTCCTTAAGTAGTTCCACGACGCTCTCTTCTCTATTTCTTCCCTGCCTATACACTAGGATGTCATCGACGTACGACATCATTCTGCCAGCACCTGTGATTTGATTACTACTGATATCTACTGTGTATACATTGAAAAGCACAGTAGCTAGAGGTGATCTTTGTGGCAGACCAGGGCTAATAGTCGTTGGTGCCGATACCCAGTTACCACACTTAAGAACTACTATTCTGTGCATCAGGGCCGCACCAACCCACCACATGGCAAAATGATTTACTTCAAGATTTAACCGTCTGACTATTGTCACTTACTCAGAAGCAATGACAATATTCTTTGACTTGTCAGAGCGTAAGCCCTGGTGCCCATTTCCTGGCAGATGGATAGACAGCTGAAATTTTGTTTTAGCAAATCGTATCTTCTTCTTCTTCTGGGTTCGTCCTCAAACTCCTGCAGATTAGTCCGGATGTAGTCAGGAGAACGGAAGGCGCTGTTTCATGGTTTACAGCATTGCTGAGATATCTGCGCCTTTCGGCCTGACACATCCGATTTCAGCAAGGCTTTGGGTCACTGACCCTATATGGGATGGGACAGCCAACTCCATTCCATAACCTCCTTAGTTGCCTTTTATGACATGCGTGGAAGGCAAACAGTGTTGCTATTCTTTGCTCCCCTTTTGGGCCGCGACAACACACGGGTGTCTTGGTAGTGAAATGTGCAATATCGTTCTATACTTCTATAACAAAGTCCAACTACTCCGGATATTCACGAATAATTTCAGTTACATAAGCGAACACTTGTCTCCCTTGTCTCATTTAGTAGTTTCCAATATGGAAGCAAGTTAAAATGAGAATTATAAAATACTACATATATTCTATATTAATGCATCACTCAGAAACATGGATACTAAATAAGCAATTAGAATACAGAATTGATGTGTTTGAGATGTGGGTATATAGAAGAATAGGGAGAATATCATGGAAAGAGAAGAAAACAAATAAAGAGGTGCTAAAGACACTTAATATGAAGAAAGAACTACTAAGAGAAATAAAGATCAGGCAAATAAAATATTTTGGTCACATTAAAAGACATGACACCTTATTGAAGACCTTACTTGAGGGTAAAGCCAAAGGGAGGCGAGCAAGAGGTAGGCAGAGATACAAGCGGGAGAGTAACATTACACGATGGGCAGGTTACAGTCTAACAGAGTGTACCACCAAGACAAGAGACAGGAGATGTTGGAGATACGTTAGAGCCAACCTTCGTTGCGGAGACGGCACTTGATGATGATGAACCACTTCTCAAATGTTTTCCTTTTTAATCCTTCTAAAGGTAGGTAGCTCTTAAAATTTATTTGAAATGTATTTATTTGGTTACCTCCCACCAGTTGCCATGTGTTAGACATGAACAAGAATTAATTGAGCCTTTTTTTATTAACAAGAAATGAAAACCCCTTGTGGTGAACAAGACCGGAGTTTTCTAAATGAATGTCTGAGAGGAAAAATAGCCAAGATTTGAAATAGTAAATGAACAAGATATCAGAATTAATTTAGCTTATACATCTGATAACTTCATTCCTATTACCAACCAATTACCCGGTTTTATGTTTTTATATTGTTTAGTTATAGAGAATCTGCGTCAAATCGATTGTTTGCAAGTGACTAGTAATTCTTCTATTTACAGTATCTTTACTAATGAGATAAGATTCAGTTTGTAAAACTAGTTTGCAAGGAATAATTCTGGGTGGACTGAGAAGAGACAACATATATTGGCTTTATAGCATACAGAAATTGTCACGATGTGTTCCATCTTTCTTCTTCTCATGATGCGTTCAAAAAGTAAGTAATGTCTCTTTCTTATGCGGGTAAACATCTTTCTTTTTTAATTAATATTTCCCTGGTGTTCTTAATATTCCTCTATAAAACCACATCTCTGCTAAATCAATATAATTTTTCACTATTCCACTAGTTCAAAGATTGACTTCCATACAATCAGAATTAGTTCTGTACAATATCTCTCTTTCTCACCTCAACTGACAAAAATATATTACATAGGAATATTTTCTTGTGAAATGTTGCCTTTACCATGTTAAATGTTACCAATTCTATATTTGATCTTTCTAATACATCCGAAATAAAATAATAAAATTAACTTTCATTTTTCTCCATGTAACCCATTTCATGACTTCCGGTAGTGACGTCCGTTGATGGAGGGTGTTTCTCTAGTCACTTCTGGGTCATTCCGTCGATCGTTGGATTAATCAACTAACATCGTAAAGTCCAGACCGATTTGTGTAACAGAGGTCAGTTCATTTAACTCAAAATGCTGTGTTAGAACAGAAAAAGGCAATTCAGAATGGTTCCCTGTGATTACTGGTGTATCTAACTCTTCCTCACTTTAATCAAAATCCCTAGTGCAAGTCATTTTCACATAGGGCTCATTAGCCATCTACGAACTCATAATCAAGGACATAACTAAAATTGAATTTTCAAAGTGGGTGTAACAAATGGTAATCATCACTTGTGATGGACGAACAAAACATGGATGTGAGACCTGGAAAAGCTCCTTATCTTCAGAAAAGAAATTACTGATATTCGAGAACAAATGTCTTCGTAGGATAACTAACACCCATTGGAGTGAATTCAAATCGAATGATAAAATCAGAGAAGAGACACATCAAAATGTTATCTGAAAAAGCCGTTGGTCCTACATCGGGCATGTCCTACGCGCAGACACCAACAGAATACACCACCAATCTCTTGAATGGATACCTACAGGCAAAAGAGCAAGGGATAGGCTAGACCAAAAGAAACACTCAGACGAACAATACTTAGAGAAAGTAAAACAACCAATATTCATACTATTCAAGAACTGCACAGAATAGCTTTGAACAGACAGAATTGGAGAGATCTGACCTCTGCCCTATGCGCTAACTTCAGCGCAAAAGGAAAATGAATGAATGAACCAATTTCCTTACCAAAAATCACAATTTATGACCACACTTCTTTATCACAGACCACACTTTACTACTCACGTGTGTACTAAAGACCACAATTTATAACACCCTTACTTACCACAGATCACAATTTATAATCCCCTTCCTTACCAAAGACCACAATTTATAGCACCCTTCGTTATCAAAAATCACAATTTGGAGCCCCGTTCTTTACCAAAGATCACAATTTATAACTCTCTTCCTTACCAAAGATCACAATTTATAACTCTCTTCTTTACCAAAGATCACAATTTATAACTCTCTTCCTTACCAAAGATCACAATTTAGAATCCCCTTCCTTACCAATTATCCTCATTTATAGCTCACTCCCTTACCCTGCTGAAGCTAGTGTATAAGTAATGCAATACGCTCAGCATATCTATACAATGATGTCTACCAGGTAGATGTACTGGTAAGTCTAATTTCTGATGCCCAACAAAATCTTACAAGAAATTACACAACAACACACGCTACTACAGAAAAACAGTGAGATCAATAAGGATCTTGTAAACATCAGACATCATGTGACATTAATTTAAATGAAAATAGCATTTTAAAAGATACGAGCAGCTCAGAGAATGTGGAGTAACCATGACAACATAAATAGTTCATGTGTTATAGCCATGGTGGCAGTTTAACATAATAATTTCTCGTTCATTTGTCAGTGAACATTTATTCATTTTGGTCTACTGTCCTTAAAATTCCTGACAATGGCATTATTATAATTGCAGTCTTTATATTCAAGAGCTTGTGTAACTAAACAAGTATTTGGGGCGTAGGGCTATTTCCTAAAAGTTTTGATTCGGTTCCATATAAAACTAAAATGTCTAGGTCCAGGTGCATTCACATGAAAATTACATATCTATCGGAGATTTTCTAGAAACATATACACTGTAGCTCACACACTCCTAACCTTTTTCGAGTCGGGACCACATTTTATAGAAGAAAAGTGACAGCTAACGGTGATAATTTTTTAAGTAAAAGGTATACGTAAACACAACAAAAATAGACGTATCAATATAATATAATTCAATATCATTTTAATTTGATACATATTTAATGCGATGATTGAAATTGTCACTCGGTACTTGATCCTAAAATAACACCCGAAGTTGAAATATGTCCACTCAGGTTTCCGTAAAATAAGTTGTTGGTACAGCTTAGATGACGTAATATTAAGCCGTTATTTTTGTATGGTTTTTCGTTTATTTTTATGTAGAGCGCATTTGTTGCATGACGAAATTCTGTTAGAGTTATGCCTTAACTTTGGCTAAGCACTATCCTGCTCGAAAAGGTTCTTTTGGAAAACCGGGCATGGTATGATCACTCTAAATAGTATTTGATCGACCAAGGGTCTACTCGTGCTATGATGTCGGCCGCGAGAGGCGGAACAAATTAAACTACATTGTTGGGGGCGACATTTCGAAAAAAAACAAAATATTTAAAGAGGGCCGCATTTCGAAGACTTGCATCATATTGAGATAATCTACCTCAATGCCCTGAATCGACCAATACCTTTCTAGCTGTTCTCCAATGTTCTACCTATTTAATTGTTCTTCGCTGTTGAGGTACCGTATTTATGCTCTTTTTGCAAGATGTTGCAGCGCATTTTACTCTACCATAGAGTGTAATGTACAACAGCTCTCAGATGATCGTTTCTACAGGAGAGCTTCTAGTGATGAAACGTTCACATCTTCCTAGATTTTTTTGTGACCCTGTCAATTAATTTCCTCATATCTCATAAACTTCACCCTTCTATGATCCTTAATCTTTGGAGTAAATATTATCTTAATCCCTAAGTACCGCTTGGACAAACAACGTCTTCTCTATGATTCCTAAAATACACAAGGTGTCCTACACTATCGGTTAGCTCTTGTTCCACTGAGAATATATCTATTTCCTGAACGGCATGTTCTTACCTATGGTGAATTCTCTTCCTCTTTATCTAAATGATATACCAACCGTGCCCTCCACACATTTGCTTCTATACATCTTTTGCCTGGCCGTAAATATCGTCATTTCCTCTTGAATGTCTGCTCTTTGTACACCTCGATTCCTCACTTCGACGGCTTAAAGCTGTCCATTTCTTTATTGACAGACGCTCTGTTCTCTCCCATGTGACATGTTCCATCACCCGTCTTACGGAACGTGGTCCTCAACCGTATATCTTTTGAATTCAGTTGACAGTTCTTCGAACAAATCAGTTTATGGGCACTAAAATGGATCCAGCTATGTGTACCTCTTCATATGTCATCTTGAATATTAGATATGGGAGCTCTCATTGTCACTTACCTAGCATATATCGGAGATACATAGATGTCAGCATTGGCATCACTGAAAAGGCTGCAGCTAGGAGGTGTCCTGCTTTTTTGGTGGCATACATAGGTGACCACAATCACGAGGACATCATTGCTCATAGCCGTCTCCACGTAGACACAGATAGAAACAGTCGCAGCACCTTTAGCAGACCATGCAAAACCTGCAATTTGTGGTCCATCAATGTCCCTCTTCAAGTCTATCTTAACTATTCATGACAGTTTCACGTGAATGTTTGTCTAGGCACATCATCATTACAATCATTTGTAAACGATGCCATCGTACATGCATTGCGGAAACTGGTCTGAGTCTTAGGGACCGTTTTTGCCGGAACCTCTATGATATGCTCCTGAGAGGGAGGGGGGAACTCCTGTGACCTCTCATTTTAACGATCCCAGCCACGGGGGAAGACATCTCAATAATAGCTATCCACTCTTGAACACATACAACAAGAGCCGCTTCGACGGAAGAACCGCCTTATTCGTACCATGGACACTCTTCCACCATATAGTGTTAATATGTCCTATTCATTTATTTAGCATTCTTCTCGATTCATGTCCTGGTATTAAGCCCTCTGACTACCAAATTTAGAAGCACCAGAGGTGTAGTCTTTCTGACTTACCTCCCATTTCCAGCCCTTTTTTTTCCTCCTACACTCTTCACTTCAGTGTCCACATGCTCCACAGAACATGCTTCACAGATCATGCTTCACAGATCATGCTCCACAGATCATGCTCCACAGATCATGCTCCACAGATCATGCTTCACAGATCATGCTCCACAGATCATGCTTCACAGATCAGAAAAGTCATTTTATATTTTAATTTCAATGTGTGACCTTGATTTGTTAAACATACTTCTCTTACCTGTACTTACATTAACTACTTACCTATCTCAACATGTAGCTTATATTTCTGTCTTACTCTAGTTTACTTACCTAATCTCAACATGTAGCTTATATTTCTGTCTTACTCTAGTTTACTTACCTAATCTCAACATGTAGCTTATATTTCTATCTTACTCTAGTTTACTTACCTAATCTCAACTTGTAGCTTATATTTCTGTCTTACTCTAGTTTACTTACCTAATCTCAACATGTAGCTTATATTTCTGTCTTACTCTAGTTTACTTACCTAATCTCAACTTGTAGCTTATATTTCTGTCTTACTCTAGTTTACTTACCTAATCTCAACATGTAGCTTATATTTCTGTCTTACTCTAGTTTACTTACCTAATCTCAACATGTAGCTTATATTTCTGTCTTACTCTAGTTTACTTACCTAATCTCAACATGTAGCTTATATGTCTGTCTTACTCTAGTTTACTTACCTAATCTCAACATGTAGCTTATATTTCTGTCTTACTCTAGTTTACTTACCTAATCTCAACATGTAGCTTATATGTCTGTCTTACTCTAGTTTACTTACCTAATCTCAACATGTAGCTTATATTTCTGTCTTACTCTAGTTTACTTACCTAATCTCAACATGTAGCTTATATTTCTGCCTTACTCTAGTTTACTTACCTAATCTCAACATGTAGCTTATATTTCTGTCTTACTCTACTTTACTTCCATCTGTTTCTCCTATAGTGACATAGATGCCTACATGCTGTCCTCCAATCTAATTTTTTTTGTCTAATTTATTGTAGTCTGTGTGTTTGTCCTTATCTTGACAAAGGCCTGGAGGTCGAAAAGTTAAATCTGTGTATTCGTCATATTTGTAAAAGCAATATGTAACCATTTTTTCATTATTTAATTAATTTTAATTTACTACGTCGTAGTTTTACAGCAATTATTGTTTCATGTTTACCTGAGCGTAATGTAACTTTATTTCGCGCAGCTCTCTCTACGTATCGTGGTTTCTGTTACAAAACTTTCAGTGATGTTTCTAACGAGTCCATGTATAACATTCTTTGGCAACCTTGAGAACGTATGTCTTTCTATAATTCACCATAGAAAGGTATCTTTGCAGATAACTATATGTTATACGTAACATATGACCGGTCCAAAGAATATACTACTATATAAATAATATATATAGCACCCTAGAAGATTATTCACATGGACGTATCAGCATCAATCAAGTACGAGTCAAATCGAGTACATCATAATACAACAGAGATGGATAGTATGTATATTTTCTTGCAAAATACTACCTGCAGCTGACTGTAACTCAATCCACGAATTGATATTAAAGTATAAGATACAACTCAAAATGTCATTCTCTACTTCTTCAGCGTTCATTTTCAAACTCCCGCTGGATCTCCCTTGTAGCAACAATATGGTCCTTTTAGATTTCTAGCAGGATGTATTCCAGAGAATGGAAATGCGTTGTGTCCCGGTTTCATTTGCGCCAATAGCCAACAGATCCGTCTTCGGCGGAGAGAATGTCATCCGAAATAGCAACATGACTCACTCGGTGTGATACATCCAAAATTCCAGCAAAATATAACATAGAGATGAGAAACAGATGTTCTGCACTGAAAGAAAGCAAGAAAACATGACATTAGAAAACATAGCAAATATGTAGCTAGTCAACAACAAAATTCCGTGAAGCCCGAAACATCTTCTTAAAAATAAAGGAAATAAAACTTATGACAACCGACAAAGTGAAATTGCAATCAAAGATAATAATTGACAATTTTGAACTAGAGGACAACAAATTTCCAGTATTTTGGCACAAACATAAATAGTTCAGAAGAGTGCGCTGAATCAAGAGAAGAATTGCAATTGAGACTGCGAAACTTGTCCAAATTCAAAATCTTGGGAAAGGTACCAGCAACATAGCCATGTATGATCAGAACATGCGTATTTCCTGTGGCAATATACGGTTGTGAGACATCTACATTAAATAAAACATTAGCAAAAATAATCGCTGCTTTCGAAATGAGGTGCTACAGAAGAATTTTACGAATACCATGGATAGCTAAAAAAGATAAATAAAAAATTGTTCAGATCAATAAACGTCATGGCTCCTTAACAACATCATACAAAGAAAGCTGAATTTTTATTTGTTCATATAAAGAGAAATAACAGCAGGGAAAGATTAATAGCTGAAGGCAGAGTTAACGACAACAAGGTAAGAGAACGCCCAGGCCGACGATGCTGCAGTGATATATCAGATTGTTTAACCATGTCTCTATCTGTGGCAGGTCAAATCTCCCAGACTCGTGGGGTGTTCATGGAATCCATGAAGAATACTGAAGAATCCATAAGGAATCATGAAAAGAATATGTCACATGATGATAATAGTATGCTGAAACTCCAAAACAGTTTTTAAGTATGCAAAATGTTACTTGGTTGTACCCATCTCGTCTCTGAAACTTCTCTTATCGGCAAGAAATAGCATAACTAACATCCCGCACCATTTTAGCTTCTATGCAAAAATTCCAATCATGACTTACATTGTATTTTCTGATGAATTGCAAAGCGTTTATAGCATCCAATATTGCTGTGTCTTTGAACGCAGCCAATCCTGCATCACCCAATCATTAACTCACAATGCTTATCAGTGTTTTTAAGGTTTTTGAAAGGATTGACCTTGTCTGTGTTCATTATACACTTTGCTTCCACATTAATTCAAATTTACAGTTCAATTATTTCGCTAAAACGGGTCAGAGAATGTATCATCATTCAATTACTTGATGGTCATTTAATTATAAGCAATCAGCCAGATAGTCAGTCAGTTAGTTAGTAAATCTTAGTCAGTCAACCAGCCAGCTAGTCACTCAGAGGGCTAATCAAACAGACAATAAAGCGCTCAGTTAGTTAGTACGTTAGTAAATCAGCCTGTGACACATCCAGCAAGTTAGGTAATTAGTTATTTAGTTAGATAGTTCATTCTTTAGTTAGTTAGCTATTCATATGTCAGCCAATCAGTGAGCTAGTCATCCGACTGGCTAATTAGGTAAGCTGTCAGTCAGTTAGTTATATAGTTAGTTATTTGGTTGGTTAGTTAGTTAGTTAGTTACGTGGTTCGCTGTTATAGTTCGCTAATTAATTAGTTAATTCGTTAGAAAGTTAGTCCATCGCTTAGCTGTCAGCCAGCTATTTAACTTGTTGATTGAGTGATTGGTTAGTCAGTCAGTCAGTCATATAGTTAGTTAGTTAGTTAGTTAGTTAGTCAGTCAGTCAGTCAGTCAGTCAGTCAGTCAGTCTGTTAGTTAGTTAGTTAGTTAGTTAGTTAGTTAGTTAGTTAGTTAGTTAGTTAGTTAGTTAGTTAGTTAGTTAGTTAGTTAGTTAGTTAGTTAGTTAGTTAGTTAGTTAGTTAGTTAGTTAGTTAGTTAGTTAGTTAGTTAGTTAGTTAGTTAGTTAGTTAGTTAGTTAGTTAGTTAGTTAGTTAGTTAGTTAGTTAGTTAGTTAGTTAGTTAGTTAGTTAGTTAGTTAGTTAGTTAGTTAGTTAGTTAGTTAGTTAGTTAGTTAGTTAGTTAGTTAGTTAGTTAGTTAGCTGGTTGGTTGGTTAGTTATTAGTTTGCTTGCTTGTTTGTCTGTTAGTTAGTTGGCTAGTTAGTTGGTTGGTTTGTTAGTTTGTTCTTTGATTGGTTGGTCGGTTCGATGGTTGGTTGGTTCTTTGGTTGGTTAGTTGTTGGTCAAAAAATCATAATTGTACTCCAGACATGTCCATAGCTGCTTCGATTTCCTTATCAGTATGTCCAGTATGTCCAGTATGTGGTAACTGTTGCTATTCTGTTTTTATTAATAACTCTTGTTTTGCTTTCTAAATTCCGCTCGTTTCTTGTTACACAAGATGTCGCTCCAAGGACGTTCAATCTAACCGTAGACACACAGGAAGCACACCTTGCATCTTTCAACAAGAACAAATTCTTGGTTGTCTTCTAAATATCAGAACGGCCCATCGAACTACCACTTGCCACTCTGACGGTACGCAACAAATATGTCGAGTTTTTAATTTCCTCCAAGACACGCATGACCAGGCACAAAAATGGAAGTAACTCTTCAGAACAGAGTTCATCATCGGCTCCAGTTACTGATTACAAAAAATTCAGACAATATCTTTGTCTTTATACTCATAGAATCTGTCAGGAATAAAACACTTGTAACATAGAATCTGTCAGGAATAAAACACTTGTAACATAGAATCTGTCAGGAATAAAACACTTGTAACAGAATCTGTCAGGAATAAAACACTTGTAACATAGAATCTGTTAGGAATAAAACACTTGTAACATAGAATCTGTCAGAAATAAAACACTTGTAACATAGAATCTGTCAGGAATAAAACACTTGTAACATAGAATCTGTCCGGAATAAAACACTTGTAATATATAATCTGTCAGGAATAAAACACTTGTAACATAGAATCTGTCAGGAATAAAACACTTGTAACATAGAATCTGTCAGGAATAAAACACTTGTAACATAGAATCTGTCCGGAATAAAACACTAGTAATATTCTTAATCTAATCTCCAGTCAAGTCATTGTTCCAATCACTACAATCATCACTATTGACGTACTGTAAAGTAACCCCTAGCATTTATTGATGCCGTAGGGGTGCGAGATGTTAGAGATCTCACATTTCAGAGGCTCTACAAATGAGGGCTGTAGCCATCTCCTCTTCCTCGCAGTCTTTACTTCCCGGATAATCCGGTACCCAGTTAAGGCTGAGTCGACCCGGGAGCCGTTGCGATCTGAGAAACATTTCCACCTCAACTGGGGAATGAACCCAGGACCACTCATATGCGAAGCCATTGCGCTAACCACTGCGCTACGCGGCTCTCCTTAGTGGTTGTATTAAAGTCCAATCTTCTCTAATACACTTCCATCTGCATATAAAGCACAACGTTTCACTCTAATACACATCTTCTGTATATAATGATACCTAGGATAATGTACTATTGTTACTGGAAACACCTCTGCATACGCATCACCACTTTCTTCTCTAATACACCATTTGCATTTAACTGTGAATTTCCAAGCACTCTGCACTGCAGAATCACCGATCCATCAGCATAGAAATAATAAAGCAATGTGAAGAATTCTCACTGACCAAAGCTTAAATTTCTGAATCTAAGTATTATTCGATATTGAAGTGAGTTCATTATAGTTTTATCCTGATTCATATTTAGATAAGTAGCAGATATTAATATATGGCTCAGAAACATGGACACTAAATAAACAATTAGAAGGCAGAATTGATGCCTTTGAGATGTGGGTATATAGAAGAATAGGGAGAACATCATGGAACGAGAAGAAAACAAATAAAGAGGTGCTAAAGACACTTAATATGAAGAAAGAACTACTAAGAGAAATAAAGATCAGGCAAATAAAATATTTTGGTCACATTAAAAGACATGACACATTATTGAAGACCTTACTTAAGGGCAAAATCAAAGGTAGTCGAACAAGAGGTAGGCAGAGATACAAGTGGGAGAGTAACATCACACGATGGACAGGTTACAGTCTAGCAGAATGCACAACCAAGACAAGAGACAGGGGATGTTGGAACATACCTTCGTTGCGGAGACGGTACTTAATGATAATGAAGTAGCAGTAGTATGAAAAAGTATGAAGTACGTAACTAATCTTTCATTTTTGTAGTAACAATGAACATGGATGCCTGAATCTCACCAATAGAAATGATATGAAATGATAGTGATACGCTGAACTATACTATCAGTTCACATATTTCATTTATCTAATTTGTCTATCTCATTTATCTCGGTGATTTATCGATCTCATCAGATCTCTGATTTGTAAGTCTTAATGTGTAATTCATTATTGAAGAATTCCTAATCTCACTTTAATTCATCATCATCATCATCAAGTGCCGTCTCCGCAACGAAGGTTGGCTGCAACGTATCTCCAATATCTCCTGTCTCTTGTCTTGGTGGTGCACTCTGCTAGACTGTAACCTGTCCATCGTGTAATGTTACTCTCCCACTTGTATCTCTGCCTACCTCTTGCTCGCTTCCCTTTGACTTTACCCTCAAGTAAGGTCTTCAATAGGGTGTCATGTCTTTTAATGTGTCCAAAGTATTTTATTTGCCTGATCTTTATTTCTCTTAGTAGTTCTTCTCACTTTAATTAATTGCTTACAAACTAAACTGTCATCTGGGGCTGAAAGATAATGAAGGCTAGTGAAAGATAGTGAATGCGACAATACGTCAGTGGCAATGTCATTACATTAGTAGAGATATGCTATTATAAGTTATGTTAGTTTTGTTGTTTTTTTAGTTTTGCTATTTTGAGTTTGATTTTCAAATGCACAAAAGTATTTTTATACTGAACAACCAGCAGATTTTTTTTTATTATTTCAATATATTTAATTCAACGGTGCAGGAGACTGCATGGCAGAAATAAGGGAGAGATTGGCAATGGCATAATGTAAAATAACAAGGTTGAAAAACATATGGAAAAACAACAAAATAGAAACGAAAGTGGTAATGTTACGAACTTTTATTTTTCCGGTTGCAACATACAGCTGTGAAACATGGACCTTAAGTAAAACAGCGGCAAAGAAGATCAACGCCTTCGAGCTGAAATGCTACAGAAATATACTTAGAATAACATGGAAGTAAAAATATCAGAAACCCAGATATTATAAACATATTGGAGATTTCAGAGTGATGGTTACTAAACACAATAACAAAAAGAAAACTACGCCTGTTTGGTCATATAAAGGGACACAACTGTTTAGAAAGACAAATAATTGATTCAAGAGTACCTGGGAAGAGGAGGAGAAAAGGCAGACCAAGAACACGATGGACTGACGACATTAAAGATAACATGAATACATCGCTAGAAAATGCAAGCCACATCGCCCAAGACAGAGAGAGGTTCAGAGAGTTCATTGGGAAGATAACGTTCTGGAAGGAATACGTCACATGACAATGCTCACATTAATGAACTAGATATTGTGTAAAATTAAAGTGTGTTTCACAGTAAGACAGCAAGTGTGACCTAGCATTACAACAGGCCAAATCTCAAATTGTTGTGTTCTCAATTAAAGTGCTCATTTTAATTCGTAGGAAGCTGTTTAACAGAAAAACAGAACGTAATAAAGAAAGATAACTCTTGTTAATTCTGATAAACTCAAAATTAACCGAACACGTTATTTCAAATCAGTTTATAGCATTTCTATACAATAGTGAACTTTGAACATACGTATATACTCTTTTCACAAGCATTTGATACATTTAAGGCGAATTCTTCATCTAGTATATTCCCGTGTGAACTTACCGGGCTTTATCTTTCAAAATGACGCTATTTAACTTTTCCCGTGATTTTCATTGGCTGTCGACACACATTATACATAACGTTACCAATCAAAATCACTCTAAAAGTCAAATAGCGTCACTTTTGTAAGATGGATCGTGTAGTCCAAATGACTGTATAATCGACGAGAAGCTGGTCTAAGATTCAGCGCCAGACAAAATAATATAATATAAAGAAAAACCATGGACATATAGATATATAGGAAGTCACAGAAAGAGTCGATTATTATCATAAATATCTGGAATTTCACATAGAGTATTTACTCTATTTACCAGGTCTTTCTCCAAAATAGCACTGCGCGCTGATCTCATACAGCGCCACCCATCTTTGTAGATTAGACTGATCATTGGTCACTTTGTTCCACTTCCAACGAAAGACACCAACGAGTCAGATATATCAAGATAAGCGACGATAAATGAGATCAACATGCAAAACTAGCATATAGATTAACTTATTTTCTAGCTTCAATCAATCAATCAATAAACCCATAACTCTTCAGGGTCGTAGGGGTACAACATTGGAAGCTTCAGCACACAGAGTCCTCCAGCGAATTCTATCCTCAGCGATGCGGATGACTGTGGAAATATCTAGCCCTGTCCATTCCTTGATGTTGTCTGTCCATGTCTTTATTTGGCCTCCTCTGCTTCTTCCACCCTCGACAGTTCCCAGCAGTATTGTTTTTGACAAGGAATCGTGCCTGCATTCATGTCCGAACCATGCTAGTTTTCGTCGTTTCACTATTGAAAGCAATGGCTCCTGGACACCTGCACACATCTCTACTTTATTTCTTACGTACACATTGGTCTTATGTTCCCTATAGGAAATTTGTAGAATTCTTCTGTAGCATTTATACTCGAAAGCCTGTAATCTTCTCTCCATGTCCGCAGTGAGTGTCCAACTCTCACAACAATACAACACAACGGAAAGCACCAGCGACCTATACAGTTTGATTTTCACTCCAACACTGATGTTGCTTTTCCAAATCACAGCCTTGACAAGGAAAGCTTCTAGCTTACATTAGGGAGAATTAAGTCAACTCTTGAAATCTGGAAGCAAATGTCCTTAAAGTACTATGCGCTACATGTCCTTGTATCTAGACGTCTGTGGATAAACATAATCTATTTCTAATTTAAATGAGGTCAACGCCATGGCATTTGACAAAACCATTAATGAGTTCTCAATCTCAATAAATAACAGATAACTACAAAGAGTCAATAATTTAATAAGACCTTGGTTCTCTCACAAACAACAACGGTTATTATTGTGAAGATGTCAGACGGTTTGGTCATCGCATTACTGAAACACAAGGTATATGACTTTCTCTATGTAATGTGTCCTTTCAAGAGCGTAGTCATCACTGTTATTCTGTAAGCCGTCGGGTTCATTGCTTTATCCAATATCATATTTGAAAGAAAGTTTTTTGATATTCTGAGTTTATCTGAGTTCATCTGAGTTCATCGATGTTCATCGAAAACACTTATTCCCGTTTCTGAAATTGTTCCTTCAAGTTTAATATCGATCATAGGGGTGCAAAGGGAACGCATTGCTCTAGGTGGACCCAGGGTTAGCAGATAACCAAGATCCCAAATGTACCTCCACGCGGTGCACCATGGAAACAGAAATACAGCAGCTCGAGCTGATTCTGGCCAAATCATTTGGGGATCGTGTCCGAGAATGTGGAGGTAGCAGATGGAGATTTGCCTGCACAAGAGACAGACAATATCTCCGACACCACCAGCATCACCAAATATAGCGACACTGTCGACATACAGTGAAGCTAGTCAGTCCAGTCCGAACATTGGAGGGGCGGCCAATGTAAAATGCACGTAAAGGTAGATGCATGGCGAGAGACATAGATTTCATACCGAGTACAATGAAACAATGAAAGGGCAGAACAGCGCTAGAGGGCAGCGCGAACTGCAAATAGAAAGTGAAAAGTCCCTAGGAAAGGGGAACTAAAAGCTCCGTCAGCTCGAGACGAGCTTCTAGTTACCTGTGTTCCTTACAGGCAGAGACCCAGACCCATTCATTGGCGTTTGGTAAAGCAAGAAGACCTAATCCAACTCTAATGTCGAGCCTTCCTAAACCAGAAATATGCTCGCGAAGAGAAAGGGTTCCGTGCTCGATGCGCTCAGGCACAAAAGGGACAACGATTTAGCCCTGGCCCAACTCTACTGTCAGGTTTTCCTACACCGGAAATACACTTGAAGAGAGAAAGGGTTCAGTACCTGATGGGCTCAGGCGCTATTGGGACAAGGACGCTCAGCTCGAGAACGCCTTGCTCTCAATCGCGTGGTGTGAGACTCGAACTTGGGCAAGGGGTACACGATGTCGGTGAATGACACCTCGGCTAAGAAGGCGAAAGAGCCAGGGTCCAACTCCTCTGTTGAGTTCTTCCCCTTAAGGAACCAGGCTCACGGATGAGAAACGGTTCAGTACCCAATGGGCACAGACACAGCACGTCAAATTACACGAGGCAAGTTCATAGACAGTGGAACACCTAGTTCGAGTCAGACGCACGCACAAAAAAAAAATCGTCTGGGCGAAGTCTCCACTACGCGTGCCTGGAGACAGATATAGAGGCTGTCACAGGCTAAGGGTAGCCCACCCGAATTGTCAAGGCATGCCGAAATCGGATGTGCTAGGCCTACAAGGCGCATAACGGTGGCACAACGTAATCACGCTCCCGGCGGAAATCGCACGGATATCCGTGATGGTTACAATGGAGCGAACGAAAAACAAACAAACAAACAATATCGATCATACAACATAGGAGTGGAAACACCAAGAAACAAAGGAAGACTAAGAAAGAGGTGAATTGATGGAGCTAACGAAATCTTGATATGTCACAATAGCATTGCATATCAAGCGACAAAACGTAGCATTTCGACAACATCGATCGTAATTCACGCCTGCGATTTCCTACAGACAAAAAAATGAGAAACGACAATAGCTAAATAGATTTGATAAACACATAAATAAATATACAAATAGATTACACAGACATACATACAAATCGAAATTGTTTTTATAGAACACTGCAGATCGCCGCGCTCCTTAGCCAGTTCGTCGGTTGGCCAGACTTAGGAACGTACAGAGAACTTTCGTCTACAAGAGGCAAATCGTGATTGTCATTGACTGCTTCGTAGCGTTCATCCGTGGAAGTCACTGAACACCATTTGAGCTCAATATAATAACTCATCATCATCAGGTGCCATGCCGGCTGGCGTAGGTGGTCATGGCTCTCCACAGCTCTCTGTCCACAGTATTATGTATCAAAGTAGTTGTTGTTTCCCTGCCTTGCCAGGTTGTCATACTGTATAATATTTTTTCACGTTGTCGCCCTCTGCCTCTGCTGCCTTCAATTTTGCTTGCTGTGACTATGTTCTCTAAACCTGCCTGTCTCATGTAGTGGCCAAAAACGAAGATTGCCTTTTTCTTATATTGTTCATTAAGGTCCGTTTCGCATTTGACTCTTTCAACACCTCTACATTAGTTTTTCTGGCAGTCCATGGTATTCACAGCATTCTTCTGTAGACCACATCTCTGTTGCCTCTAATGTCCCACTTTCCAGTTTGTTTATTGTCCACGACTCGCACCCATATGTTAGTATAGGGGTTATATGGCACTGCAGAACTCTCTTTCTCACCTCTAATGACAAGATCATATTACACAGTATATTTTTCATTTTTCTCAATGTTGTTTTTGCCTGTCCTATTCTGTTTATTATTTCTGTTGAACTTCTTCCATCTGCTGTAATCATGGTACCTAAATATTTGAATTGGTGGACCTGTTTTAATACTATGTCATTCATTTTGATCTTGCAAGGTGTGTTATTTTGTTTCTTTGAAATAACCATTACTTCTGTTGTCTTGATATTTAGGAAGAGGCTTTTCTCTTTACTTTCTGTGACTACTACATTAACTAAATCTTGAAGGTCTTCCTCACTTTTTGCAATCAGAACAGGGTCATCCGCATATCTCAAATTATTTATGTTATGTCATCCCACTGATATTCCTGTGATATCTACTATTGCACGCAATATGTTTTCACTGTATAAAGAGAACATGTCTGGTGAAAGCACGCATCCCTGTCTGACTCCTTGTTTTATTTGTTGATTCCCTACTCTCAATATAATAACTAAGACAATAAAAATAGTGTCTCAGACTAAACAATAATATGCTTACATGGACGAAACTTGGTTATCTGGATTACATCTTGCTGGAAATATAGTAGTACTATTGTCCTACTGCTAGAGACATCCAGCGGAATATTACGAACGAACATTAAAAAACCTAAAATGTTATTCCAATTAATCGCCCGTGTTTTGCCGAGGCCCGAAAGGGGAGCAAAGAATAGCAACACTGTTTACCTTCCACGCATCTCGTAAAAGGCGACTAAGGAGGTTATGGGATGGAGTTGGCTGTCCCATTCCATATAGGGTCAGTGACCCAAAGCCATGGTGAAGTCGGATGTGTCAGGCCGAAAGGCGCAGATAATGCTGTAAACTATGATACAACGCATTCCGTTCTCCGGACTACATCCTGCTGATCTGCAGGAGTTTGAGAACGAACGCAGAAGAACAAGAAGAAGTTCCAATTAATAACGACCAATAAAAACACAATATACTTGTAGGAGGACAGATCGTAATCCATGTATATGTTTAGTTGGGTAACTAATAGCAGGTGTCTGGATGATTTAAGAAAAACAGCCATTTCATTTTACCGTTTATAAAAACAGATATAATTTACAATCATGTGTTTTATTACTGTAAGTTATATTTGAACTGTCAAGTCTGAAGCCAATCTCAGACAATTAACATTGGTAATTATTGGTGGTAATTATTGGTGGTAATTAATATTGGTAATTATTGGTGGTAATTATTGGTGGTAATTCTGCCGTCTATGGTTTTATTATTATTGCGCTGCATTATCTCCTATTGGTAGAACGTAATAAATATATAGTTTATATAGTTCCAGGGGGTGTTATATGCGATAGTTGTGGATTAAGACCGACGTTCATCAACTTGAAACCACTCTTTCTCTTCTGAGATAAACAAAAAAACAACAGCCCAACTCTTAAGACTCAATAATACGAAGGTAAATGTGTTTAAGTTCCTAATGTTGTGCTGTTTCAAATAATGTTCTATAATAATGATGACAATAACAATAATAATAATAATAATAATAACAATAATAATAATAACGATAATTAATAATGACTATAATAATAATAATGATAATAATTTCAATAATAATGACAATAATAATAATGATAATAATAATAATAACAATAATAATAATGACGGTAATAATGACAATAATAATGACAATAATAATAATAATGACAATAATAATAATAATGACAATAATAATACTAACAATAATAATAATAATAATAATGACAATAATAATAATGACAGTAATAATGACAATAATAATAATGACAATAATGTTAATAATAACAATAATAATACTAACAATAATAATAATAATAATAATGACAATAATAATAATAATAACAATAATAATGACAATAATAATGACAATAACAATAATAACAATAATAATAATAATAATGAATAATAATAATGACAATAATAATAACAATAATAATAATGACAATAATAATACTAATAAAAATAATAATAATAATAATAATGACAATAATAATAACAATAATAATAATAACAATAAAAATAATAACAATAATAATAATGACAATAATAATAATAATAATAGTAATAATAACAATAATAATAATTACAATAACAATAATGACAATAATAATAATGACAATAATAATAATGACAATAATAATGACAATAATAATAATGACAATAATGACAATAAAAATAATGACAATAATAGTAATGACAATAATAATGACAATAATAATAATGAAAATAATAATGACAATAATAATAATGACAATAATAATAATTACAATAATAATAACAATAATAATGACAATAATAATGACAATAATAAAAATCACAATAATAATAATGACAATATTAATAATAATAACAATTATAATAATGATAATAATAATGACAATAATAATGACAATAATAATAATGACAATAATAATGACAATAATAATGACAATAATAATAATGGCAATAATAATGACAATAATAATAATGACATTAATAATAATAATAACAATAATAATGACAATAATAATGACAATAACAATTATAATAATGATAATAATAATGACAATAATAATGACAATAATAATAATGACAATAATAATGACAATAATAATGACAATAATAATAATGGCAATAATAATGACAATAATAATAAAGACAATAATAATAATAATAATGGTAATAATAATAATAATGACAATAATAATGATAATGACAATAATAATGATAATAATAATAATAATAATAATAATAATAATAACAATAATAATGACAATAATAATAATAATGATAATAATGACAATAATAATAATAACAATAATAATGATAATAATAATGATGACAATAATAATAATAAACAAGAATAATTATAGTAACGACCATTAATAATAATGCTAATAATAATATTAATGAAATTGGCAATAATAATAATGACAATAATAATAACAATAATGACATCAATAATAATAATTATAACAACAGTAATAATGACAACAATAATAATAATGGCAATAATAATGGAAGAATATGTTCTATAGAGCAATTACTTTCCAGCTATTGTTAAATTATTATGCATCACGGTACGTTTCTGTAACATTGCCAGTGTGCTAAGTTTAACTACACATGTTTAGCCGTGCACAAACTTATAACACGTTTACGACAGCTGGAGCTATTAGATCTAGTAGCTCCGTCACGGGACCACCATTTTTTTTTGTTTTTTTTTTTGTTTTAGGAAATTAACTGAAGCCGATTTTTATTTGTAAAATTATATTCATTTAAATATGTCAGAAATCTATCAAATAAACATGATTTACGAAAGGTATCGGCAGTCTGAAACGTTAAGAGATCACTCGGTTCGACAGTCTGAAACGTTAAGAGTAAACTCGGTTCGACAGTCTGAAACGTTAAGAGTTCACTCGGTTCGACAGTCTGAAACGTTAGGAGTTCACTCGGTTCGACAGTCTGAAACGTTAAGAGTTCACTCGGTTCGACAGTCTGAAACGTTAGGAGTTCACTCGGTTCGACAGTCTGAAACGTTTAGAGTTCACTCGGTTCGACAGTCTGAAATGTTTTAGTCGGTAACATTGACTATCTATCAGCCTGTCATAGACAAGTCGGTAACATTGACTATCTATCAGACTGGCATAGACAAGTCGGTAATATTGACTATCTATCAGACTGTCATAGACAAGTCGGTAACATTGACTATCTATCAGCCTGTCATAGACAAGTCGGTAACATTGACTATCTATCAGACTGTCATAGACAAGTCGGTAACTTTGACTCGCTATCCTCAACAAAAATGCATGAGTGATAGTTTTGTTTTGTAAACCCTCTCTCAACCCCCTACCCCATTACTACAGACGTATCTACGGCCCTGTATCTATATGTTGACATTGGTGTTGGGCTCCATATTGCTTACAAATCTGACACGGCCACATCTCGCCACTGTATCTATCTATCTAGTTATCTATATCGGGATGAAAATACAGGCTTTTTAAAGCAAATGTTGCAGACACAATTACTATACATTCATTACTCAGAACATAACACAGACACAAATATTGCACATTCTCGATGTCTTGATGTCTTGATTAGAAAACTGGCCTCACAGTACGTGGGGAATTCCCATAAGTGCTCCGCCCTCTGTTCCAGCAGCCACTCGACTCGATGGTGTTTCGAGTCCAATGCCGCCTAAACAGACGTCGACATCAGGGCACAACTCTGGCCCTTGCGACATGTTTCTTTGTTGTTCCGCCCACCCACGCGGTGCCGTAACTAGTTCAAGCCCAACGTTGGCATGTCGGAACAACATGGTAACTGTTATCGAAGGTTGCGACTACGGGATTGTATAGATGACGTGCCATGAAGCTTCTATAAGAAGATAACCTCAATATAACAGCATGTCATCTACTAAGTTTTTCTGTTGCATGGTTGGTTTGTCTAGTGAGCCATTTGTGAGACCCACAGACACAACCGCATGCTCACTCAAATAGCTGCACATTCATTACACAGAACATAAAACAGACACAAATACTGCACATTCATTACACAGAACATAAAACCAAGAAACGTGTCAGATGCATAATAAATACTCTTGTAGGCCAACCAGAACGTCTCATGATAGTGGTGAAGCGTCGCAAACTTGTGTTATTTTACCACGTGTTGATTGAGGCACTATTCTCTTTCCAAATAGAACAATTAAGGGTGGAAGAAGAAGTTCAAAGGAAAGTATGTATTGATACTGGACAGAATTAAGATTCTCCACACTCAAACAAGGAACTGATAACACAGAGGCATGGCGAGATTTGTGTGTTGCTGCTTCCAGAGTGACACCCCTTACGGCCCTGAAGGGTTATGGGCTTGATGATGATAACATTTATCTATCAAACTATCTGTATGTATATCTCTATCTCTCTTTTTATATATATATATATATATATATATATATATATATATATATATATATATATATATATATATATATATATATATATGTATTCATATACTTTTTGATGGTTGTTCTGTAAGAGTTCTCCTGGTCTTCCTCTCTTTTATTTGTCATCTGGTACCCATTTTAATGCTCGCAGTTGAAGTCTGTTTTCATTCATTCTAAGTACGTGTCCGATTTAAGACCTGCATATTTTATATTTGTATTTTTATAGACGCATATTTACTGTTTAGTGTCTTCTCTTACTTGCTCTTTTTTTCGTAAATTATTCCCAGCCACTATTTAACAGTTCTCTAAGACATTTATTTTCAAATGAGTTTAATATCCTTTCCAGTGTTTTTATTGCTTACCAGCTTTCAAAACTATATGTTAATGCAGATATTACATTGCAATTGAACAGTCATAGTTTGGCATTTTTACTTAACGATTGGAAGACATCATTAAGAGACGCCATTGGAAGACGCCATTGGAAGACATCATTGGGAGATGCCATTGGAAGACATCATTGGGATACGCCATTGGAAGACATCGTTGGAAGACGCCATTGGAAGACATCATTGGGAGACGCCATTGGAAGACGCTTTAGTGTAGTTTTGAGTCACTCTCCTGCCGACCAACAGACTCTGGTTTCGAGTTCGGGCATTATTCACGATTTGAAATAAAAGTTACTCCCGCAATTTACGCTGCCATATGGAAGTTGTGTACCAGTGCTCATGTTCTAGGAAGGTCGAGGAATGGCGCTATCGATACTGAGCAAGTGCGGCAGGCGATGCTAGCCAAGCTGTTTCTAGCCAGTCGCTAAATAGTCAGCTGAGTTCTTATAGGGAAAACGTGTTCTTAACTCAGCGTACTTTTATCATTAAATCACCGCAGTTTCAGGTTTCAAGATGGCGGAACGATATGTCGTCTGTTTCTATCTCTCATTTGAGACAACATTGGGAGATGACATTGGGAGATGACATTGGAAGACGTTATTTGAGAGATGACATTGGGCGATGACATTTGAAGAAGCCATTGGGAGACGACATTGGGAAACACTATTGGGAGATGACATTGGGAGATGATATTTGGAGATGCCATTGGGAGATAATATTGGGAGATACCATTGGGAGATGACATTAGTAGATGCCATTGGGAGATGACATTGGTAGACGCCATTGGGAGATGACATTGGGAGACGCCATTGGGAGATGACATTAGGAGATGACATTGGGACATGACATTGGGAGACGCCATTGGGAGATGACATTGGGAGACCCTATTGGGGAATGACATTGGGAGACGCCATTGGTAGATGACATTGGGAGACGACATTTGGAGATAACATTGTGAGTCACCATTGGGAGACGCCATTGGCGGATGCCATTGGGAGACTCCACTTGGAGATGACATTTGGAGACACCATTAGGAGATCACATTGGGAGACGCTATTGGGAGATAACATTTGGAGATGACATTGGGAGACGCCATTGGCAGATGACATTGGGAGATGACATTGGGAGTCACCATTGGGAGACGCCATTGGGAGATGACATTGGGAGACGTCATTGAGAGATGACATTGGGAGACGCCATTAGGAGATGACATTGGTAGACTCCACTGGGAGAGGACATTTGGAGACACCATTAGGAGATGAAATTGGGAGACACCATTAGGAGATGACATTGGGAGACACCACTGGGAGATGACATTGGGAGACACCATTGGTAGACGCTATTGGGAGATGCCATTGGAAGACGCTTTAGTGTAGTTTTGAGTTACGCTCTTGCCAACCAACAGATTCTGATTTCGAATTCGGGCATTATTCACGATTTGAAATAAAATTTACTCCCGCGATTTACGCTGCCAAATGGAAGTTGTGTACCAGTGCTCATGTTCTAGAAAGTTCGAGGAATGGCGCTATCGCTACTGAGCAAGTGCGGCAGGCGATGCTAGCCAAGCTGTTTCTAGCCAGTCACTAAATAGTCAGCTGAGTTCTTATAGGGAAAACGTGTTCTTAACTCAGCGTACATTTATCATTAAATCACCTGTTTCAGGTTTTAAGATGGCGGAACGATATGTCGTCTGTTTCTATCTCTCATTTGAATTAAGTATTCTCACATGATGTTCATGATGTTAGGAAGTTATCTTATAGAGTGTCCCCTTGGAATGTTCTCACTGAATTTTGTCACGGAGTATCGTCAGTGGATTTTATCATGTAGTGTTAACCCTTCGTGATATCCATCCAGTAATTTTTAGTTTGCGCTTATTTAATTCCTGCGTTATTCCAGTGCTATCATATGGATGTGAGAGCTGGAAAAGCTCTTTATCTCCTGAAAATAAATTACTGAGTTTCGAGAATAAATGTCTTCGTATGATAATTAACGCACATTGGAGTAAATTCAAATCAAATGATAAAATCAGAGAAGAGACACATCAAAATTTCATCACAGATGTTATCAGGAAACGCCGTTGGTCCTACATCGGGCATGTCCTACGCGCAGACATCAATAGAATACACCACCAATCTCTTGAAACCTACAGACAAAAGAGCCAGGGGTAGACCAAAAGAAACACTCAGAGGAACAATACTTAGAGAAAGTAAAACAACCAATATCCATACTATCCAAAAGCTGCACAGAATAGCTTTGAACAGACAGAATTGGAGAGATCTGACCTCTGCCCTATGCGTTAACTTCAGCGCAAAAGGAAAATGAATGAATGAATTATGAAATGTAAAGTTGTCTTTCTATCTCTTCTCCGCGTGATCTTTCTGGTGGTTACTAAATGTTCAAGTTTTGATCTTCTCATCGCATGCTCTTAACATTTTGACTGTCTTCTTTAAATTTTTGCTATAATTTGTCTTTTTACTCTCAGGACTCAGGACTTTACATCTCAGGACTTCAACATCAGTTTTCTTGGCGGTCCATGTAATTGTCATCCTTCTTAAAAGTACATTTCAGTATCCTCCCGCTTATTTGTATTTTTTTTTTACCGTCCATGTTTTCACATCCATAAAAAGAAATTGGTTCTATATAATATCCTAGCACATCCTTTAACATCCATCCCTATAACATCCCCGAATTCGTATATTCATTGATAGTACAGAGATTTCATGGAATATTTATAATATTTTTAATGTTGATTTGGCGTGTGACAAATTAAAATCGTTTTTAAAACCTCAAAGAAACACGGGATATCTGATATTAAACCGATACCAATATGCTTGACGTTATCCAATTCATTTAATTTTGTATCATTGATATTAATACAGTCTCCTGGTGATACATTTCTGTGGGACAGCCGCCATTACTTCTGTTTTATCCTTGTTTAGACCACAGCGTTTGTGTTCACTTTCTACCGTATGTCTCATTTCTACTGTCTTTTCTTAATGTATTCTTCACATCTGTGCATAAGGCATATTTAGCATAAACAGTTGAATGTTGTAAATTTCACCGAAGACGGATTTATCGGGCCATTATAAAATATATAAAACGGCGACACAACGAATTTCCTTCTCTGGACTATATCCTTTGGAAATCTAGTAGAACGATGGTGCTGTTATAAGGAAATCCAGCCGGAGTGTGAGAATGAACGCTGAAGAAGAAGAATTTTGTTTAAAAAAAAAACATTCAATACTTATTTAATTATAAATACTTTAAACTATTTATACATAAATATATAGGTTGAGGTTCGTCCGTTACATGATGATGATGACCATTTATTGCAACCACTTTTGAAATTCAGTTACAGTTTTGTCCTTGACTATAAATAGATGGCAATGAACACTATTTTGGTGGCAAGCTCCTTGGACAGTTAGGGCATGGGAGGACCACTGTAGATCGTTTTTTTTTATCTACCATATACTTTCTAACTACTCTGTTGCTAAACTGCTGAATTTCTCATCTTTTCACAAGGTGATGTGCCTTCTTGATTACATAGCTTCATGTAGTTCTACTTTTTGCAAATTCTTCCTATGTATTTTGGTCTTTTTCAAATGCTTTCAATAACGTCTATAACGAGTCTTCGCGGTGTTTTTGGTTACCTTTAAAACATATGCCATTTGCAACTCACCATAGTGAAGTGTATTTGACAGGCGATCTGTGGCACATAACCTGCCAATGAATCTTAGTCTGCATCAAAGTGTCAATAAAGAAGAAAGTATTTAAAAATATATACATATCGTCAGATTAGCAAAATATGGAAGTACTTCCTATATTTTGGCGTAACTGTATTGGATGTACTTTGTAATCTAAGGCACTGATTACATAGTACATTGGTTACATTGACTTTTGACGTGCGCCATATCCACCTGGATGCCTCAGAGTTTTGAAGAGGGTACAGAAAGCAATTGGATGACACAGACTTGCCCAGAGAGGCCACATCAAGGTAACTATGTGAACAATAAATAACAGGATGTGTATCGAGAATGCTTGAGAACCTTCGATGGCTTACAAAGCTAAAACATTTGTATTCGGTACCAAGGTGGTCACGAGAAAATATTTGTCCCAAAAAGGTGCCACATGTGAAGAAATGTTAAGAACCACTGATCTTGGTCACTATTGAGACATACCGCAGATGAAAAGGTTGATTCCTTTTCAGAAATTCCTGGAATATATGTTCGACAGGCTTCATCGTGAGTTGGGTAGGCAACCCCGCTCCTATCCTCCTTAGTCGCTTTTTACTTCATTCATTACATGTCACAGTGCTCGAGTTCTTTGCTCTTCATTCGACCCACAGTAAAACACAGGCAAGCCAGACATGTCACATTTGGAGATAATATATGAAATTCTGATTTCAGTTTTGTCAACATGTAATCTCAAATCGATTTCTACAAGTTCTCAGTCTCCATTAATCTGGCGATATCTTTTATCAGAAATTGTTTGTTTTTTTTGTGTTATTTTTTTAATAATTTCTGTATTCTTTGATCTAAATATCTAAAGTTATTGATCCTTCTCTGTGAGTTGGTTTTTTAAAAATATTTTTGTATTGAGTTTCTTTTCATGTATTGTTAAGACATCTGCTCCAGCAAACGTCTGGAAGGACAAGTAATCTTCAGATTTGTTTGTGTGTCCGAAATTATTTTACGGCATATCGAAAACATGGTTTTATTTTTCTGTGTCCAACGGTGTTCTATAGGCTGTGTTCGCACCACGCCATTCAGCCTTATTTTCTAAGATTTATAATGGTACCCATTTCCTCGAATTTTGTTAATTGTTGTTGTTCTTTCTCTTCATCGTTCATTCTCAAACTCCCATTGGATATTTCTTGTAGCAGGACCTTGATCCTATTAGATTTCCAGAAGCATGTAGTCCAGAGAATGGAAATGCGGTGTGTCGCCGTTTTATTTGCTTCAATGGCCCGACACATCCGTCTTCGGCGGAAAGATTGTTGTTCACATCAGTAGTTCTCAATGTGAGTGAAAGAGCTGATGTTTTTAGTACTTGCTACATTGACTGTAATGCTGACACAAATTCATTGGGCAGGTTATGATGTATGTCTGCCAGATTACTGTCTACTAAAAATACTCATCTATGTTGTGATGAAGAGATGTTGTAATGAAGAGAAATGTAATGAAGAAAGATGTTGTAATGAAGAGAAATGTAATGAAGAAAGATGTTGTAATGAAGAAAAAGGTAATGAAGAAAGATGTTGTAATGAAGAAAAAGGTAATGAAGAAAAAGGTAATGAAGAAAGATGTAATGAAGAAAGATGTTGTAATGAAGAAAAAGGTAATGAAGAAAGATGTTGTAATGAAGAGAAATGTAATGAAGAAAGATGTTGTAATGAAGAGAAATGTAATGAAGAAAGATGTTGTAATGAAGAAAAAGGTAATGAAGAAAGATGTTGTAATGAAGAAAAAGGTAATGAAGAAAAAGGTAATGAAGAAAGATGTAATGAAGAAAGATGTTGTGATGAAGAAAGATGTAATGAAGAAAGATGTTGTGATGAAGAAAGATGTTGTGATGAAGAAAGATGTTGTAATGAAGAAAGATGTTGTAATGAAAAAAGATGTTGCTCTTAATGCGCTCTTAAGACAAACCAGAAGAATCGCTGCAAGGACTTGTTAAATATATTATTAAAAACCTTTGACTTCAACCATGACACGTTGTAAGAAACTGCACGATACAGTGCCGGGTGATGCTCTGCAATTAAAAAAAAGTGCAACATTGCGCGGGGGGATGTTTAAATGCAGCAGCTCACTAGTAGAGTCTAGAAAAGAAAAGTTGAGGGCATATCAAACACAATCCAAGTGGCCAATCCGTGTGTTAACTGTCCAAGTACCGTTAGGTCTAACATAAGTATTATCAACGACCTATGAATTCATAATTAAGGACATAACTCTAACTTAATTTCATAAAGTGGATGTAACATATGGTCATCATCATCATGTGCTGGATGAACAACATCTCAATGTGAACCATGACATGGCGTTTTGCCAGGGAGAAACAAAGGAAAAAAATGAAAGTTGGGAGACTAAGCACCTGTCCAACAAAAAAGAAAGGTTAAAAATAAACAATTAACAGTAAGCGGTAACTACGTCTGATTTAATTAACAGTATTCGGTAACTACGTCTGGCTGAATTAACAGTATGCGGTAACTATGTATGTTTGAATTAACAGTATGCGTTAACTACGTATGGCTGAATTAACAGTATGCGCTGAATTAACCTAATGCATATTCTTGAAATGCCACCAATATCTGAGAACACATTTAATCACCTAATGCATGTTCTTGAAATGCCACCAATATCTGAGAACACATTTAATCACCTGATGCATGTTCTTGAAATGCCACCAATATCTGAGAACACATTTAATCACCTAATGCATGTTCTTGAAATGCCACCAATATCTGAGAACACATTTAATCCCCAATTGCACACAATAATGATACCACTCCTCTAATCGGGAAAAGATGACAGCACATTCTCTATTTACAAGCCCATCAGCCTGCCAAGATGTCTATGCAAATCAATGGAACGCATTATCAATTTTAAGATTCAATGGTACCTTGAAAGTGAAAACCATCTGTTATCGCAGCAAGTAGGCTTTATGCAGTACTATTATACTGATGATCAGGCAACCTAGCTCTCCCAAAAGATTGCGGACGTCTTCCAAGGTAAACAAAACTGGTACTAGCAGCGTAAATAGATCTCAGGAAAGCATTTAACAAGGTTTCGAAAGAAGGACTGTTAAAGAAATTGCAGGGTTTTAACTCAAGAATGTATAAATGGGTAAAAGCATACCTGCATAATAGAAGAGCCAGGGTACAATTGGATGATAACTAGAGTAAAAACTTCCAACAACGTCATGGAGTTTCCCAGGGAGGAGTCCTGTCACCCACACTTTTCTTGGTTTACATCAATGACCTGGTTGCCGAACTACCACATTGGATCAAAGAGGCAATGTATGCTGACGACCTGGTGATCTGGTGCACGGAAGAACATGCGACAGTGATCACTAAACAAATACAAAGAGCTATTGATGTCTTAACCCTATGGGCAAATAGATGGTGCGTCAGTATTAACACATATAAGTGCAGCACTACATTATTTACCATCTCACCAAAACAAAAAGCTGATGTTATCAAGATAGATGGAGAACTTTTAAAGATAGAACAGCCAACATACCTCGGAGTTACTTTTGATGATAAGTTGACATGAAAGCAACACATAAACAAGGCAACAACAAAAGCCAGGAGGAAGTTAGCTATCCTGAGAAAACTAAGTGGAACCACATGGGGAGCAAGTAGAAATATACTCCGTAAAGTTTATCTTTGAACGACTGAGTTACTTGCAGTAAAGACTTTTGAACAATGAAGTTGTCTAAGCAATGACCTTTGCCTGCTGTGGTCCTAGCTTAATAAACTCGTGAGGTTGCTGCGACAATAGCCCTTGGCAGGGCCGGTCTTAGGCCATACATCTATGCGGCCGCATCGGGCCCCACACTTCATAGGCCCATAAATTCATATAAGAATTTATTTTATTATCCTCTTCCCTACCCAGATTGGGCCCGGGCAATCCGTTTCGCATTGCGCCCACAATTGTTAGGGCTGGCCCTGGCCCTTGGCCACTGCGGTAGATGTGACAATACTTCTTGATATCCGAGATTGTCTGTGGCAGTGATATTTAACTACACATGTTGCTGCTGCAACGACTTCTGACCACTGAGTCGGTTCGACAATATTCCATGACCAATTAAATCCTTGTGACAGTGACTCTTGGCCACTGTGATTGTTGCGGCAAAGACCCTTGGTCACTAAGATTGCTTTGACAATAACCAGTGCGCAATTATTTCGATGCTGCAACGCCAGAAGGTAACTGAGATTTCTGGGACAATATTTGTGGTTAGACACGGATGTTATTGTTTTAATTACTTTTGACAAATGATGTTATTACAATGAGATTTGACCAATGAGGTCGTTGTATCAGTTACCTTTGACAGGCGATTTTATTGTGACAATGAGTCTTGGCCACCGAGGTCGTTCTATCAGTTACCTTTGACAGGCGATTTTGTTGTGACAATGAGTCTTGATCAACAATGTGGTTGTTGCAAAAATGACCGCTGGCTGCTGAGGTTATTCCAAAAATGACCTTTAACCGCTGAATATTCTGACAATGATAATTGGACGCTGGTGTCTTTGTGGAAATAACCGTTGCCACTGAGGATATCTCAAATATGCACGTTGGTAACTGAGTTTATTGAAGCATTGACAGATGGTCACTGAAGTCGTTGTAACAATGACCAATGATTATTACGTTTGTTGTGGCAATGAACATGGTCATTGAGGACGTTTCGAAAATTACCCTTGGCTACTGGTAATTCAACACTGAACGTGGTCACCGAGGTTATTGATTCTTTGCCAAGCAGGATTTCGGGGCACAGACCGTTAACTACCCATCAGATTAAAACAAATTGTTTAAACAGTACCAAAAAAGTTGTATATGTCGAAAAGCGCATATATTGTACCCAAGGTATAAATAGCAACACAATGGTTGTCCTTCGCTGTTCTACAATCTGACATCTAGAAGTGAAAATGAAAATGAACAACAAAAACAATCATTAGAATACACAATCTACGTGGCGGCAACGTGGGCATAAGTCTTTCTAAACACTTCAACTCACTTTACTTGCTTACCTATCAACTCCTCCGCCTCCTTAACTGACCGTATTATAAAGAAAAACAAAACACGCGAAGATCATGATGACGGCAGACTAGACATCACTTTTGACGGAGACAATACAAGTGTATCATTACTATTGCGACACCTAACACCGTGTGGCATAATCAGGTTCAAGCAAAGACAGTGACCGAGGCCTGAGTCTCACGAACAATACTTAGTGTCACACTATCGTTTTGAAGTCGCTGTCCGGTTACGTATGTGGTAAAATATATGTCGCAAATATTGAGGATAACCACCTCACGTCTCATAAGTTACATATATCGCCAACAAACAAGGGCCATCGCATTTATAATTGAATATAATTATAATAAAATGCGAATACTATCATAATAATTTTAGTTAATCAGTACAGATACTGTTGAGATTATTAATTATTCATTCATTCATTGGTAACATGACTTCCGGCGTAGGCAATCATGACTCTCCACAGTCTTCTGTTTGTTATACATTTAAATATAGTTTCTGATGATTGTGCATCATACCTGGCCTTCAAACCATTCAACATTTTCTCACGTTGTCTTCCTCTGTCCCTCTTACCCTCGATCTTTCCAGTTTTTACGATGTTTTCCAGCCCACCTCTTCTCATGACATGACCTAGAAACTGTGATTGTCGTCTTCTAATACAGTTAATACGTTCTATATTTGAGTTGACCAGTTGTAGAATTATAGCATTACTCTTTTTTAGCTGTCCATGATATTTTCAACATTCTTCTATACAACCACATCTTTCTGGCCTCCAGATGTTTTCTTGCAACATTGTCAATTGTCCATGTTTCACTACCATATAACAGAATGGATTATATGTAACATTTCAGTATGTTCTTCCTTACTTCTATTGATAATGAATTATTGCACATCTTCTGGAATGCTTATTGCATAAGTTCATCATCTTCTGGAATGCTGCTTTTGCCTTTGCTGTACGACTTTTTATCTCAGTGACACGTCTACCATCTCAAGTAATAATTGTGCCCAAATATTTAAATTTGTCTACTTATTTAAGAACTGTCCCGTTGACCTGATGTTACCTTTAGGAGGGTTAGATGTTTTAAATGTAACCATTACCTCTGTTTTCTTGGTTTTCAAGCTGATACCTTTGCGCTTTATTCTACTATAGTTGTAATCAATTGTTGTAGTTCTTTTTCACTCTTTGCTACTAGAACCCTTTCGTCATCATTTCATGTTATTCACATTATACCCACCAACAGATATTCCTGGCATATTTTCTATAGATATAAAAATCATTTCACTACATTAATTATACAAGTCCCTATCACCACGTTAATAGGTCCGAATAAGGATGTTGAAATCTTCTGATTATTTCGCCTCATTGCCTAACCGCCCCCCTTCCTCCCGACTCCCTATGATCACCACGTTAGTCTGATAAAGAAGTCATGTGATAATGAACGTTCATTACCCTACCCCCCCCCCTCCCATCTCTTTCACTTTCTCCCCCTCTCTCTCTCTCTTTCTCTCTCTCTCTCTCTCTTCGTTATTTATCACTGAGCTAGTCAATCCATCGATTGCTCTCAAAGTCTTCCAATCGCGTGACATCACTGTACCTCCTGTTTTTAGCACTATGCCACCAACCATGATAATCAGCAAAATCACACAAGAGCAGGTGCTAAACATAAAAATACATAGAGAGATACTACAACAAGTAGATCATTACCAATATCTCAGACACATAATCACAAATGATGGCAGATGTGAAACAGAAGTTAAAAGGAGAACAAGAATGGCTAAAAGTAATTTCAATGACATCAGGAAAATATTAACATCTAAACAAATCTAAAAATGAGAATTATAAAATGATTCATCTATTCTATATTAATGTATAATTCCGAATAGACAGTGAACAAACAACTAGACGACAGAAGTGGTGCATTTGAGATGTGCGTATATTTAAACAAAAATAGGGAGAACCTCATGAAAGAAAAAGAAAATAAACAAAGATGTTCTATCAACACGTCATATGAAGAAAAATAACTCTTAAAGGAAATAAAAGTCATATAAATAAAGTATTTTCGACATATTCAAAGGCACGAGAACCTTGTTGAAAATCTTACTTGAGAGTGGAGTTGAGAGGAGGAGATCGAAAGGTAAGCACGATACAAGCGGGAGGGAAACATCATGAGATAGACAGGTTACAGTCTAGCAGAGTGCACTACCACAGATAGAGAATGTTCGAGGTCCATTGCAGCCAAACTTCATTGCGAAGACGGTATACGTTGATGATACAGTGCCATCTTAGACAATGCCATCCTTCACTCGCCGTGTGTAATCGTATGTTCTTGATAAGACCATGTGGTCGAAACGTAGTTTATATGTGTATTTTTATTTGTACTTTATATGCTTAGCAAAAATAGACATAAGTGTTTACTTTTCGTCTACCAGATCAGTTTTGCTGCAATGTTACCGCGTATATGTTTACAACCTTCTGAACTTTGACCAAATTGCAAACAATATCAAACATGGTTAATAGTAATGACGAGCCGACGAAAGGAAGACTGTCGCCATGAAGAAATGTGTGCTACTTTGCACGCTCCGGAAATATTTGGGACGTGGCGATAAGACAACACTTGAAGATCTCCTTCTTGTAGTTTCCCGCCATCTCCAGATTGTATCTCTGTGACGCCATTAACGTCGTGTCGACGGATGTCAAGAGTCAAAGGGATGTAACCGGTTGTCTAGTGCGTTCCTTAATTCTGTTATTTAATGCACAAATTACTGAAAATTGTGTCCCTTGAATAAATCAAGTTCGTGCTGTGGTGGGTCACAACAGCCGGTTTAATTATGTGATAATGATGGTGAAGGTGGTAATGATGAAGGTAGTGGCGATGTGGTAGTGGAGCTGCGTGACGATAATACAATTCCAATGAAGTACGATTGTGTCACTCTTATTCCCTATGCAAGGCAGTTGAGTTTTACTTTCCTAGATTAGTGGTTCTCTCCTGAACACATATACCTATTCAAACTATGTCTGGGACTAGAGGTCCCAGAAGAACTGTTTCCTACCTAGAACTTACATACAACAGTGACAATATCCACCCTTGTATATATCCCATGTACAGCATATATTAATATAAATACTACTACAGATGATGTATCTATGAATGTGGCACTACTACAGATGATGTATCTATGAATGTGGCACTACTACAGATGATGTATCTATGAATGTGGCACTGCTACAGATGATGTATCTATGAATGTGGCACTACTACAGATGATGTATCTATGAATGTGGCACTGCTACAGATGATGTATCTATGAATGTGGCACTACTACAGATGATGTATCTATGAATGTGGCATTACTACAGATGATGTATCTATGAATGTGGCACTGCTACAGATGATGTATCTATGAATGTGGCACTACTACAGATGATGTATCTATGAATGTGGCACTACTACAGATGATGTATCTATGAATGTGGCACTACTACAGATGATGTATCTATGAATGTGGCACTACTACAGATGGTGTATCTATGAATGTGGTATTGTTACAGATACCACATCTATGAATGTGGTATTGTTACAAATGCTCAATCTATAAATGAGTCAGTACTACAGATGCTGCATATATGAAAGTGGCGCTGCTACAGATGCTGCATCTATGATTGTGGCACTTCTACATAAGATGCATCTATGAATGTGGCACTACTACAGATGATGCATCTATTATTATGGCACTGCTACAGATGATGCATCTATGAATGTGGCATTGCTACAGATGCTGCATATATGAATGTGGCACTACTACAGATGCTGCATCTATGAATGTGGCACTGCTACAGATGATGCATCTATAAATGTGGCACTACTACAGAAAATGCATCTATGAATGTGGCACTACTACAGAAAATGCATCTATGAATGTGGCACTACTACAGAAAATGCATCTATGAATGTGGCACTACTACAGATGATGCATCTATGAATGTGGCACTGCTACAGAAGATGCATCTATGAATGTGGCATTACTACAGAAGATGCATCTATGAATGTGGCACTACTACAGATGATGTATCTTTGAATGTAGGAACTACTACAGATGCTGTATCTATGAATGTGGTATTATTACAGATACCACATCTATGAATGTGGTATTGTTATAGATGCCACATCTATGAATGTGGTATTATTACAAATACTCAATCTATCAATGAGTCACTACTACAGATGATGCATCTATGAATGTGGAACTGCTACAGATGATGCATATATGTATGTGGCACTACTACAGATGCTGTATCTATGAATGTAGGAACTACTACAGATGCTGTATCTATGAATGTGGTATTGTTACAGATACCACATCTATGAATGTGGTATTGTTACAGATGCCACATCTATGAATGTGGTATTATTACAAATGCTCAATCTATGAATGAGTCACTACTACAGATGATGCATCTATGAATGTGGCACTACTACAGATGATGCATCTATGAATGTGGCACTACTACAGATGCTGCATCTATGAATGTGGCACTGCTACAGATGCTTCATCTATGAATGTGGCATTACTACAGATACTGCATCTATGAATGTGGCACTGCTACAGATGATGCATCTATGAATGTGGCACTGCTACAGATGATGCATCTATGAATGTGGCACTACTACAGATGATGCATCTATGAATGTGGCTATGCTACAAATGATACATCTATGAATGTGGCTCTACTATAAATGATGCATCTATGAATGTGGCACTGCTACAGAATATGCATCTATGAATGTGGCACTGTTACAGAATATGCATCTATGAATGTGGCACTGCTACATAAGATGCATCTATGAATGTGGCACTACTACAGATGATGCATCTATTATTATGGCACTACTACAGATGCTATATCTATGAATGTAGCACTACTACAGATGATGCATCTATGAATGTGGCACTACTACAGATGCTGTATCTATGAATGTAGGAACTACTACAGATGGTGTATCTATGAATGTAGGAACTACTACAGATGCTGTATCTATGAATGTGGTATTGTTACAGATACCACATCTATGAATGTGGTATTGTTACAGATGCCACATCTATGAATGTGGTATTATTACAAATGCTCAATCTATGAATGAGTCACTACTACAGATGATGCATCTATGAATGTGGCACTACTACAGATGATGCATCTATGAATGTGGCACTACTACAGATGCTGCATCTATGAATGTGGCACTGCTACAGATGCTTCATCTATGAATGTGGCATTACTACAGATGCTGCATCTATGAATGTGGCACTGCTACAGATGATGCATCTATGAATGTGGCACTACTACAGAAGATGCATCTATGAATGTGGCACTGTTACAGAAGATGCATCTATCAATGTAGCATTACTACAGAATATGCATCTATGAATGTGGCACTGTTACAGAATATGTATCTATGAATGTGGCACTACTAAAGATGATGCATCTATGAATGTGGCACTACTACAGATGACGCATCTATGAATGTGGCACTGTTACACGGGAACCATTAATATTCATACACTTCGATATTTGCTTGAGGTGACTAAGGTTTGACTGGAGTGCCGTGAAGTTTGTTTATAATCAGTAATTGATGAAGTTTCATACCTGCAGGAATATTTACGTGGATATTTTGCCATTGTCATGCAAAGTTCAGAGTGGCGAGAGATTTGACAGACTAGCTTTCAGGACCCACGTATTAAGATACATGACAATAGCTTCATGTGCAAATGTGTTAGGACATAAGACACTGGCTTCAAATAGCTTCTGTATTAGGACAGATGACAATGGCTTAAATGTGACATATGTTAGGATATATGACAATGGCTTAAATGTGACATATTAGGATGTATAACAATGACTTAAATCGCACGTGTATTAGGACATATGACACTGCCCTCAAGATCATATTTATTATAACTGATGACACAGCCTTTATGTATTAGGATAGTTGACAATGGACGGTGGGGGGGGGTGGGATTTTGAATTTCAACAAATATATCTCTTAGACGAGAACGCAACAATTGATGAGGCTTGTTATAAATACAAGGCTGATGCAGGATGTATACCACATATACATTTTTGGACGAGAACGAGACGATTGAGGAGGCTTGTTGCAAATACTAGGCTGCCCCGTGATGTATTCAACATAGGGTTCCTTTGTTATTGGTTGTCTATAAATTATGTCAACAATTAGGGGAAGTGGTTTGCATAGGTTTGACAGTTGTTAATAAGGGGGAAATTGGGGATTGACAAAGTTGAAGCCAATAAGACTATTTATTATACATCAATTCAATTGTGTTAATTCGAAATATTGTTTTTAATGTGAAATAAAACGTATTATTTTTTATTTTGGTACTCTTTCAGCTAACATTTTTTTTTTTAAATAAAAACATTTTGGACATAATTATGCTGGTATGGTCCCTGAAATCTTCATAGTTTCTGACAAAGTGTAGACAAGGGTGAAAATTGACAAGCATGTGTTTCCATAATTTATGGACAAAACCCTTAACTATATTATCTTTTGGAAGCTGTCACAACGGAACCACAAACAAAATATCGTTTTTATGTTCCTGAAAAAGTTGTTTGTTATTACGTTGTTGCTGTGGTAATTGGTACGGCGACATAAATCGTGTAGTTTTTTTCTACGAAACTAATGTAAACAAATCTAACCACTCAAGTATGACTGACCAATGAGAAAGTAGAACATCTTCCGGATACGTTACTACCAGGATACCTATTGTTTATATAGTGCGGTCTTTGATGTGAACGTTCTAGTTCCCTCTTGGTTCAATTGAGATATGTTTTGTGTGATATACTTCTATGATGATGCTGTAAATTGTAAGAATAAGGCATTTTGTGTTTTTCTTAATTATCCGTAAATAATTATTAAATACGTTAAATAACTATTATTTCATGCAGAATTAGATATTGTATTTTATCATATATTATTTGTGACACACTTCTAAATTTTACACTATTGTTGGCAAGGTTGTTTTTGTTTTGTTTTGTTTTTGTTTTTTTTTTTAACTTTCTGATTAAATAGCTTTATCTCAAACATCGCCTGCTTGTTATAAATCTGTTATTATATTTCATAATTTGTTCATCTTTCAACATTGCCAATGTTGCTAATGCATATCGTTTTAGTATAGCTTAACTTTCAACATTACTAACGTACAAATGCTTTAGTCCAACTTAACTTTCAAATTTACCAATGCTAAAGAATTCATAATGCAGATTTGTTTTAGTCTAGCTTAACATTCAACATTGCTAATGCAGATTTGCGTTACTATATCTTAACTTTCAAAATTTATTAACGCACATGTGCTTTAGTTTAACTTTAAATTCCAACATCACCAACGCACAATATGCTCTAGTTTAGCTTAACTAACAGCATTACTAACGCACATATGATTTAGTCTAGCTTAACATAAAACATTAAAACGCACTTATGATTTAGTCTAGCTTAACTTTTAAAACATTACTAGCACACATATGATTTAATTAGCTTAACTAACAACATTACTAACGCACATATGATTTAGTCTAGCTTAACTAACAACATTACAGCGCACACATGCTTCAGTCTAGCTTAACTTTAAACATTACTAACGCTTATATGCATTATTCTAGGCAAGCTTTACAAATTTTTCTTCCCCGAAAGCGGAGCAACACTGTTTACCTTCCATGCATGTCATAAGAGGCGCCTAAGGAGGTCATAGTATGAAGTTGGCTGTCCCATCCTATATATGCAAAAGCAAAAGAGAATCCACGCTGAAGTCGGATGTGTCAGGTTGAAATGAGTAGATATCTCAGACATACTGTAAACCATGATACAACGTATTTATTTCTCCGGACTACATCCTGCTAACCTACAGAAGTTTGAGAACGAACGCAGAAGAAGAAGAATATTGGTACTATAAGAATATAAGAAGAATATTTCTAACTTGATTTCTTTTTTAGTCGTCCCCGTTCAACCTCTTCACTCTGCAATGCCATCACTAAGCTGATCTCATTTTGATCTCATCAAATATTTATCTGCACGATTTCTATCTCCTTTATTTATCCGGTGTCGGGGCGGGGAGGCTCAGAGCGCATCGACACTTAGAAAAGTGAAGGAGACAAGATACAAGGTTCAGTCTTAGCCTAGGACCGGTTGTTCGTCCGGACCATTCAGAAAGAAATGTAAACCTACTGAACATATTTATATTGTCTAGGAAATTACCGGGCTGCAAGAAAATAAAAATAACTTTTCTTAAAGCCTGCATAATTCCATCTGCAATATATTGATTTGAATCTTGGACAATCATCATTAAAGTTAGAAACACAATTACAACGTGGGAAATAAAATGTTGCAGAAGAATCTTCAAAATATCATGAGCCACAAATATCATCAACAAAATCCTTAGAGAATTGAAAGTACAAGAAAACTGGCTACACAACAAGACCAGCAAGGAGAACTTTGGTGTTTAACCAACTTAAAGAGAACACTAGAACATTACAATATTTTGGCCGTATCAAAGGAAATGACAGCGTAGAAAAGATCACAATGGAGTGGGTTATACCAAGGTGGCGAAAAGAGATTGGCCACGAAATAAAATGGATTAAAGATATCACCCCCGAACATGGCACTCGCAGAAGCAGGAAGATTTTCTCGAGAACAGCTGGAGTTATGAAATACTATAATGACGGCTACGTCTTGTCCATGATATGTTAACTGATGATGACAAACTCTTTACAGCCCAAAAGATCCCGTGTGTTGCCGGGGCCCGAAAGGGGAGCAAAGAATAGCAACACTATTTACCTTCCACGCATGTCGTAAAAGGCGACTAAGGAGGTTATGGGATGGAGTTGGCTGTCACATCCCATATAGGGTCAGTGATCCAAAGCCATGCTGAAATCGGATGTGTCAGGCCTAAATGTACAGATATCGCAGCAATGCTGTAAACCATGACACAACGCATTCCGTCCTCCGAGTACATCCTGCTAATATGCAGGAGTTTGAGAACGAACGCAGAAGAAGAAAGAGAAGACAGCCCAAAAAAAAGTACGGAGTTACTCCCTACGTTCTGAATAGGGTACACTACCAACGTTATCATATTATCAATATAATTCTATATGTTATGCTACCAACGTTATTATGTTATCAACATAATACAATATGTTATGCTAAAAATATGTTAATATATTATCAATATTATTCAATATGGTATGAATATATTATATTATTCAACATTATATATACATATTCAATATTATATTATATATTGTTATGTTATGTTCCTCCAGGGCCATAGGCGGCGCATAGGGCAGAAACCATAGCTTTCCATTTCTGTCTTTGTGTTGCCAGGTCTTTCAATTGTTGCGTGTTGTTTAGGTTCATTGACATGCCTTCTCTATTAATGGTTCTTCGTAGAGTTTCTCTAGGTCTCCCTCTTCTTCTTACTCCAGGTGGCACCCAATATAGTGATTGCTGGGGAATTCTTAGGCTGTTCATTCTAAGAACATGGCCGATGTAAGTCCAACGCCTTTGTCTAATGAAGGAAGATATATAGGTTTGTTTGCTTTCCTCTCTTATAGTAGTGTTAGATTTAAAGTCACTCCACTTAACGTTCAGAATGGTACGTAGGCATTTGTTTTCAAAGGAGTCGAGTCTTTTATCTGTGGCTTTTGTGGCTTTCCAACTTTCGCACCCATATGATAGAATAGGGATGATGTTGGAGTTAAATAACTTGAGTTTTGTGGTGTTTCTTAGTGTGTTTGACGTCCATATGTTGCGTAGTTTATTGAAAGCACCCGCTGCAAGGGCAATACGGTGTAAAATTTCTTTTGATGAGTCTCCATCCAATGCTAGATTGGTGCCTAAATATGTAAAATTGTTGACTTTTAATAATGGAACATTTTGAATTTCTATGTTGTCGTTGGATCTCGTAAAATCTAGTATATGAGTTTTTGATGTGTTGATTTTCAACCCTATCTGAATAATATTATATATTATTCAACATTATTATAGTATAAACATATTACAATAGCTTATGCTACCAACGTTATTATTTAATCAACATAATACAATAGCTTATGCTACCAACGTTATTATGTAATCAACATAATACAATAGCGTATGCTAACAACGTTATTATGTAATCAACATAATGCAATAGCTTATGCTAACAACGTTAAACATAATACAATATCGCTTTTATAAAATCTCCATAATATCTCTCTCTCCCTCTTTCTCTGTTCCTTACCTTACTTGCGATCATTGGCTAGACGACATCCTGACACTGTTGTTAGCTTGTTATGGCGATGGCTTTCTCCGACGTCATTATCTACGTATTTGATATGATAGCCGAGAAAAAAGTATAGCGAGGAAGAGAACTTGTCAACTAATCTATTCTGAGGTAGAGAACTAGCCCACTTATGTGTTTTGAGAAAGATAACTAGTCAACTCATATTCTATGAGAAAGAAAACTAGTCACTTCATCTATTCTGAGGAAGAGAACTGGTCAATTCATCTGTTCTGAGGAAGAGAACTAATCAACTTATCTGTTCTGAGTAAGAGAACTAATCAACGTATTTGTTCTGAGGAAGAGAACTAATCAACGTATTTGTTCTGAGGAAAAGAACTAATCAACGTATTTGTTCTGAGGAAGAGAACTATTCACTTCATCTGTTCTGAGGAAGAGAACTAGTCACTTCATCTGTTCTGAGGAAGAGAACTAGTCACTTCATCTGTTCTGAGGAAGAGAACTAGTCACTTCATCTGTTCTGAGGAAGATAACTAATCAACTTATCTGTTCTGAGTAAGAGAACTAGTCAATTCATCTGTTCTGAGGTTCTCAAATTTCTTCTAATTAGCAGAATGTATTCCAGAGAATGGAACACTTTTCCGCGTGGCATACATCATTGGTGCCAAAAATTGTGCATATCGTAGATACGTTCTCCTTAAAAAGGGGGGGGGGGTGATTACTTAAACAACACACACAAAAATAGTCATCCATGATGTTTTTGTGAGTAAAATCTTCTTTATAAAGACAAAAATTCATGAACTTTTTTGTGAAAAATAGCTACGGCCCAAGGTTTGATATGGTGAATAAAGAATAGCAACATCGATATCGCCCCTTAACTATCAGGCTAGATACATAATCATCTCCAGGTTCTCACCAGGTTTGTTACATAGAGCTTGACCATCTCCCCGTACTCATCAGATTTCATATACAACCATCTCAAAGTGCTCATCAGATTTAATATACAACCATCCCCATGTACTCATCAGATTTCATATACAACAATCTCCATGTACTCATCAGATTTCATAAACAAAAATCTCCATGTACTCATCAGATTTCATATACAACCATCTCAAAGTGCTCATCAGATTTAATATACAACAATCTCCATGCACTCATCAGAGTTTATATACAACAATCCCCATGTACTCATCAGATTTTATATACAACAATCTCCATGTACTCATCAGATTTTATATACAACAATCTCCATGTACTCATCAGATTTTATATACAACCATCTCCATGTGCTCATTGTATATTATCTGATTGGTACGTGGAAATGGTGTTGTATCTTAGCTGATGGGTACGTGGAGATGGTGTTGTATCTTAGCTGATGGATACGTGGAGATGGTGTTGTATCTTAGCTGATGGGTACGTAGAGATGGTGTTGTATCTTAGCTGATGGGTACGTGGAGATGGTGTTGTATCTTAGCTGATGGATACGTGGAGATGGTGTTGTATCTGAGATGATCGGTATGTGGAGATGGTGTTGTATCTGAGATGATCGGTATGTGGAGATGGTGTTGTATCTGAGATGATCGGTACGTGGAGATGGTGTTGTATCTGAGATGATCGGTATGTGGAGATGGTGTTGTATCTGAGATGATCGGTATGTGGAGATGGTGTTGTATCTGAGATGATCGGTATGTGGAGAAGACACCGCATGTAACAAAAGGCATAACCGCACTACTAGAATGTAGCAATTGTAGAATCGTTAGCCCAGAAATACTCCCATTAAATCTGTGAAAACTCAGTTAAATTTAATGAATTATAAGGTCTAATCGTTCCTGTGTTGCCGGGTCCTGAAATGGGATAAAAGAATCGTGACATTGCTACCTTACATGGTCATCGTAAGAGACGACTAAGGGAGTTTGTGAGTGAAATGGCTGTCCCATCCAGTGGAGGGTCAAGGATTCAGAAACCATGCTTAAGTCGGATGTATCAGGTAGAAAGGCGCAGATATCGCAACTAAACTGTAAACACTGACACAATGCGTTCAGTCATTGGTCTACATCCTGTTAACACGCACAAGCTTGGGAGCGATAACAGAAGATATAAAATCTGACGTTTTTGTCAATATTATTAACTTTCAGATTACACGCTAATATCATTAATTGACCATGTGGTTAAAACGCCGTTCTTAGACTCTTGAGGTTCCGGGTCCAATCCTCGGTTGGGACAGCATTTTTTTAATTTGGGAGTTACAATCAAAATCCTTCCTTTACATGTCGCGACATCTGCTATGGCAAAGCGGTCTTTATTTCCACAGCCAATAGAAAGGGTACCTGTACTCCTTAGCAGGAAAACATGCAGTAAAGAAAGGTGTGTTTTTTTTAAATCATTAATTTTCACGTTAATATCATTAACTATCAGATTTCACGTTATTATCATTAACTACCAGATTTTACGTTAATATTAACTAAGAGATTTCATGTTATTCTCATTAACTATGAGATTTAACGTTCATATTAACTATGAGATTTCACGTCAATACTATTTCTAGTGTTTTGTCTTCCTCCAGAAACCGACAATAAATCCCAGTCAAACAAAGTCACAGCTTCAGACGAATAGTAAGCGAATTATCAACTAGAATATTGCTAGTAACATAATCTCAAGTTGTTGATAACTACATTCATACCACACACATCACCGTGAACTTTACAACTCCCTTCCATAGCTACAATCCAGAACATGATACTGTGTGTGCAGAGATAATTGTGTGCCTTACAATAAAGAAGAAAATAACACAGAACAGACAAGTTTCACGGGACAATCATTCAAGAAACGTATCTATAGTAGTTCTAGCTCTGATATTCTATCGTGTTGACTATCTCTGTACTTGATCATCAAGCGATCCAGGAGCTATTTTTCAACACAACTTGAGAATTTTGAGATTCTAGTTCCTACAGCTCAAATACAAATACTGTGTATCAAAAAGTAAGTAACACAAATTTAAAATGTGAATAAAACTTGTTTTATCGAATTGTTTATCATCATCATTAAGTGCCGTCTCCGCAACGAAGGTTGGCTGCAACGGATCTCCAATATTCCCTGTCTCTTGTCGTGGTGGTGCATTCTACTAGACTTAACCTGTCTATTGTGTGATGTTACTCTCCCACTTGTATCTCTGCCTACCTCTTGCTCGCCTCCCTTTGACTTTGCCCTCAAGTAAGGTCTTAATAAGGTGTCTTGTATTTTAATGTGACCAAAGTATTTTATTTGCTTGATCTTTATTTCTCTTAGTAGTTATTTCTTCCTACTAAGTGTTTTTAGCACCTCTTTATTTGTTTTCTTCTCTTTCCATGATGTTTTCCCTATTCTTCTATATACCCACATCTCAAAGGCATCAATTTTGTCTTCTAATTTTTTATTTAGTGCCCATGTTTCTGAGCCATACATTAATATAGAATAGATATAGCATTTTATAATTCTCATTTTTAACTTGTTTGTAATTTGTTTAGATGTTAATATTTTCCTCATTTCATTGAAGGTACTTTTAGCCATTCCTATTCTCCTTTTAACTTTTGTTTCACATCTGCCATTGAAATGTTCAGCTATCATTTACTTCTTAGAAAATCCCGAACAATTGTTGGACAATAATCTTCTTTTACTTCTCTAACCATGCCTGTCTACAGTATAAGACATATTGCATAACTGGACATCCAACCTTCTTAATGACTCATTTGACTATTTTTATTTTCATTAGCTGTCACACAAAGTATAATTATAATGACCAATAAAAACACATGAATTGTTATTTTTGCTTCCAATGCTTCTGTAACTCTTGTATTTGTTATACTTTGTGTACAATATCTGTCTACTTCTTCTTGTTCGTAGTTCAACATGTCGACACAGCAAGTAAAATCAGTGACGTGGCGTGGGTCAATGGCGCCCGGGGCGGAATCATAATTTTCCGCCCTTGTGACATTAATGAAATATGTCAGTGATTGTGAAAGACTGGACGAAAATAAATTGCCGCCTTCCCGATGATGCCGCCCTGGGCGGTCCGCACCTCCGCCCCCCCCCCCCTCGCTACGCCACTGAGTAAAATTTGGTTGTGAAGACATGTCATCTACTCGTGTTGAGAGATACCATGGTTGGTGACATGACTCTCGGTCTGGTATCTCCGATTTCAGCACATGTGATGTCATGTGGAGCCCGATGTAGGGGATGGCCCCAACCGATCTTATTTTCCAGCCTCTATTAGCTGGACTTATGGAGTTGGCCTCGAAGTATATAGAGGTATATATCTGCCCTAAACATGTATTCCCAATGCGGCTAACTCTTAGATTTGCTATATTTTGTGTACATTTGCTGTCCTAAACATTTGTTTCCAGTTCGTCAAGTCGACCTACGTTATTAGCCTTGTGTACCCTCAGGAGACATCGCAACGAATTTGTTTTCCCAAATAGGCATCTCTCATTGCGTCTTAGTAGGAGAATGTTGGTCTTATGTCTAACCCTCTAAACCTGGGGGGGGGGCGCTGATGTGTCATATTTCATCTGACGGAATAGTATAATCCACATTCATGTTTTCTCACTTTCTCATTCTCTGGGTTACTTGTTTCACAAAATTATGAAGTTTTTTGTTTAGTTAATGTCACAGACATATTCATCAGAAATTTGTATGTCTCTTATCTTCTTTTTTCTCAAACTCCTGACATTTAGCAGGATAGTGTACGGAGAAATAAACGCGTTGTGGTTTATAGCTTCACATCGATATCTCTCGGTCCAGATTCCTCATGACGTTGCTGTGACATTTTGATCTTCTGACCGTCTTTACCTTATTCGCTCGGTATTTTATTATGATGAACTTTGTACACAAAATCTGGTGACGTTGACTTGTTCTCTCCTATTATATATTACAATCTTCTTATATTCCACAACAGGGTGACCAATAACTTAGATACGTTTTCAATAAGGAGTTGATTTGACCTAAAAAAAAAAAATAGGACATTTGCCTGTTTCCGATTATTAAAGTCACTCTTTTGTAGTGAGAAATTTTATTATGAAATTTTGCGAAACAATCATTTTGGGAGAGGGTTTCTTCTTCTTCTTCTTCTTCTTCTTCAGCCTTCATTCTCAAACTCCCACTGGACATCTCTTGTAGCAGGACCATGGGCCTACTAGATTTCCAGCAAGATGTAGTCCAGAGAATGGAAATGCGTTGTGTCGCCGTTTTATTTGCGCCAATGGCCCGACACCTCGGTCTTCGGCAGGGGGAGGGTTTGATACATCTTTTGTATATAAAACCCTAGTCTAGTACTACAAGTAGGTTCTTATTTGCTCAGGACGGAGGGGAAGTAGTTTGAACACTCTAACCACCCTCCCCACTATCTACGGGTCTGCATGTGACGTTAATTGTGTCTATCTACAGCCTTTTGTTTTGTGTACTGCCAATAATTTCAGATACCGATATTCCTCCATGCCACAATGTTAAGCTGTCCAGCGTTTCTCTTGGTCTTCCTCGTCTCTTATTGTTCAACTTACCTGTTGTCACGACGTGTTCCATCTTTCCTCTTCTATTGATGTATCCAAAAATATGGACTATCTTCTTCTTAAGCATGTCTTTTTGCATCAATTATTCTTTTCAAGATACCTTCATTATGTTTTTCTGTGATGTTCTCAATATTTTTCTATAAAACCACATATATACTGGACATATAGCAAAACTGATCATATTTCTAAGACATATATACTGGACAAATAGCAAATCTGATCATATTTCTAACAACTTTAATACTCTCCCACTTTTTAATCTGAAAACTTGAGCATTGACCTAAAACTATCACATCTCTGAGTTTTCACCCCTAAAACTCTGAAACCTTCTTTCTGTGTTCATTTAATCGCAAATAGCTTTGCATAATACATAAGCCAGCGCTTTCCTGTATGGTCGGTATGGCGCTATAGCAGTGTTGAGTCGAGTTCTGTTACAGCAATAAACATTTATTACCCTGTCAGCGTGTTAGGAGGGGATTAAGCTTCAGTATTGCAAGACCGACTTGATTCATTTAGAAATTGGTTATCTGATCCCTATATTTAAGGAATAAATCATATCCAGATTATTATTTCACACAAAACAACATAAAATGTAACAGACGTCTTTTGTAATCGATTCTTCTCTACTATCGAATATTAATACTCGTACAACTGACACCATGTCTGGGTCTATGGCGAAGTGGTACAGGGCGAGTCTATGGCGGCCAAGGTACCGAGTTCGATCCCCGCCACAGGCAATCGGGTTCATAAAGCAATGGCAAACTACTGAACGTATTTATATTGCCTAGGAAATCACCACAGCCAACTAATGCTGAGTTGATAGTAGTTTGTCCTGAATAGGATATGCTACCGACAACTGACACGTATTGTGTTGGTGGTTATACCTAGAATTGTGGCAATTATGGGGGGGGGGGGGGATTGGGGATCTAGAGGAGAGTTGGGTGACATTTTTGGCTCCAAGCCAAAGTTCAGTTTAATTAGGGAAGAAAGAGGACGAACCTAGCTGCTGGAATATCATGGGAGCTGTTTTTCCCTGTGATCAAAAGTATAATCTCCAGATCAAAATAAAAATCTTTGTTGCCTATCATGTCAACAATTGACTATTGAAGTGTGCCGAAAAACACACGTTCCCCAAGTCTTTTCTTCGTTCGTTCTGATCATGTTTTGCAGTTGCAACATCACAGATTTTACGTAATCATCACAATGTTACCACAATATAGCTGCGTCGTGTACTTCTCGATTGTGATTAGTTTGTGATGAGACGTTTTGTGGGCTCTTAGACAAAAACATATATTAATTTAAAGTCAGTCTGGTCGGACAACTAAAAATGTCTAAGAAAGTTGGATTTTATCAGCAGACCCAATTATTTTGCCTCTGGTCTAGATCCTCTTTGTGGTGAGGCTTTCCTTTGTTAAAAACCATATAGGCCCGTACATAACCCATTGGCCTTTTCAAGGATCATCCCCTTTAACTACTTGAGCTGCCAAATTTACCAGAGATTTTAGTGAGTTTTATTTACCAGAGATTTTAGTGAGTTTTATTTACCAGAGATTTTAGTGAGTTTTATTTACCAGAGATTTTAGTGAGTTTTATTTACCAGAGATTTTAGTGAGTTTTATTTACCATAGATTCTCTATGAAATTTATCTGCCAGATCCATTCCTTAAATCTTCTTAGTTGCCTCCAACGAGATGTATGGTAGACAACAGCGTCGATGTGTTCCCCTTACAGTCTTCAGCAACACACCAACTCCTATAGAAGTAACACGAATCGCTTCAAACTATTGTCCAGATAACAAACGTTTTTGTAAAGCTTTTTTTTCTCATCTTCCTACCACCTCTCATTCATTATCTACTTTATACTCCTTAACAACACTACAAACATCCTCCCTCTTTATCCTCAATCAAAACAGACTTACTCAAGATCGGATACATCGCCTTCTCCTCTTTGTTCTTCTAAGCGCGTGATTTAAAATGGTTTCTTGAAACAGCAAAGCACTCAGCGAGCGATATGTCATCTCTAATTCGACTGTTAAAGACATTGGGCCCTTTGCTAAAATAATACGTAACGATCGAAAAATGTTAGCACGTAAATTTAAACCTAGTCTCTCGTAAATTATACATTCAGACTCTCCGAATTCACAATTTTTTCCCCACCGAAAACGGGTGTGTCGGGTCATTGGCGCAAATGAAACGGTGACACAACGCATTTCCATTCTCTGGACTATATACTGCTGGAAATCTAGTAGGCTCATTGTCCTGCTGCAAGAGAGATCGAAGGGGAGTTTGAGAATGAACGCTGAAGAAGAACAATTAATATTTTTTTAAAACAGGGATTCGATTCCTGATCAGTTAGTGCTTAGTGTTGTTCCCAGACACTGAAGATTTATCTCTTTAAAAGTAACAATATTTATTTTTCGGTGATTTTCGTCGATAATTTTGTGTCTACAACCAATGAAAACCTCGGAAACGTTAAAATAGCTTCACTTTTGAAGAAAAATCGGTGATCCCACATGACTGTCTAACTGACCATGCACTCTCCTCACCACTTTGCATAATTTATAATCATATACCAAGAGCAAAAATTGTTTGAGAATCGTCGATCTCAAGAAAGATAGCGGAAGTTGTCTCACTCACTCTGACCCTCGTACATCGCTCGGTAACCTAATTATGATCCCATTAGGAGAGACAACGCGAGATCTCACAGCACGCCTTCTCGTGAGTACTTTCCAATACTTGTATGCTGTCTTGTAATTATAAATTCATCTGTACATTTACCTTGTCTATGTGGTTATTTTTCTGTTGTTGTCCATTTATGTTAGCGATGTTTTGTCTACATTCTTGGTTTTTCTTCGTTATCCTGTCGGAATCATACGCTGGTATGGATTTCTTTAACGAACAGAATCACAACCAACTATAGAGAAAACGTAACAAACTAAACGTAACCATACGTTCATCAGAGGCTCATTTTGAACTATTTTTCATCTATCAATAGAAACACTAAACACGAATTCCCTATTGCGCGACACTATAAGATAGTTAATCACGTGTCGTCAATCAATGAAATATAACAAAGCAGCCTCGCGTGGTGTGCGCAATAGGGTAGTTTCGATGAATTTTGTTGTCGATTGGTCAAGAATGACCACCAATGAGCGGAAGTTTACAAGTTAGTTGTAGCGGCTTCTCTATAGTTCACTGTGGTTAAAGGTAAAGGTAGGTCCCATGACAGCAACCTCTAGTCGAGGATGAAGATACCTCTTCATGTACTAGGTTGCAGCAACTATTAGGTGGGATGGCCAGTTCCCTTCCCTTCCACTGTGGTTACACCGTGACCAATACACATTATAAGACATTTGGGCTCATTGGAAAACATCATTCTAAAGTGAACCAAATGACTTTCCATCATTTTCATTGGCTATTAATTTAATAAAAAATACCTACCCACTATTTATAGGCAGAATTAGAAATAGATTTTATGTGTGTGTGTTGGTGGTGCGTGTGGATGTGTGTGTGTGAAGAGTGTTGTTTGAGGAGGGCGATAGAAGGCAGCAGAGGCAGACCATAATGTCGTAGGACAAGCGATATTCAGGAAAGCATGCACATGTCGCTAGAGGAAGACAGACAACTTGCCAGAGACCACGCGGATTCAGTAGATTCATAAGGAAGACTACGTTTGGACAGAATATGTCCTATCACAATACCGTGTGCTAAATTTACATGATCCCGCTTTTTTCACATTTTTGTCATTTCCGATGCACAGAGATAGTTGGTGAGATATCTCTATGCAAATTTTAATAATTTAATTAAGTTTTTGTTTCTGTTTCCAGTTTGTATTTTTTTTTTCTAAAGAAAGTTCTCTGTTGGACAGCAGCGTAAAATAAAAGTCATCGTTCCTTGTGTTTATTTTTATTTACTTTTTAACCATAAGTTTTACTATTTGATAGTTATACAAGTAAATTTAAGTAGGAAGCCAGAGGACAATTTTTAAAATTCTTGAGACTAACGGGAATTGAACCAGTCCGTTCAACGGCACCAAATCGCCTAGCAACAATTGCACACGCGTTCTTCCGTACTTGACTAACCGCATCTCCAAAAAAAGATGCGATTTCATCAAGCCATTCAAACCGTGCACACAGTCACCCGAACTTTAAAATTGTCCTCTGGCTTCCTACTTATATTTACTTGTATAAACAATTATTTGAAGCAAAATTGTATTATCCATATTATCCATGTTTACAAGAAGACATATCGGCCCTTGTATAACTAATACGTATATTATGTTATGTATTTGTTGTTACTAAGGATATTTAAATACCTGTACGGGATGTTTGTTGTTGTTGTAATAGTCCTTGTCTCGATTGGTCCGTTCGGGTGACTTTGTGTGCACGGTTTGAATGGCTTGATGAAATCGCATCTTTTTTTGGAGATGCGGTTAGTCAAGTACGGAAGAAAGCGTGTGCAATTGTTGCTAGGCGATTTGGTGCCGTTGAACGGACTGGTTCAATTCGCGTTAGTCTCAAGAATATTTGATAGTTAGAGTATCCAGTGACACTATTACATTAATATAGTTATTTATCACTTTTTTTTTGCTTTATTATTGTGGCACTCTCCACTTTGTTGGATATCCTCTGACAGTTTGGTTATTGTGGCACTCTCCACTTTGTTTGATATCCTCTGACAGTTTGGTTATTGCGGCACTCTCCACTTTGTTGGATCTCCTCTGACAGTTTGGTTATTGTGATACTCTCCACTTTGTTGGATATCCTCTGACAGTTTGGTTATTGTGGCACTCTCCACTTTGTTGGATATCCTCTGACAGTTTTGTTATTGTGGTACTCTCCACTTTGTTGGATATCTTCTGACAGTTTTGTTATTGTGATACTCTCCACTTTGTTGGATATCCTCTGACAGTTTGGTTATTGTGGTACTCTCCACTTTGTTGGATATCCTCTGACAGTTTGGTTATTGTGGTACTCTCCACTTTGTTGGATATCCTCTGACAGTTTGGTTATTGCGGCACTCTCCACTTTGTTGGATATCCTCTGACAGTTTGGTTATTGTGGCACTCTCCACTTTGTTGGATATCTTCTGACAGTTTGGTTATTGTGGCACTCCCCACTTTGTTGGATCTCCTCTGACAGTTTGGTTATTGCGGTACTCTCCACTTTGTTGGGCATCCTCTGATAGATTGGTTATTGTGGCACTCTCCACTTTGTTGGATATCCTCTGACAGTTTGGTTATTTAAACATAAACCCATACATAACCCGTCAAGATCGTAAAGATACTACATTGAATGCATCAACAATTCAACAAAGCAAGGTATGGTGTTCTCCAGCGATCCCTCAGGAACTGGTGAGTGTAGAACAATCGCGACCATTCCAGTTTTTGCTGATGTCTGGCCAGCATTTTCTTGTCTCCCTTTGAGTCTTTAATCCTCAACTGTACTCGACTGGCTCGTTTTTGACAGAAATTATGTCGGATTACTTGTCAGAACCATGCAAGGGTTCGTTGTTTTACTATTCAAAGTAATGATTCTTGTGAATCTGCCAGATTCTCTATTTTATTACATACACATTTATCTTATGTTTTCTACTGAAGATGCGCAAAATTTGTCTGTAACACTCGTATTTTAAGGTATGTACCCGTCTCTACACGTCTACAGTGAGTTTCCAACTTTCGCATCCATACAGCTTTGTAGTAATCACTCATCATCATCAGGTGCCATGCCGGCCGGCGTAGGCGATCATGGCTCTCCACATCTCTCTGTCTACAGTATTATGTATCAAGGTCGCTGTTGTTTCCCTGCCGTGCCAGGTTGTCAAACTAATATTTTCTCACGTTGTCGCCCTCTGTCTCTGTTGCCTTCAATCTTGCCTGTTATGACTATGTTCTCCACACTTGCATGTCTCATAAAGTGGCAAAACAATGAAGACTGTCTATTTCTTATATTATTGATTAAGGTCCATTTCGCATGTGACTCTTTCAACACTTCCACATTAGCTTTTCTGTCAGTCCATATTATTCTCAGCATTCTTCTATAGAATCGCATCTCAATTGCCTCTAAGTTTCCACTCTCCTGTTTGTTTATTGTCCAAGACTCGCATCCATATGCTAGTGTAGGAGTTATATAGCACTGCAGAACACTCTTTCTCACATCTAATGACACAGTCATATTACACAATATATTATAGAAATCACTAGTGAGTTATAAATTCTGTATAAAACTCCAACACTAATGTTGTTTTTCCATAAAATCTCGGAACAATGCATGATGGTAAAAACTATGGTGGAAAAACACTGCAGACTACAAACAAACTTCATCTTCTAATGCAGACTTCGTCATTCTCAACAATCCACGATTCTTTTGATTTGTGAAACAAAAGCCATTCAAGATTAAACTACCATTAATCCTACAATCTATGTCTGCCGTCTAATTGCTATTGATCTACAAGATGTGCGTTAGAGCTGAATACTAGAAAACTAGATTTGTAATGACGTAATCATTTTGTGCGCACAAACCTCCTATTCTTCTTTTTTTATATAGGTTATGCAGACCCTTCTCTAGTTATATACCCTGCGATCTGACTCATTCATCCTCACTGCTCCGACTTATTCGACCTTTTCATTGGTTAAGTTGTGTATGATGTGTGCCTGCAACCAATGAAAGACAAATATCAGTCAAATGTAAGTCAACTGGTGTGACAGGTTCACATGACGTGTACTTAGAAGGGCTTGTGTTATACTGAATCGAAGTGCAGATAGTCTAACAGACACATAAACAGACATAGATTAACTTTAATCTTCTGAGTGTTCGCTGGATTAAACTATATTTACGCAATTAGCTGCGTATGTATGTATCTATATATCTGTGTATGTGTGTTTGTCGTATGTATGCATGTACACATGTATGTGTGTATGTATCTGTGTGTGTATGTATTAAATTATGTGTATGTATGTATGTGTGTTTGTTCGTGCGTATGTATGTACGCGCTTACTAGTGCGTGTTCATGTGTATGCGCGTGTAAATAGGCGTTTATATACATAATAATTTATCATAGCTTTCCTTCCGGAATTTGTCATGTTCGTTCTGTCGCTCTATCGTTCTGATGTGTACCGTTCATCATAAGCACCATCTGCTTGTCATTTCTTACTTATGACAAATATCTATGGTTGAGGCATCGCTGGTGTGTTTTCCCTATTCTTTGTTTTAGTGATTTACCCAAATTTACTACTACTAATACTTTTAATTATCTTACTTTTACTACTATTACTTTTACTACTATTACTTTTACAACTATTACTTTTACTTATCTTACTTTTACTACTATTACTTTTAGTTATCTTACTTTTACTACTGTTACTTTTACTACTATTACTTTTACGTATCGTACTTTTATCACTATTACTTTTACTTATACTACTATTACTTTTACTACTATTACTTTTACTTATCTTACTTTTACTACTATTACTGTTACTAATATTATTTTTATTATTACTACTATTACTTCTACTATTACTTCTGCTATTACTTCTACTAACATTGCCACTACTACTACTTTTACTAGTATTACTTTTACTAATATTATTTTTACTATTACTACTACTACTTCTACTAATATTGCCACTACTATTACTACTGCTACTATCATTACAACAACTATCAATTTTGCTACTACTACTATTACTTATAATACACCTATTACTATTGTTACTATTACTATTGTTACTATTACTATTGTTACTATTACTATTGTTACTATTACTACTATTGCTACTAGTAAAGAATTATCTTCATCCTCGACGGCAAGTTGCTGCCATGGGACTTATCTTTACTATTACTATATTACAAATGGCATTTGTTATTGCTACTACTGCTACTATTACCATACCTCTAATATTACTACTACTACTACTATTACCATATCTCTAATATTATTATTATTATTACTACTACTACTAGTACTACTACTACTATTACCATATCTCTAATATTATTATTATTATTACTACTACTACTAGTACTACTACTACTATTACCATATCTCTATTATTATTACTACTACTACTACTACTAGTACTACTACTACTATTACCATATCTCTACTATTATTATTACTACTACTACTAGTACTACTACTACTATTACCATATCTCTACTATTATTATTATTACTACTACTAGTAGTACTACTATTACTATTACCATATCTCCATTATTAGTATTACTACTACTAGTAGTAGTAGTAGTAGTACTACTACTACTAGTACTACTACTATTATTACCATATCTCTATTATTACTACTACTAGTACTACTACTACCAGATATTACCATATCTCTATTATTGTTATTACTACTACTACTACTACTACTAGTACTACTACTACTATTACCATATCTCTAATATTATTATTAATATTACTACTACTAGTACTACTACTATTACCATATCTCTATTATTGTTATTACTACTACTACTACTAGTACTACTACTACTATTACCATATCTCTACTATTATTATTACAACTACTACTACTACAACTACTACTACTACTATTACTACTTTTACTACAACTATTATTAATACTATTACTACTACATAGCTGAGCTGTAAGCGTTGGTTGGTTGGTTGGTTGGTTGATTGGTTTGTCTGTTGGTTGGTTGGTTGGTTGATTGGTTTGTCTGTTGGTTGGTTGGTTGCTAACCCCTGGAATCGCGATGTGATTTGCTCTTATTTGTTATGTGCCGAGGGGTGGTGCTGTAGGCGATATAAAACTAGTCATAAGTCGATGCAACAATTTGTCAAACATAATGTCTCAACATACACCAAGCACGCTTATACAAATTAAAATGAAAAACTATAACATCCTTTCACTGTCGTTTAATTTCCTCACCGACTGTTGCTATGGTAACCATGTCAACAACGGAAAAGAATTATGCCATTACTTTGTCACCTGCTCGTCTAGTTCTAGTTTATTGGGCGTGGCTGGAGAGGCAATCTTCCTGTAATGCTCACGTGTAGATTCTGTTATGAGGTCGGGAAGATGAGACAAGATAGAGAGCGATAGAGAGAATGATGTAGAGAATATGAAGAAAGTATGACAGGGAATAATGCTGTATCCATCAACGTTTCTACACAGATTTATTTTTTTTCATATAATGACGAAAGAGGGCAACCGAGAAAGAACGCAGCTGGCGGGAAGGATAAGATTGACAAAGACTGAGTGTTCAGGAGGGAACAAACCAGAAAGAGTAGAGGAAATCGTGACGAAGTATAGGAAGAGTGAAAATACGTAATAAACAAAGTAACAAGAAGATGGAGAGAAAGTACATATCAATGAAAATCAGATTGAAAGATAGTAATGGCGTATGAAAGTAAGTGCGAGATAAAATAAGAATAAAGAAGTGAAAGAGAAAGCGATTAAAGGAAAGTACAAGAAAATACAAATGATAAAAGGAAATATTGCAAAAAAAAAATGGGAAGAATAAGAAGAACAAAGGGAATATTTTGTTGAATAAAGTGATTATTAAAGAGAGTAGGAGTGAATATAGTAGTGAATAAAGAAGGTAAAAAATTAAAGTCATAAGGAAAGACAGAGAATGTAAACAAAAAGGTTAAGAAGGTTGAGAATTGACTGATTGTAATCGGTAACCTCATATTGTACTACACCACTCTTCACTAATGTCACTCGTGAGTACCACTCATAGCACGTAACTCCATAGATTCAAGAGATAATCCCCACGGATCTCCAAAAACAATCGACTGTAAATAAATCGTCGCAAACAGGTTTCGAACTCACGGCCTCTTGGGCACAACGGCTTAATAACTGCAACACGTAGATCTTCTAAAATGTCAATAACAGTGAAAAATTTTTTTATGGATTTAAACAAATCCGTGATTGAAGAAAGAACAAGTAAACGCAATACGACAAGTTTTTAAGATGTATAGAAAATATGAGTCACCAGAGTCAAACAACCATTCATGATCTGAAAGGGGGGTATGGGAAACCGCACTATCAATTTACCAACACTGATATATTGAAAAGTACATGAATAAAAACGTGGGGTCTTTTGTACCTCCAATATTTTATGATAGTGCGTTCGGATATAACCTAATTGGACTTTGCTGCCCGCTGGTTGAAAGAGACGTGCCTCTCCAAAAGAGAGGCAGACTCATTAACTACCACTGAAGAGAACAGGCAATAACATAGTATTTTCTATGCTCGGTCTGCGCAGATTCCGATGGTTGGGAGACACTAGAATAATAGATGATGTCGAGGATCTCCTCTATGGAGAATTGCAGTCTGGGTAATGATCTCAGGGCTGACCTCTATTTAAGTACAAAGATGTCTAGACAACAGGTTACAACAGAGATGAGATTCTTAGAAAAGCTACAGGAGTGACCAGAAGACACAGAATTAGAAACGAGGTCATGAGAGAAAGAGTGGGTGTCATATCAATTCTACAATACATACAAAACCAACAGATACAATGGTTCGGTCATCTGGAAAAAATGTCGTGTGATTCATTAGTTTATAAAGCATATGTGAAGAGAGGAGAAACAGAAAGAAGAGCCAAGGGTAGTCCTAGAGTACGCTGGGTCGATTACATCAAAGATACATTTCACGAACAACAAATAACATTATCCGAAGCTGCCAAAAAAAAGCGAGAACAAGAACATTGTATCTCTCTCGACACCCGTAAAGGGTACAAGAGGAAGGAAAGAAGAAGATATCTGGACACACGATATGCGTGATACAGGCAATGACACGGAATTAAAGGAACAGGATGCCACAAATCGTGTTGCATGGTGTGGAAAGATCAGGAATGGTATAAAGACAAAAGAGGAAGCGATATCTGTTAGTTCAATGGTTCCACATCAAAGAAGTCACACAACAGCACAATATAGTGCAAGTGGGTCTGTGATTCATTGTGTTGATGATGATGATGATGATGATGATGATGACGACGACGACGATGATGATGATGATGATGGTGGTGGTGGTGGTGGTGGTGGTGATGGTGGTGGTGGTGGTGATGGTGATGATGACGATGATGATGGTGGTGGTGATGATGATGATGGTGGTGGTGATGATGATGATTGTGGTGGTGATGGTGATGACGACGATGATGGTGATGATGATGATGATGATGATGATGATGATGATGATGGTGGAGGTGGTGGTGGTGGTGATGATGATGATGGTGGTGGTGGTGGTGGTGATGATGATGATGGTGGAGGTGGTGGTGGTGGTGATGGTGATGATGGTGGTGGTGGTGATGATGATGATGAGGATGATGATGATGATGGTGATGATGATAGTGGTGGTGGTGGTGGTGATGGTGATGATGGTGGTGGTGGTGGTGGTGATGATGATGAGGATGATGATGATGATGGTGGTGGTGGTGGTGGTGATGATGATGGTGGTGGTGGTGGTGATGATGATGAGGATGATGATGATGATGGTGGTGGTGGTGGTGGTGGTGATGATGATGGTGGTGGTGGTGGTGATGATGATGAGGATGATGATGATGATGGTGGTGGTGGTGGTGGTGGTGATGATGATGACGATGATGATGATGATGATGGTGGTGGTGGTGGTGGTGATGATGATGACGATGATGATGATGATGATGATGGTGGTGGTGGTGGTGGTGATGATGATGATGATAATGATGATGGTGATGATGATGATGATGTTCCTCCTTCGCAAGCAAAGATTAGCATGGCATGAAACACAATAAATGTGATGAGCAAGTAGAAATGTGCACGTATCTACTTACTCACTCTCTACTTGACTCCGTGTACACACTGTAGAAGACTGTGTTTCGTGACTGATCTTGTGAGTCACATCTATCATCGCCATGGAACGTAGATTATATTTCTTATTTTTGTAAAACAATATTGGCTGTATATACTAGTCGGGATGTAGCCATCAACCCAGAGTTTTGGGCTGTAGTTATTTTCTAAGCAATATAAATACCTTCAGTAGTTTGCAATTGCTTTCCGAACGGTTCAGATAACGCATGTGGTTGCGTCTGTGGGTCTCACCAATGGCCCACTAAACATACCATCCATGCAACAGAAAACCTTAGTGGATGACATGCCGTTATATTGAGGTTATCTTCTTATAGAAGCTTCATGGCATGTCATCTATACAGTTATGATTTTGATTATGATTTTGTTTTGTTGTTGAAATGTTTTTCATTTTTGCCTGAATCTATATGTATGCACCCTCTGTGGTTGGGAGGGAGTCAGAGATGTACTGTGCAGCACTGAGGAGGAGGAAACTGACATCACTGTTTTTCCTATGGCTGAGGCCCATCATAGAGGTACAGTGACTCAGGACGTGACAATCCTTTTGACTTGAACATTTGGTTGCATGCCTGGAGCTATAGAGAAGTTCGGCATAACCAGTAGTCAATTGGTGGCGGGGAATGAGCACAGTGAACCCTATCTTGGCTACAGTGGCTAGGCGCAGTGCAAAGGTTGAAACCTACCTACCTGGAGGTGTGATAGTTATTCTCTGGCTCTGTCCCGGGGTGGGCAGAAAATCCACAGACTTCCCAGCAATATAATGTCATCTAATGGCATTAGGTCAAAGGGCATGAGCCCATGGACCGCTGGATCAGCAACCAACCAACCAACCAACCAACGGTTCAGATGCACAATTACATGTTGCCTTATTCCAACGGCTCGCTCTTTACCACGCCTCCACAACGACGGACATATTTATTATAGCACAACAATAATACTATCGCATAGAAAGACGGAAATGTGCCATCATTGGAAAAAATTCGCCCTATATGAAAATGTGTTGTGTTTGTATGTTTTAATACTCATGAACTACGAACAATAGTTTGATAAAAGGGGTAGGGTGTTCTCTATAACCTTGTTTTCTTACCTAGACTTCAACTCTCGGCGCGGTACATACAGTGCTTTAAGTAGCAGCTTTCTACTCAAATGTAGTACAGACCTATTTGTAAGTATGAAGTAATGTGTGGCTTGAACAGGAAATAAACTTCTACTCAAATGTAGTACAAACCTATTTGTAAGTATGAAGTAATGTGTGGTTTAAAAAAGAAATAAACATATACTCAAATGTAGTACAAACCTATTTGTAAGTATGAAGTAATGTGTGGTTTGAACAAGAAATAAACTTCAATATATAGTCCACGTGCCATCTACTAGAGCAGGGGTGGGCAAACATTTTGTGCAGAGGGTCTCATTGAAAATTGTAAAGCTATTGGAGGGCCGAATATAATATTATGTATGGTTTTGTTTAAAATTATCGGTAAGTAATCAATTAAATATTTTTATTGTAAAGAAAGGTAGTTTTACATAATGTAGATAACTTCTGAAATAAATTACATTTCTAACAGACTTACACTATAACAGTATATTTTCTAAAATGGATAAAAGGTTTTGAAAATATTTTAACAATGTTCGTGTATTTAAAAATTGTTTGAGGGCCGCAAAATATCCAATGGCGGGCCGTAGTTTGCCCACCCCTGTACTAGAGATTTACTGTTGCATGGTGGTTTACTATACAGCTTGTGATGATGGAATACTACTACCACTATTACTACTAACACTAATACTTCTACTATTTCTACTACTACTAATAATAATAATAATAATAATAATAATAATAATAATAATATTACCACCGCCACTATTAATAATAAGAGCTGTTATTAACAACACATTGACAGCAAGGATTTAAGAATAATCAAGAGCATGTACTGACAACAAACAGCAGCAATAAGAGTAGGAAATCAATTTGGCCCTTTTCAACAAATAAAACAAGGAGTCAGACAGGGATGCGTGCTTTCACCAGATCTGTTCTCTTTATACAGTGAAAACATATTGCGTGCAATAGTAGATATCCCAGGAATATCAGTGGGAGGACATAACATAAATAATTTGAGATATGCGGATGACACTGTTCTGACTTCAAAAAGTGAGGGAAACCTTCAAGATTTAATTGATGTAGTAGTCACAGAAAGTAAAAAGCAAGACCTCTTCCTAAATATCAAGAAAACAGAAGTAATGGTTATTTTAAAGAAACAAAATAACACACCTTGCAAGATCAAAGTGAATGATATAGTATTAAAACAGGTCCACCAATTCAAATATTTAGGTACAATGATTACAGCAGATGGAAGAGGTTCAACAGAAACAAGATGCAGAATATGACAGGCAAAAACAACATTCACAAAAATGAAAAATATACTGTGTAATATGACCTTGTCATTAGAAGTGAGAGAGTTCTGCAGTGCTATATAGCTCCTATACTAACATATGGGTGCGAATCTTGGACAATAAACAAACAGAAAAGTGGGAAATTAGAAGCAACAGAGATGTGGTTCTACAGAAGTATGCTTAAAATACCATGGACTGCCAGAAAAACTAATGTAGAGGTTTTGAAAGAGTCAAATGCGAAACGGACCTTAATCAACAATATAAGAAAAAGGCAATCTTCTTTTTTTTTGGCCACTTCATGAGACAGACAGGTTTAGAGAACATAATCACAACAGGCAAAATTGAAGGCAACAGAGACAGAGGGCGACAACGTGAGAAAATATTAGACCGTTTGACAGTCTGGCACGGCAAGGAAACAACAACGACCTTGATACATAATACTGTGGACAGAGAGCTGTGGAGAGCCATGACCGCCTACGCCAGCCGGCATGGCACCTGATGATGATTATTATTATTAATAACAATAATACAATATAATATTAGACACGGCACAACTTTCTCTTCACTCGAACTGTGTCCAAATTCGCTTGAATAATGTGTTTAGGGAAAGAAAGGCGGTCAATGCTATGCAGATCACATGATCCCTACAGTGATCACATGATCACCAAATATTGTTCCAATAATGTGTTCATGTCTCATCACGGCTTGATATTGTACTTGTTACATCATCACATAAAACTTGTGCACCAGTGACTGCTGTTAAACTATTTACCATATGGCAAATGAATATAAGGGGGGAGGGAATGAGCTAGATAGCCATTTATGTTAAACATGTGCATAGAAACGACGTTTCAGTCAAAAGGTTTTTATCAAGATAGGGTCAAAATTACAGTTCTTCGACGTTCATTCTTCCTTTGCGTTCGTTGTTAACCTCCTGTAGATTAGGAAGATGTAGTCTGGAGAAATTAATGCGTTGTCACGGTTTACAGCGTGGCATCTATAGCTGCGGATATCGGCATGAGACATGGGCCTTGAGCATGACTTCTAGGTCTCTTTGGTTGTCTATGGGATGTGACAACTAAGGGGCTGTACATAAAATATGTCAATAACTTTTGCGAAATTCGGGACCTTTCGAGCCCAGAAACGGTCTGGTACATTCTTTCAATTTGTGACTATATTACTGTGCATGTCCCTGACATAGAGGTTCAGTTATTCAATTTGTGACTACATTATTGTGCATGTCCCTGGCATAGCGGTTCAGTCATTCAATTTGTGACTATATTACTGTGCATGTCCCTGGCATAGCGGTTCAGTTATTCGATTTGTGACTATATCACTGTGCATGTCCCTGACATAGAGGTTAAGTTATTCGATTTGTGACTATATTATTGTGCATGTCCCTGGCATAGAGGTTCAGCCATTTACTTTGTGCTCAGGAGGTCGCGTGCTTCGATCACCTACTTCGTTGCGACGGTTGGTTTGCAAGTACATGTCTTTGGAGATCCGATTATCGCTTGAAGCTACGATGCCATATATTATGAATAGTTTTCTTGACAGGCAACGTGCCGTTTCATCGAGAATGACGGAGTACACAGGATAAAACTTGATTACAATTAAGTCAATCCTTTACGTATTTTGAGCATTTTAAACTAAACTAATGTAGCACTCTTTTCTTTCACTATGTCTGCACTATCTGAACGTATTTCAGCCATTTTTCCCTGCTGTATTTTGTCACTTTCTTAATACGATTATTTGGTCGAAACGTCGATTCCGAGAAAGTCTTCATCGCAAAACTCATTATTTAACCCATTTATTGTTTATTTTATACATAAATCCTCCAGCATCCCGGGAACAATGTAGCAGCTATGACAAACTTGACACAAATCTTCAAACTCAAATCTCCCCATGGCATCTAACGGCGGACATGAACAGGATAAGTAAACAACACATTTCTTGAACAAGGAGATAATTTCCTCACGAGACTCGGCATTGCGCACATGCATATAATTATAGTATTCGGCCATGACCGATGCGTATCGAGTGTCTCTGAATGTATGTGTACTTTTATATTTAAGAGTTGTCATTATACGTGTATTGATTAAAGAACTCTCCATGTCATTCACTATGACGCCGAGAACAGTGATAATCATAGAAACGACTAAAGATAATGTATAAATTTCAATATATGTCTAAATTTTGTCATAATAAAGTCTAGTTTTTCATAAACTTGTTATACATATTTCACTTATCCCTGCGCGTCTTACAGCGTCAGTGGTTCAGTGGTTTAAGAATTCTCTCGAGACGGTTTTTTTTATGTGTACTTCATTTGTGGTTGTTCCCGTAGCTTCGTTTATTGTACTTTACATATGTTTATTCCCGTAGATATATCTATTGTACTTCATATGTGGTTGTTCCCGTAGCTTCGTCTATTCCCTTAGTCTCCTGTGATCTTCCTGGCGTAGTTTTGCCAAATCTGTTTGCAGTGGATGTCTGTACTGATGTACGTCCATCACGAGTGAAGGATAGTCTGTAGCCAGTGAAAATGTTTGTGGATCCGGATTTAAACCCCTGAATACATATTCCAAAATGCTTAAAATTTGTCGAAACAACTAACAACGACAGCGGATGTGACCAGATGATATAGAATTGATGCGAAAGATATGGCGAAAAGCGATCTGGCCTGGAGTAGTCAGTGGAGACTCTTGGGGACAGGATTGACGATTTAGCTCTGCAGAAGACTTGAACCTAAGACTGTTCTTAGAAGTAGAGTCAGTCAGTCGGTCGGTCGGTCGGTCTAGCTGGTTGATTTGTTTGTTGGTTGGTTGGTTGGTTGGTTGGTTGGTTGGTTGATTGGTTGGTTGGTTGGTTGGTTGGTTGGTTGGTTGGTTGGGTGGTTGGTTGATTGGTTGGTCGTCAGATCGCCGCAATTGCACTCCAGACACGTCCATATGTGCTCCAATCTCGCCTAAGTGTATCCACCATTACACAATCACTGACAGTTCCTGTTTTCTGTTGACATTCTCCGAAACCCACAGTAGCGATAATTTCTTCATTTATTTCAGTGGTCCATCGTTTTCGTGGTCGGCATCTGGGTCTGTCTTCACTGTATCTATGTAGCATAGCTTTCTGTGGTATGCTGTCTGATGGTAGTGTTAATGTGTGCAAACCATTTGATCTGTTGTCTCTTAATATATTCCAAGATTGGGGTGGTGCCGGTTCTTTATCTAATGTCCTCATTCCTCACTGTCTCTTAGCGATATTCCTAGGATTCTGTGTAACCATGACATTTCAGCTGCCACACGTTTATATTTGTCTTGTGCTGTCGTTATCCATGCTTGACATCCGCAGTACAGCGTTGGCATAATAATCGTTTTGAATAGTATTTTTATGTGTGTGTTTAAATCAACATTTTGTTTCTGAAGGTTGATATAATTTGCCCTAGGGCTTGGTATAATTTACTACATCTATCGCTTATGTCTTTGCTGCTCTTGCCCTCTGTTGTTATATTGCTACCTAGGTATGTGAATGCTATCACCTGTTTATGTCTGTTGTTTCCAATATATATATATATATATATATAATATACATGGCTAAATTTATTTTTATTTCTGTTTAAACTCTATTGCCTTATATTTTTCACATAAACACCCTTATATATAGGATATATGGTCTTATACCGGATGTCTAAGTTACCGTGCACTCATCTACTCATACCGGATGTCTACTAAGTTACCATGCACTCATCTACTCATACTGGATATCTACTAAGTTACCGTGCACTCATCTACTCATACCGGATGTCTGCTAAGTTACCGTGCACTCATCTACTCATACCGGATGTCTGCTAAGTTACCGTGCACTTATCTACTCATACCGGATGTCTACTAAGTTACCGTGCACTCATCTACTCATACCGGATGTCTACTAAGTTACCGTGCACTCATCTACGAGTACATTGTTGGTGTCACAAAACCATAAGTATTCACCGCGTTTCTGTGTGACATCAGTGCATTGCAACGTTTCAGACACCTGTTGTTTTTCATAAAGATCCCTATATGTATAGACTATATGACCTTATATTTTTCATGTGTATGTGTCTAAAGCCTTACATTTTTCATATATATATATATATATATATATATATATATATGACCTCATACTTTTCATATATACGTTTTAGACGTTGCATATATATTAATGTATATACACTCGTTTTTTTTCACATATACGACATTATTTTTTTCATATTATTGTATCATCATCATCAGGTAGCATATCGTGGGCAGGATGAAGCGGTAGTAACATCCTTTCAAAACACCTGTCGACTATGCATATGCGGAGTATATTATTTTCATATAGTTGTGTGGCTTAAGTGATTATATCAGAAGCTTATATCGCTGGTTTTTCTCAACAGTTATAGGCACGTGTATCGTATTCTCTCGGGCAAGATAGCGACATTATGTGCGTGGCAACATTTGTCTATGTAGGTATATTCCTACACATGTGTCCTTCTTACTGTGGGCCAAATATAAATAACCAAATGGTCAGAGGGTGTCAGACAAAGTGGATGGTGCACTTATGTGTGCCATAGTAATGTATTCTTATATATATATATATATATATAAATGATGATGATGATTTTCATCGCAAGTAAAGATGAACATGGCATGAAAAAAGAATAGACATATGAGACGAATAATGATGAAAAAACATTGGTGTTTGTCTATTGTGGTTTAGGTTTGTTAGTTGTAGATGCCCGAGGGGTATGATTCGTGCCAGGAAAGATTTATTGCTGTGTGTGCATGAGTGCAAAGGATCCCGAGTAAGGGCGTTTACAGATCTTTCCCTCGTTTCTGTCTCTTGTTTCTGTCTATCTATATAACTGTCTCGTTATTGCCCAGTGGTCTTTCTTTTTACAATTTTGTGATGCCAGAGGTGATCTGAGTGTGCCAAACTGAGCGATAAATTACTGTAGTCTCCCAAAGGCTATGGCAAATGCTACAGAGTTTGAGATAGTTTTTTTAGGTAATCAGTAAAGCGCTTTTTCTGTTCTCCAAATGTACATTTACCATCGCACAGCTCCCCTTAGAACAACCTCTTGGAAGACGATTGTCTGGCATACGGACGACGTGACCTGTCTAATGGAGTTGGGACCTAATCAACAGGGCTTGGATGCTTTGATACGGAACTTCTGAAGATTGTCTGTGTCTGGTTTTTGATCCTGTCAACGTACTCCCATGCGATTATTTAGGCACCGAAGGTGGAAAGAGTTAAGCTGTCGAACGCGTCTCGCATAGACAGTTCAGAATGACGCAGCATAAATCAGTGTTGGTAGAACCACTACACACTACACGTCCAACTTAGTTGTCAAACTGAGATCACGCCTGATCCAGACGTTGGAACGAACGCTACCGAATGCCACATTGGCTCGAGCAGTACGGAGGGCAACATCCTCGTCAATTGTCGCATTTTGCGATAGGGTGTTCCCGATACATAAAAACCTATCAGCAGTATTGAGTTTCTGTACTGTCACTGTAATTGCTGTTTCTGTGTAGGGGACACCTAGCTCTAGTTGGTACATTACTAATATCTTCTTGGTGCTGTTGGTGAAACCGAACGCATCAAAGGCCGAATAGAAGAGGTCCATACTATCCTGCATTTCTTTTAGACTAGTAGCGGTGAGATAAATACATATCAAACGCCAGTCGGCTTTATTTTACAGAAAGCTTATATTTTCTGAGGCTGGGTTATCAAGCAACTACAGGGCCAGATATATAACTACCTTCAGGAGGGGTTTAAACCTAAATTTGAAGAACGTTTTGTGAAAAATCGCTAAAGAAGGGCTCTTATCGCCATTTATTTTTTTCGATAAGTTCCTATTACAAAAAGTCATGTTCAGATCTACTAAGGAGGTGGTTTTAACCCTCAAACCCCTCCCTTATCTACGGGCCTGAGCAGCTATGAAGATAATGTAAATGTACTAATTTCCAGTAAGATTATGTGGTGTTTAATTTTTGTTGCTAATTTACAGATTGCAATGAGAAAATATTCAGCTCTGCGGAGGCGTAGCATGATTGTTTTGTAGATTTTTTACATTGATACTCTGTATTCTATGAAAGTAATGTATTCATTATGTCTACCATTATATATCATAAATAAGGCATATGGAAAATATGTTGTTTTTAGCTTTGGACAAAAATTCCCTTTTAAGGACATCAAGATTATTAGGTAGCACAAACAATTACTGAATATAAATCAAATTGTTACCGAGTTATATGTTTCTAAACATCGTTCATCTTTTAGAAACGAACTAAAGCGCATTTACGACGTATCTATCCATTATCTCTTTATCTATATAAGAATTAGTCTCTCTATCTATAGAACATCAATCTTCTCTATATAACGACTAATCTGTCTTATATAACAACTAGTCTCTATCTATATAACAACTAGTCTCTATTTATATAACAACTAGTCTCTATCTATATAACAACTAGTCTCTATCTATATAACAACTAGTCTATCTATATAACAACTAGTCTATCTATATAACAACTAGTCTCTATCTATATAACAACTAGTCTATCTATATAACAACTAGTCTCTATCTATATAACAACTAGTCTCTATCTATATAACAACTAGTGTGTATAATCATTGAAATCTTGACGTCTAACGTCTTGCAAATTTCGCTCAATGTGATGGGGACATTTTTTCTCTTTTGTCCAATTGCAGCTTCCAGACTCATCCAGACATCTTACCTCGATTTTTCTTGACAAATCTGCATCTTCAGATGCATCCATTAAATCTTGAGAAAGACGTGTCTGTCTAGATCAATGTTTCTCAAACATTTTGGTTCATTACCCACTCTCAAATACATTATATAGACAAGCACCCCATTTTTTTAATACATTATATAGACAAGCGCCAATTGGTACAGATTGTATAGACAAGTGCACCCTTTGGTATAGATTACATAGGCATGCTCCCCATTTCGTATAGTTATATAAACATGTGTCACATTTCGTATAGCTATATAGACATGTGTCACTTTTCGTATAGGTTATATAGACATGTGTCACATTTCGTATAGGTTTATATAGACAGGTGCCTCTTTCGTTGTAGATCTGTGTTCACAACCTGTACTGAATTAAAGGCTCTGTTCTCAAGTCAACACTTTTACACCACAAAAATCGTATACGTCACAAGCACATTGCTTATAATTAGCAATAACGATATTAATACAAGTTATGATTAACCGATATGTGCAATTATAAAATAAAGTATGATATCAAAACAGCTGACATATTTTAAGATCTCCAATATGTATTTCAGCATACATCTTTGATCTCTACAATCTTTCGTTACAATTATCTATGATCAGAAACATACATTGACGAATACTCAAGCAAAGTCATTGCATTATTATTTCAAAGCAATTACCAAAAAATGTTAATTTGGTTTCTCTTCATGTGACTCAAGAAAGTGTTCTCTGGTTCAATCAAGGTAGCCACATATTCGAAAATTATAAGTTAAACTTTAGGTAACGATGGTAAAAGTTGACCAAACTCCTTAATTTTTCGTACCATTTTAAATTAACCAAAAAATACAGAAAAGGGCCTAAATATAAATATCATGACCACTGACATCTAAAAAATAGTAAAATTATAACAACGCTATACTGAATATTTGTTAACAGAAAACATGCTTCTGGCTAGAAACTTTTATATAAATCGAGAACCATATTGCCTCTAATTCCCTTCCAATAATCCTCCATAAATTACTTAGCACTGTTTTGCCAGTTATTTATCCCGTTGTCTCTGACAACAACCGTGAAAAATTCAATTCAACCATTGTCCACTTTGAAATAGCATTCCTTTCTCAGCGGAAACTATTGTCCACTTTGAAATAGCATTCCTTTCCCAGCGGAAACTATTGTCCGCTTTGAAATAGTATTCCATCCCAGCAAAAACTATTGTCCACTTTGAAATAGCAATTCTTTCCCAGCAGAAACTATTGTCCACTCTGAATAATATTTAGTCGAGCTCAATAACACCTTTCTCCAGAATTGCCCTGCACGCAGATTCTAAACAGATTAACTTATTTTGACTGATTCTAGTTTTCATTGACCACTTTCGAATAATATAGCCAGCCAATTAAATACATTAAAGAAATTGTAACAGGAAAAAAAAGGCACCGCTAGGGATCTGCATTCATAACTATTCAGTAGAAGGACGTGCCAAAAGCATCAGCAAAAGCTAAATTTCTATGAAAAGAATTGCACGATTTTTGTCCACTGTACTTACTAAGTAGCAAGTAGATTCAATTTTCTGTGTCCCTCTTGCTTGGTTAGGCCCGAAATCATTAGGTGTCATATAGCTTACTTTGAGAAACCCTGGCTTAAATTAAGTATAGGCCTACCAAACGAAGCGAGATTTCTCAGATAACAGTTCTTGTGTTCTGTAGTAGAAACCAGGTGTTTATCTCGACAACCTGAGGGTTATTTCACAATAATTTCTTCTGTTGTTTCTGTACATTCATACATTTTAAATCTGAATGTACCAGCGAGGATCATCTGTGTGCTGGTTGGTTCGTTCATTGTTGTGTCCAGGAATTACAAGCAGCTTGATCTTACATCTTATGTACAGTTTGGGGGAAAGGAGACGGGCATCTCCAGAGCTTTTTTTCATACCCAGAGAACTTCAGCTCACGGCGTTGTGTAATGTCTCTTACCTACGGCGTTGTGTAATGTCTCTTACTCACGGCGTTGTGTAATGTCTCTTACCTACGGCGTTGTGTAATGTCTCTTACCTACGGCGTTGTGTAATGTCTCTTACCTACGGCGTTGTGTAATGTCTCTTACCTACGGCGTTGTGTAATGTCTCTTACCAACGGCGTTGTGTAATGTCTCTTACCTACGGCGTTGTGTAATGTCTCTTACCTACGGCGTTGTGTAATGTCTCTTACCTACGACGTTGTGTAATGTCTCTTACTTACGGCGTTGTGTAATGTCTATTACCTACGGCGTTGTGTAATGTCTCTTACCTACGGCGTTGTGTAATGTCTCTTACCTACGACGTTGTGTAATGTCTCTTACTTACGGCGTTGTGTAATGTCTATTACCTACGGCGTTGTGTAATGTCTCTTACCTACGGCGTTGTGTAATGTCTCTTACCTACGACGTTGTGTAATGTCTCTTACTTACGGCGTTGTGTAATGTCTCTTACCTACGGCGTTGTGTAATGTCTCTGATTGAGAACATTGCACAAAACTATTATGGAGTAGTATCCTACTTGTCTCTCTAATTATACTATAAAGAAATAGCAACGGAAAATCCCGAAGAAACTCCTCCCTCAAAGTATGACGAGTGCTTTGACAATGTCTCTAAATGTCTATGGTCTATAGATGCATGTGATATTTTGTTTATTCACTGTTAATCTGAGTGAATAGTGCTGCTTGACGTTCTTACGTTCTAATTAACTAGTGGCGTTGTTTTCAGGGAGTAGATAAGGCTTGGCTAGAGTTGGGATAAGAGGGATAAATCTTCCAGTGTAGGGTAATAACCCTAAACAGGTAGTAGGTGGCTGGGGTAACACTGGGCAAATGTCAAGATATACAAAAATAGGTAGGTGTGTTACCAAAATAAAACATAAAACAACCTAACAACGAGATACAGGGACAGACGACGTTTCGACTATAAAGCCTTCATCAGGATAAACAAACGACCACAATAAAACAAGTCTTACATCGAGACAAATGGGGTTATGGAGAGGAGGACAATAGCAGATATGTAATGGAGAAAGCAAAGATGTGGAAGGATGACAGGTGAGAAAAACGTATGGGGAGAAGTAAGTAGTACGTAGGGAGGAGAAAGTAGACTGAAGAAAGTGAGATAGACAAAGGAAAAGATATGGTAGCAAGTAAATTAAAAGTAAATTAAAAATACTTACCTCAAAAGTGGCAACAGAGAATGAATGCTACTGACAAAAACTCGTATTGTAAGGGAAGAGCAAAATGAGATGGTACGAGGGATCAGGTGGGAGAGAGAGAGAGGGGAGAGAGAATGAGGCCAAAAAAGGCAGGAACAGACGAAGAAGAGAATATGAGCAGATAATTGTGATATATGAGAATAAAATAGTGTAATAACTGTTACAGCGACTAGTCACAGTTCCTTCCATCTGAATGATCACACACATTATGACAACCAAGTAAAAAATGGACAGTGAAAGCCAGATTTTTATCAAGGGTCATGATAGAACGGGGATAAGAGGTATTCAATGTACCAAACAAGATTGGATCTCAACCCACACAGCTCATAATAAATATTCTTCCAGCTTGAAATGACGCTCTTGCTTTGTTGACTTAGTAAACGTGTTGTCGCGAGTTCCTACACCAATTGGTGTGAGCTGGACGATCCGTGTTCGAATCGTATTTGTTATCTTCTTCTTCTTCAGTGTTCATTCTCAAACTTCCACCGGATCTTTCTTGTAACAGGACAATGGTCCTACTAGATTTTCAGCAGAATATAGTCCAGAGAATGGTAATGCGCTGTATCGTCGTTTTATTTGCAACAATGGTCTGATACATCTGTCTTTGGTTGAGTTACTGCCTGTTTTTAACAATGTAAACATTTAAACCTCTCGACTATGCACCATAATTCGAAATTACTTTTATTTTTATTTTTTAGAATTTAAAGTCTCCGTCAAATCTTGATATCCCATTCAGATTTTTATGTGTGTCTGTATATATGTATATATGTATATATATATATATATATATATATATATATATATATATATATATATAGAGAGAGAGAGAGAGAGAGAGAGAGAGAGAGAAGAAGAAGAAGAGAGAAGAGAGAGGATACACTTTGCTTCCTCGCCCCTTGGTGACTCCCATTTCTATCATTATTTTTACATATTATCAACTGCTGTCTCATCTTTATTTGTAGGAAATCCATAACTGCCCTTATTACTTCAGTCCAAGTATTTTCAATATCACGTTAGCCAATGTGCCCATTCATTTATTTATCAATACTTACGTTAGCCAATGTGCCCATTCATTTATTTATCAATACGTACTTTAGCCAGTGTGCCGGTGTCCATTCATTTATTTATCAATACTTACGTTAGCCAGTGTGCCCATTCATTTATTTATCAATACGTACGTTAGCCAGTGTGCCCATTCATTTGCTTATCAAAACTCACGTTAGTCATTGTGCCCAATCACGTATTTATCACTACTCACGTTTGCTAGTATGGGCGTATTCATGTATAGTCATTCATATCCTTCATTTCAACCCTCATTCCATTCATTAAAACAAAACCAAAACACTTTTGTGTCTTTTGAGATTTTGCAGAAGTCATTGCAATCTCATCACACGATAGACGTCATCAAAGAAATAACAAAATTTCATCCATTTATTCGACGTTTCTTTCTTTCTAATTACTGTTTGCACACTTTTAAGCTGCAATACGAACGTCAATATTTGAAGTGAAATAGATTTCTTACATTTCTTACTATGTAACGTTAAAAACAAGATAATTAAACCATTCTGCAAGGTACGTCGTTGTAAGAAAAGACATGAGTGGGGGGGGGATCAAAACAAAGGCTTTTTCACTTTATATTGTGATTATCTTTTATTTTTATAGCAAATAAATATATTTCCTGTTGTGTTCATCGTAAAATAAGAGAGGGGGAGATAATTTTATAGTAAAATAAGAGAGGGAGAGATAATTTTATAGTAAAATAAGAGAGGGAGAGATAACCATTAGATTTAGTGCTAGATATAGCATTTAATATTCAAGGGGACTTGATCTCATTCTTTCCCCACTTTTCCTTTCAATATAAAGACATTATGACTTTTTAGAAGATTCGAATTTTTATAGAAGTTATAATCTAAGGGCTTTGACACGTGCACTTTGGTAACTGAATGGGAATATATAATAATGAGAGTCTATTTTATTTTTTTAAAACATAACATATCTAATATGATGAGACACGTCCCTTTAAACCATGCACATGAGTCCAGTTTTTTTATATGATAGCGTATGGCCATCATCAGTAATGTGAAGGTCACATGGAATTATTCATGTAGTACCTGAGTCTACGACCTACAAAATAATAATAGAAAGAAAATTAAGTGCACGTATACCGCATTTAACTATTCATCTCCAAAAAAAAAAAAGGGAGAATGTCATTTAGACCCACCCAACATACAGAAATCCGATATTTGATAGTGTTTTTATAATAAATCAATCAATCAATAAACCCATAACCCTTCATGGTCGTAGGGGTACCACATTGGATGCCTCGGCACACAGTCCTCCAGCGAATTATATCCTCAGCGATGCGGATGAGTGTGGAAATATCTTGCCCTGTCTATTCCTTGATGTTGTCTGTGTATGTCTTTATTTGCCCTCCTCTGCTTCTTCCTTCCTCGACAGTTCCCTGCAGTATTGTTTTTGACAAGGAATCGTGCCTGCATACATGTCCGAACCATGCTAGTTTTCGTCGTTTCACTATTGAAAACAATGGTCCCTGAACACCTGCACACATCTCTACATTTTTGTTTTTATAATATAGCGGCATGACATTAAAACCATGCAGAGATAAAGAGTGCATCAGCTTGCATTCAATGGCATGAGAAACAGAAAGTGCACAGACCCAACAGTAGACGAATGTTGTCTCATTAAAATAGTAATGACTGTCGAATTAGAATGTGTAGGACTAATGGAGCAAATAAAACGGCGATACAATACATTTATATTCTCAAGATCAGTGGTTCTCGACCTTTTTTTCAAGCTAAAGACCTCCCTCCCCCCTCCCTCTTCCCCAATTGGGAAAAATGTTCTTCTGTAACCACCACCCCCACCCCTATCTCCCCCAAGCTTCTGCCTGAAATTTAAAAAAAGAACAGAAAACCGGGCACTGATGGTGTATCGATGTAGATTGTGCTATTTTTCGTTAAAATAGTTACGTCCTGAACCCCCCCCCCCCTCCCTCTTATAGACGGGCCTGTGCCCCTCCCTCCTAATTTCATTGTTTATATGGTTTCCCTGCAAGTCTCTCTGTCCCCGGGAGCCAGATGGCCCACATATTTGGAAATCAGTGCTCTAAACTTCATCCAATTCGTAATTTATGAGAACCATTGTTTTTCTAAAAGAGAGATCCAGAGGGAGTTTGAGAATAAAGACTGAAGAGAAATAGTAATGCGGATACTAAGTGCAACACTGTTTGTTTGTTCTGTTTGTGACCACCGCGACAGACTGCCTCTCGCGAGCGGGAAACAAACAGTTCGTGCAGTGCGGTTCACTAGTTATCAGTTCCCATTTAAATCCATGCTGTTGCGCTGCCTGTAACTTGCTGCTGATTTGGAATATGAATCGTATTTGCTGGAAAACAATTAGCTTCATCAATGTTCTCAGTTTGTGATAAGGTAAGATTATTCACATAACTTATAATAGCGTATGGGTGTGGTGATTTAAGCGACATCACAGAACTAGAATTTAGTATTTTATTCGTGATACATTCTTCTTCTGCGTTCATTCTCAAACTCCTGCAGATTATCAGGCTGTATCCGGAGAACCGAATACCTTATGATGGTGCTTAAACTTGATTACAATATCTGAGGGTTTAAACGCAATACACCCGACTTCAGCATAGTTAATAGGCCACATTGCTCTGCTAGGTGATAGGAAAAAAACGTTCCTTAATTGCCTTTTTCGACATGCATGTCAAGTCACAGTTATTCGTTATTTGTTTCAGCCATTTCTTGCCCCAGCTAGACGCAGGTGTGTAATATGTACCTTACTGGATAGTTCCCTTGCCATTCCATAATATCACGCACCTTTTTACAGGTTTATTAGTCGAATTCTGCCTAGAGTCTAAAGCTATTTAGGTATTTTCTTTCCATTTAAAATACACATCCCCAGCGCGCCTAGTTCTCTATCCATTTTTCTATCTTAGTTCTCTATCCATTTTTCTATCTTAGTTCTCTATCCATTTTTCTATCTTAGTTCTCTATCCATTTTTCTATCTTAGTTCTCTATCCATTTTTCTATCTTAGTTCTATATCCATTTTTCTATCCTAATTCTCTATTAATGTAATGTGATAGACCCTCAAGTTAACACTTTTAAAACCAGGATTACGCATTTTACCAACTAACATTTTAATAACATTTGTAAAAAGAAACAATTCAGAAAGTTGACAATGTTTCCTACTTTGGCAACAAAATTACACAAGATGGCGGTTCAGCAAATTAAAATTCTACTCGAATTTCTTCGGACTCCACTGCAATAAACCACATAAAATAAACTTTGGAAATTTAAAAAAAAACAATAAGTAGCCATACTAAACTACGGTTATTTGACTTCTGTTTAAACTCTGTTTTACCCTATATTACATAATTTACAACATACCATTTCGACTAAAATATCTTGGCCAGTTTTGTGTTCACAATAGTAACTATTATTTCCATTGAAGGCCAAAATTATATTTGTAATTTATGCTTGAGATTTTCGAGATGAAACATGAGTTGTATGATTTTCTGTACTCATTTAAATTTGTAAAAGAATTACGTAAATAATTTATTTTGGTTTGCGTTTCTACAAGGTATATTTTTCTTATATAATTTCAGTTTGGTTAGTTTTCTACAATGAAATATTAAGTATTGGTGCCACTTTAGTTTATTTATGTATTCATTTTTTGTACAAATTTTCTCGTTTTTTCCCCAAAAATCACAGAAAATAGTAAAATAGAGAAAATGGTACCATGCCCATAGAAAAAAAATTATATACTTTTCTAACAAAATTTACATATGCCTATTCTGCACATCTGAACCCAATACTCTTGAAATATTCAGTAATCATATTTAACCATGGAAAACCGTAAATGGCGTAATAGAGGGTTTTAACATATGGTTGTGAAAGTTTGAAAATAAACATACTGGAGAATAAATTTAATTCATTTGAAAATAAATGTCTTAATCGGTTGTTGAGAAAGATTCGGGTCTACATCCTGACAATCTATAGAAGTGTGTGAGCGAAGGTGGGAGAAAACGAATTACGTATTAATAAACATTTTGGTAATATTTTCATTGACTATATTTATATGAAGAATGCTGAGAATACCATGGACTTCCAGAAAAACTAATGTAGAGGTGTTGAGGGAGTCAAATGCGAAGCGGACCTTGAACAACAATATAAGAAAAAGGCAATCTTCTCTTTTGTTTTTGCCACTTCATGAGACAGGCAGGTTTAGAGAACATAGTCACAACAGGCAAAATTGAAGGCAGCAGAGACAGAGGGCGACAACGTGAGAAAATATTAGACAGTTTGACAACCTGACACGGCAGGGAAACAACAACGACTTTGACACATAATACCGTGGACAGAGAGCTGTGCAGCGCCATGACCGCCTACGCCAGCCGGCATGGCACCTGATGATGATGATAATATTTTCGTCTGCCACGTGGTATATCAGTAGCTAACCACTCCCCCGCTCCTTTTTTCACGACAACCTGTTCTCTTACTTATGTATTCACAGACGATATTAAATGACTAATTTCAAACATTGGCAGGTGATTCAACTTTGTGACTCAACTCGTTTTAATATTCATTACAGACACGGCAGACATGGGATGCATCATAAAACAGGGATGCATTATGTCCCCATTATTTTTCTGCGTCGCCATTGATTGGATCATGAGAAAGAGCACTGAAAATGAGCAAACAGGAATAAAATTGATTAACAATACCGTGCTCGAAGATCTTGACTACACAGATGACCTGGCCCTTTTGAGCGCAAACCACACAGATGCTCAATCTAAGCTTGACAATCTCCAACACTACTCAAATCAGATAGGGTTGAAAATCAACACATCAAAAACTCATATTCTAGATTTTACGAGATCCAACGACAACATAGAAATTCAAAATGTTTCATTATTAAAAGTCAAGAATGTTACATATTTAGGCGCCAATCTAGCACTGGATGGAGACACACCAAAAGACATTTTACACCGTATTGCCTTTGCGGTGGGTGCTTTCAATAAACTACGTTACATCTGGACGTCAAACACACTAAGAAACACCACAGAACTCAGGTTGTTTAACTCCAATATTATTCCTATTCTATCATATGGATGCAAAAGTAGAAAAGCCACAGATAAGATCCACAGATAACCACTTTTGAAAACAAATGCCTGCGTACCATTCTGAACGTTAAGTGGAGTGACTTTAAATCTATACGAGAGGAAAGCAAATAAACCTATAAATCTTCCTTCATTAGACAAAGGCGATGGACTTACATCGGTCATGCTCTCAGAATGAACAGCCTAAGAATTCCCCATCAGTCGCTAAATTGGGTGCCACCAGGAGTAAGAAGAAGAGGGAGACCTAGAGAAACTCTACGAAGAACCATTAACATAGAAGGCATGTCAACGAACCTAAACAACATCCAAGAACTGAAAGACCTGGCAACACAAAGACAGAAATGGAAAGCTATGGTTTCTGCGCTATGCGCCGCCTATGGCCCTGGAGGAACATAACACAACACAGCCGACAGAGTTGAAGGCCTTCCATCTGTCCGCTCTTGTTACCTTAGTTATGACCAACTTTAGATTAAATAAGGCATAGGCCTATGAACGAGTCATAACTCTTGGATGATTCGATAGCTTTTCATTTCATTGATCACATTTCATTGATAGCAAGCCAATGAAAAATATGATATCGGATCGTGAAGAGTAATCACTCGGCTATGAATTAGCACGCAGGTCTTGTGTGAGAGAGGACATGTTTTAATCTAAGTCGGTCATGTCTGATCATTACTTCTCATTGGCTGATGGCACAAAATGACCGCAGTGACTATTGAAAAACAAGGATCAGACAACATGGATGAGCAGTTAAGTGGTGTTTATCTCTAATCAGTTGTGGTACAGAAGTCATTTTTTTCACATCCGCATCGCAAACTCGGAGCTCGTTGTTGCAAGATTGTCGGAACTTCACTTCCCTATGATATGCATCCTGATATAACCACGGCTGGCCTTCTTTAGAAGGTATATAGTTTCCCTTCATTGTTATGTAATTGTATAGAACAACTGTGATGTGTGGATGTGAATCTTGGACAATAGTAGAAGAAGAATAATCTAGTATGTATGGCAAGACAATGGTTTCATATTACCGCTGTTAAGGCAACATCAGTGGAAGCAACATCAAGGCAACATCAACCCAACCTTTACCAAATTTATCAGATCCGCCACTATCAACATATCTGCGTAACACTGGGCGCACAAACGCCACTATCAAAAGATCTGCGTATCACGTGGGGCGCACAAGAGAAGTAAATGTTCGTGACTAATAAAATCATACATACGATTTTAAAACTATCCAAGAAGACAGAAGCAAGCGACGCAGACGAAAAGCACATGAATCATTAAACAAATAAGCATATTTGTTATGTTTATATTGTTCTCGTCCCTGTGGATCAAAAATTAGCCACGAGAGGCTGTAATTTTAGGGCTTCGTGGTCCGTTTGAAATGTCCCGGCCTCCTTCCTGACTGCCTGTAAAGACACAATAGGCCACCATCGTGTAAAAGTAGTAAAGAAGAGTAAACTGGACAGACAAAAAAAGATAGGCTCTATATAAATATCTTGAAATAATAATAATAACAATAATAATAAATAATGACCCAAAACCCGTCAGGGTCGTAGAGGTATCACGCTGGAGATATCAGCACAAAAAACCCTCTAAACAACTCTATTCTCAGCCATTCAGTGGAGAATAGAAAAATAATGCCCATGCTATTCATTAGTATTATAAATCCTGGATTATCTTTGTCTGCTTCTTCACCTTTCACCCTTGACTGCGACATGCCGAATTATTTTTTAATGAGTCGATATCTTGAGATAAGTTCATTCAATAACAGAGCATCTCACTTGCATCTGAAGGAGATAGTCAACATTCATTGGACACATGGCAAGAGAAAACATTGAGCGACTTCGAAACTAACCCGAGCAATCAACCCCTTCTCTCAAACCCACAAAACCCGCCGAAGACGGATGTGTTGGGCCATTGGCGCAAATAAAACGGCAACACAATGCATTTCCATTCTCTGGACTACATCCAACTGGAAATCTTGTAGGACCATTGTCCTGTTACAAGAGAAATCCAGGGGGAATTTGAGAATGAACGCTGAAGAAGAAGAAACCCACAAAATATCAGCTCCCCTCCCGATGGAAAGACGAAAAGCTTTCTTTGTACTCAGTAACTCCTTTAACACAGTCGTATCTACTGCCCTTATGGGCAATGTATATATACTGGTTTTTGTAATGTCCCTAACGTAACTTCTGTGATAGTGAGATGAGTCAAACCTTGTGCTAATTTCTTTGTGGTCTAATTCTTGTTACGAGTACATCTGCACATACAAAATTATGCTTACAGTAAAAACATAACAAAATTAATAACCGATAAAATATTTCTGACACCTCCTGTTGATTTACAGACCAGCCACCATTGTTATGTTGAAGACACGTTCCATTTTTCTCTGAGCAAGTCTGGTCGATATTTTCGTGTAAACCAGCTCAGATGAAAACATCACGTGACAATCCGGTGTAAATGAATATTTTTACAACCAGGATTCGTGAGCACATTTGTAAAACTTCTTTTAATGAATCTTCATTTTTCATTAATATATTAGTTTAAATTACTATTATTTTTATGTGTAAACGTTTTCATTGTAAACGTTTTCAAACGACATTATATATACTACTGCAAATGAGAGTGAAGTTACCTCATTTATTGATAACGCATTGAATTTTCTTCAAAAGCAAACGGTACACTTATTAGGGCAACAAATCCTATTTTTAAAAAAAAATCATATTATGCACTTTTCGTGAGGAATGGAACAAACAATGATTTTTCAAAGTCATTTGTAGTTGCATGTATCATCTTTTGGGCGTAACAATTTCACTGTGTGTGATGTTATTATACAATGCAACTCTCCAATGTTCGTAGATTTAATATGAACTATGTTATTATTCAAGACACCTCTCCAATATTCTATCTATCTATCTATACGCTGTGGCCTTTGTTTGCCTTGCGGCGTCAGAGGGTGGAAGAGTTCTCTGGATATGGCTTTCTTGTGTGCTTTTTGTAGGTTTGTTCCTTTGGATTCTTGTATTTATGTGATTCATCCTTTACATGGTCTGCCTCTGGCTTTATAGCCGCTATGTCTATGTGGCATAGCCATTTGTGGCATGCTGTCTGTTGGTAGTCTGGTAGCGTGTGAAAAACCACTTGATCTGTTGTCTTTTGATGTGTTCCAATACTGGTATTGTTTTGGTTATCTGTCTGATGATATCGTTTGTAATTATATCTCTTAATGGCGCCCCGAGTATTCTTCGTAGATATGTCATTTCTGCTGTCACTATTTTTCTTTTGTCTTATATTGTCATTGTCCAGGTTTGGCACTAGTAGCACAGTGATGGAATAATAATAGTCTTGTATAATGCAACTTTAGTGTCTGTTTACATCATTGTTCTTGAAAATGCGTGTCATCTGTCCTAGGATCGGGTATGTTTTGTTGCATCTATTTTGCATCTCTTTGCTATTTTCCCCTTTACTCGATATAATGCTTCCTAAGTAAGTGAACTCATTTACCTGTTTAAGGTGTTTATCATCGATGGAGATAGTGATATTTCTTTCTTTGCTATGGCCATTATTTCGTCTTTTCAATATTAATTTTCATGTTGAATCTCTAATGTTCGTTAATTTAAAATTAGTGATGTTACGTTACAAATTAACCCCTAGCATTTATTAATGCCATAGGGTGTGAGATGTTAGCGATCTCACATTTCAGTGGCTCTGCTATATGAGGGCGGTAGCCATCTCCTCTTCCTCGCAGTCTTTACTTCCCGGATTAATTGGTACCCACCTAAGGCTGAATCGACCGGTGCATATAAGGCAACTCTTCAATACTTGTAGATTTAAAATGAGTGATGTTACTACTCTTCAGGATAAGCAAAATCGACATTGAATTTTCAGCGTATAAATATCAATGTTGAATAATGACATAGTGACGGATTGCATCAATGTTTTCAATAACCCCTTAACTGGCACTTGGTAACTGATAGCGAAACTGTTGTTTTAGAAGATGTTTAAGAAGATGTTTAAGAAGATGTTTAAGAAGATGTTTAAGAAGATGTTTAAGAAGATGTTTAAGAAGATGTTTAAGAAGATGTTTAAGAAGATGTTTATCAAGCAGCATGACATCAAGCTCTTGATTTCTATTTCCTGCGGTATTATTTAAGCATGTCTTGACCTCAACTAAATGGATAATTACGTTACACACATCCAGCTATAGAATTATCACTGGTATTCCAAACGAAATCACAAGTTCAACAGAATTTCTCCTTGATATATGTTTGAGCAAAAATACTTCTATCGGCTCGAAAAACCAGTCACAGAGGCTAGCTTGGGCAGGACACATCTCAATCAGTCATATTGGCCGATTTTCGAAGACTTGATAAATTTCACCAGAATCAGTCAAGCCGTTGGAATTCTATACAGCTCGACACATACATAGTTACAGAGTTATCCATTTTTACATAGACCTATAGATAAATCATGCAATTTCCAAGTTCGTCGTAAAATAACGCATCTTAGCTGGCAACTTATTTTAAATCGGCTATATTTTCGACTGTCTATTTTGGTGGGGGGTTTTTTTCGGCAACCTACTTGTAAAACCGGATAGATCTAGCAAAAACAGCTACGGTAATAGCACTTTATTTAACAAACCCACAAGATGAACAAATTATACATTTATTTGTTGCGACAAACACCGCCCGATGATAGGCATATTCCATTCCAAAATTAAATATGCAATTTACGTCTAACTATATTTGGATGAATGAAAATCGATTTTTATTTTATTGATAAAAACATTTATAACTATGTCAGTCTTTTCTCATTCTTATCAGATAAAACTATGGCTATCATTTTTTATCTAATACCAGAACACTTTGACTTTTTTGTGTTTTCTTTCACCATCCACTACGGGTCAAACAAACTCAAGCTATAAGCCGGATGTAGGACAATGCCAATTGTACAAATTGTAAGAATAGTTTCTTTTGTGTGTGTGTCACTGTCAAAGATAAGTATGGGAGACCAGGCGGCGGCACCGTCTGTAAGCGTTTAAACGACATTTCCAAGTTGTACCGCAACCACAATTAATGTATTTTTTGTAAATAGATGTGGTCGCCTCAGCTAAATGCTCCAAAGTTCCTAGTATCGGGACTGCTATATATACATATACCATTGATTTGCCGCCAAAAATCCACATTTTCTCAAATTCGCACATTTCAACTCTATATCTTAGAATATAACATCGCCAATGAGACCCACCAACATCACTGAGTAGCCAACAAATTTCACATTTTATAGTGAATTGGTTGGTTGATGATCCTGCGGTGCATGGGCCCATGCCCTTTGACCAAAATCCAGTGCATAGTGTCCTTTAAACGTACTACTCCAGACTGAACAATTTCTGATGGAGACAAAAAGTTAAGCTTAACGAATAGAGAACAAACTGTAAAGGGAATAATGTATTTCTAAATGATAAATCTAGCTATGTACTACGCTATATACACTATTGAACTATGTGCTACGTTATATGCTATCGAACTACGTACAGTAGAAATCCTATTATCCGAATCCCAATTAACTGAATCCCCAATTATTCGAATCGAATTTGGATGAAATAATTTTAAAGCGAAAGTGTTAGCGGACGTGGCAGAAAGGTCTCGGGGCAGTGCGCACGTGCCGTTACTATGTAGTTTATTTGCAATACATAGTTCCTTGCATATTACTGTACTTTTATCAATAAATTCCGTTCATCTCAATGTATGATCGTATGTATGTACACTGTTTTGCTTCATACCTGAGCTATATCCAGTTATCCGAATTTTCGATTATCCGAATCTGCCACTTCCCAAATTAATTCGGATAATAGGATTTCTACTGTACTACGTTATGTGCATTATCGAACTACGTGCTACGTTGCATGCACTATCGAAAGCTCTTCTCTGTCAAGAAATTATACGCATATTTGAGGAAGACGATGATGTTCCATTGCTTCCTCTGCGTTCGTTCTCAAACTCCTGCAGATTATCTGGATGTAATCCGGAGAAGGGAATTTGTTGTGTCTTGGTTTATATCTATGTTTGCGAAATTGATGCCTTTGAGCCTGTCACATCCGACTTCAGCGTGACTTCTGAGTCGCTTTGGTCTTCTACGGGATGGGATAGCCAGCTGGACCACTCAAACCTCTTTAGTTGCCTAGTACGACATGCATGGCAGGTAACAGTGTTACATCAGTTACAATGTGGATGTGTAGAGTGTCTTGTGAATAGTTGCAAGTGGTGGAAGAAGGTTTCGTCAAATGTCTGTAAGTCTTGAGCATTGGATCAGCAGACCACTCCCAAGCTCCTTTATCCGAATAGTAGGTTGCAACAGCAGCACAACTGAAATCCTACAGTAGAAAATTGGAAATATGGCAATGAAATTTCGATAATCACATGAAATGCACAGAAAAATATTGAAATCGAAGTTTCAAACAAAGAATCTTTACTGTTTCGTCATGTCCATTTTCCGTTCGTGTCATTTCATCCACCACCTTCTTCAATAGAAGACCTCTCCAAGTATATAAATAATGACCAACGAGAAACATGAGAATAATCAAAATTTGTACGAATGGAGTCCTGTTGAGAGGTCTTCTATTGAGGAAGGTGGTGTTTGATTCATGTCCTCCACCTTTTACATTACTTTCTATCATTCATCCTCTTACGGACTTCCGGCGCGCAGTCGTATTCATTAACTTTAAGATGTCGACTGTGCCGCTCTTTACTAGTCGTATGCTATGTTGTGTTTACCGTAGTCGTAACCTTCGATAACAGTTACCATGTTGTTCTGACAGGCCGACGTTGTGCTTGAACTAGTTATGGGCACGGCGTGGGTGGGCAGAACAACAAATAAACCTGTCGCAGTGGCCAGAGTTGTGCCCTGATGTCGAAGTCTGTTTCGGCAGCATTAGACTCAAAACACCATTGAGTCGAATGGCTGCTGGATCAGGGGGCGGTGCACTTATGGGAATGCCCCACGTGCTGTGAGGCCAGTTTCTAATCAAGAAGAATGGGATACGTTGTGTTTTTATAAAGTTTTTTTTTACTATATGTCGATTTGTGCCGGTTTCCATAGATTAGTAAAACTTCATTATTCTATTTTCAACTTAGGTACATATTTGTATTTTTATAAAACAAATACACAGGCCCTATATATTTTATTTTGTTGATTGCAATCAATAACGTTTATTTCTTTTTTTTTTTCATCAGTTCTCTTACTTCAGCGATTCAAGAGTTTCGTTCTGAGCATCAGACAAGCAAACAGCCCAAAGCAGCCTACAGCAGTCTTTGTCACTGTGATTGGAAAAGATAGTTAAAGTGAATTAAATTTGCTACCAAGTAACTGATACTTTATAACTACAACTGAGTTTATTGAATCAATTTCTGCTTATACCAATTAACAGTTGAATTATTTCAACGGTTGTCAAATTACGGTAATTATCTCCCCTTTGTAAGTGAAGACAACTCTGAAAGCAGGATAGATAAACAGAAATTATCTTTTAACGAAGATACTTATTATTATCTGTAGTTAGTGATCATGCTTCTGACACCTCGACAAGACAACTGTGGTATTAATATCAACAATATCAATATGAATCTAAGCCCACATCTTCACAGACGTCATCCTAACGACAACAACACATTAAATTATCACTTCAACGAACAAGTGTTGTCAGGTAACCCAAAATGTTACTCACCAAGATTACGTCAGAGGTCAAAGTTTCCACCACATATTACGATTTGCCCTCCAGATCAGAATAACGTCATAAAATCGCATTACTTGAAGGAGGAAGATCTCGATAATGACGTTTTTCAGTCTACAAGTTCACAAACGTCATTCCAAACAAACTTGTCCACACATTCTTGCTCCGACGATAAACAGGAAGTGTATTCTGGCAGACTATATATCATTCGCCAAACCGGAAGCACAAATAGTGCACCGTCGTCTCCTGCTAGATCCCCATCCCGATCTTCATTTACCTCATTCCCTTGCCGGTCATCTTCACCATTATGTAATCAATCGTCATCACCGAATAGTTCACCAAAAGTCAATTGTAAGACGCCAGTTTTGGTCAAAGTGTACCGATGTAATTTAGACCACTTTGCTGTGATTACTCGTGACGTCTTGTACTCTAACAAGCCAGTGTATGTTAATCTGCGCCATAGCAAGACAATTCCTGGAGAGTTTCTGGGACGTTTCATCGTGACCGGAAGTTGTGATTCTGGCAATGTTATTGAATTTGAAGTACCAGAGCTGTGCAACCTAGGTCAGTGGCTTGATGCTTTTCAAGTATATACACCACCTGCTTCTCCAAACCGAATTATTAGTGGATGCACAGGCGGATCTGGTACTCCGCCCATACCACGAAGCCCTGCTCTGCCTACTCTAACGGAAACAGATGAAGATGACTGAACAGGTTATCTGAACTGTTACCTACATCCTGAACCTTAAGGGATGTCCGCAGCAAACGTGAACCTCACTTTTTGAGGCAGTACCACTTATAAGCTTTGGTGCAGACTACTGAACTGCAGAAGGAGATACGCTTTATATTGAAAGATGAGTTAAGATGGAAGTTATTCAACGCACACCAAACACCATTGCAAGAAATGGTGTCTTAAAGGTTACTATTTTTGAAATGATCTGCAATACCAAGTTTAAAAGATAATATTGCTGTCATCACGCACCGTGTGGAGATTTCTCTTTACTAGGACATTTGAATATTCCCGGTCAATGAACTATTTTGTATATATACGATAAAACATTGGACTTTGTATGTCAACATTGGTGGTTTATATAGTTTTGAGACATTCAAATATTGTTATTCGTTATTGGTAGTCTCAATGTTTACAACATTTGAAAACTGTCAAAGTTCATCTTATATACTTATGACATTCGGACATTGTCGGTAAACTATTGATGGTGTGTATATGTTTGCGACATTCAAATTGTGTCGTCAAATGTCGATAGTTTGCGTGTAATGTCGACAAAAGTGAAAAGTTTTCCCACATGTAAATTAAAATGAAGTAAAAGTAAAAATATACCTCTTATGGTGAGGAACTCTCATTCCAACCAGGACCTTTGTCATTCTGAAACTATTTTGGATGCAATGCGGCGCTGTCTGAGTAAGTAATGCTTTGACAATATGTCAAAATGTTTGATATTTTACGACAGTGCCTTCCCGCCTTTGAGATATTCACGTCTGCGAATCTACGAGAATCTAATCTTGTAAACTGACGACTCATTAAACGAATTTAAGACGGTTTATTTCATATGATTTCTGCACACTACTACTAAAATGGTGACATATAGTGCCATATGTAATCCGTGTTTTTCCTGTGATTAGATTAGTATGAAATGTGCATTATGTAATTAAATTGTAAACAGTATGTATTCTGTGATCAAATGTGTAAACAATTCAATTGCTATGATGAAATGCGTAAACAATTCAATTTAATAAAATTTATAGTTAATGTTATAGGCTATAGTGAAATTTGCAGACAATTCAATTGTTATAATGAAATTTGTAGAAAATTCATTTCTAATGAAAGTTGCAGACAATTCAATTGTTATAAATAATTGTGTAAACAATTCAATAGCTATGATGAAATGTGGACACAATTCAATAGTTATGATAAAATTTGAAAATATCTAGTAGGCATAGTGATGAAATTTGTGGACAACTAATTATGATAAACGTTGTAGAAAATAAAAATGTTATCATGAAATGTATAGAGGATTTAATTGTTATGATGAAATGTTTAAACAATTCGTTATGAAGAAATGTGTATAGCCAGCAGTTCAGGTATCATGATGACATGTGTATACAATTCAATAATTATAATGAAATATGTAGACAATTCAAATAGACTATTATGAGGAAATCTGTAGACAATTCAAATAGACTATTATGAGGAAATCTGTATGCAATTCAATTGTTCTAATGAAAAATGGTGGAAATTAAAATATTATGATGGAATTTGTGGAAAATGTCATTGTTATGAATAAATCTGTAGAGTATTCAATTGATATGATAAAAATTATAGAGAATTCAGTTTATTTTATGAAATTTGTAGACATTTCAATAAATAAATGTGTAGTATTAAGTATAGTCTATTATCTTTGTTGATACATTTTTCGACGTTTTCATCAAACGGTCAGAAATTCTACAGTGGAGTAAATCCACGAATAATGATTCATGTTTGTACGTTAAAATTAGACAATGCTTGGGCACAGGATCAGCAAATGTTTTTTTAGTCGGCTGGCTGGGTTCAGCTTATTATTTTGTGGTATCAACAAAAAGGTCTTTTTTTATTCCTTTGAAACTGCACGTAGTGCTCTCTGAGCTCTGGTGCCAGCGAATATAGTAGGTCTATTGATCTATAGGATCAGCCTAATAAGATAGAAAAATGGCTTGACGGGCACACCACTGTATGCCCACATTATGCCTACCACTGTAGTCTATGGTTAATCTTCAAACTAAGGCAGTTGATGACTTTGATATCTTAGTACTTTTTGTAAATTGTTTTTTATGTTTTTTTTATTCCTCCATGTGTTCGCCCGTCATGGGTGATATATGATGACATTTTGATGTTCATTTAAATATTAATAAGTACATCTTATGGTACGATACGTTGCTTTCATCTGCTTATGTTAATTCAGTTTTGTTATATCAGAGCTTTCAAAGATAATGGAGGTCACGGTTCAGATAATTCTGTTACCATTGTGGTATTTCTATGGATCTCATCGATTGTATTTGCTGCTTAATTTGTAATACTGCCGCAATTTCTGTTTTATTTACTATTCGTTACGTTGTTGCTAAAGGTGTGTATATATATATACTGCTGAGAATATGTGTCTCAGAATTGTTTACTTTTACCGATGAGAGAAACTGACAAACAATTCTAAGAAAGTTTGTACAATAGAGGTGATCATAGAACTCCTAGTGGGTAGGAGTTTCTCGTATGTGATGTCAGACAGGGAAGTTTTACTTACAACTTTGCATTGGTGTATCCGTATATTATTATTTTTGGGTGGTTGGGGTGAGTAGGGTTCCGTGGTGGTGGGAGGGGGGGTCCCAATGTTTTTTGCAAGTCCCAGTTGACTATTAAAAGTGACTGTATGAGATGTCAGTGCCACGAACTGGGCACAATTTTACTCCGGAGGGAGAAGAACTGACCGTGACTTATAGTCTCGAAGCATGCTGCAGATAAAAGGATAGATTACCTCCCAGCAGACTTCATCATAGGGGTAGTGTTGTCAAAAGGCGACTAAGAATGGTTGGCCGTGACTTCTAGTATCTATACTCTACAGAAGATGAAATTGACCTGAAAAAGTCAGGATGAGGCAGTTGGAGTTGTTTCCTGCTCAAATATCTCATCACTATAACATTAGTATAGGCAAGTGGTTCTCAGGGCGAACTATATGGCAGCATTGGGGAGTTGGTCACGTGAAAATAAGTATTTGAACAATAACCAACAAGATTGATACCTATGAAGCTTATAAATCCAAGGTGTCTTGCAACATAGGTCAGTGGTTTTTTTTGGGGGCACCGGTGGGAGAGAGGAGGCACGGAATAAAATGTGTCCCAAAGGAAGGCAGAGGAAAGCGGTAAAATGGTTACTATCACCGAGTTACATCGTGCCAAATTCGAAGCCACGTCCATACACCGCGTTATGATTTCCCCGCCTCAAACGACCGCTTCTCTAGTCGACCCAGCTGTAGATGGGTACTTGACGTATGAGTTAAGGAGGTAACTCATGCTTTCGGAACCTGGCATCACACAAGTGACAACGTACATTCACAAAAGAAGCAGAACTCGACAGTGTCAACCTATTGTTTGTAAAAAGAACTGTGTTTAATGTGATTTAAAGCCGTTGTGATTTTATGTTCATATATCGTTATTTATTGACTTCTTTTTACATGTGATAAATTCATAATATTGTATTCACATCATAACATCGCTTCCTATTTACGTTAACAAATGTATGTTTAATGTAAATAGTATTATACTATACCATTACATTATTCATATGAGTGTGAATATATATATATATATATATATATATATATATATATATATATATATATATATATATATATATATATAGGCCCTATACACATATATCCAACAACACATTTATGATAACCAATTTGTTATGTACAATTATGTATAATAAAAAAATAATAACAGCATAAACTAATTGGGGATTTTAATAAGTGATGATAAATAGAGGAAGTTATTAATTTTTTTTTAATGCGCTACAGTGATTGCAAAAACTGGGCTCGGGTAAAGCATATTTAGTGTTAACAGTGATGAAGAGGTTCGTGAGATTGAGTAAAGTGTGTCTTCCGAGTGTCCCATTGTATCGCAAATGTTTATTTTTAAAAAGCTTTGCTATTTAACTAACATTTTTTCAAAATCCCCAATTGTTATTTATTCTGTATTGTTTATTCTGCATATATTTAATTTCTGTCCTTACACAGGCTTCATATTTCGTTGGTCCAGACGAATTTGTTAGAATAGGATTTGACTTTTATTTTCAGAATTTGTAATACATGCACTGATTTGACAATACAAACTGGACAACCATGAGCTATGATTTTCCAAGAGGTTTAGTCAATGCTGAAGTACTTGAGATATGTCAGAAAGTAGTCTTTTAAACGATTTTACTTACCACCACTTGAATGCTTACCTACGCACTGCTCACCATGGACCAGCCACTTGAATGCTTACCTACGCACTGCTCACCATATACCAGTCACTTTGGAAGATGCTCGACTAGTATGTTGACTACGTGACCAGCCTAACAAGTTGTAACCTGATCGATAATTAATAAACCAAAAAGGGATATCGGGCAATATATGTTTATGTAAAGAAATTCACACTGAATCTGTGATTCACTTCGGTCTAACACTGTATTCGTTGATTCACTTCAGTCTGACACAGCATTTGTTGGTTCACTTCGTTCTAACACAGCATTTGTTGATTCACTTCGTTCTACCACAGTATGTGTTGGTTCACTTCAATCTACCACAGCATGTGTTGGTTCACTTCGTTCTAACATGTTCATGTACACCATGGTTTCTCGAACTGTGTGTTGAGAAAAAATTCTAACTACCTTTCTGTTGCCGCGGGCCGAAAATTAGTTTCCCAATCTGCTAAAGGACTAGCGTATGTGCTGAGGGTAAAAAATTGTATGGAATTACAGGACATGATGTTGTTAAGGGCCCAGAGCGAGCAGATACACTGGCGGGTATGGCCAAGTACCAATAGCTACAACAATTGATCGTCCATGGGCCCATGCCCTTTGACCCAATGCCATTGTGTGATATATGCATGTGTTTGTGAGCTGTTGTTTTGTTCCATATAATGTGTTCCATTTATCTAGCCCTGGAGGGATACAACAATTGATCGATGATAGGTAATGCGTCAAGAGACTTCGTACACTCAGAAGATTTTCCGAGAATCATTGTTGCTTTCAAGGCTGGGTGGGATTAGTGTAAAGATCGGAGCAATTCGTAAAGAGAAACATAATACGAAGAGACTGATAAATCAGTATCAAACTGATTCTGTCAGTACACTTTGAATGATTTATTGAGACGGGATCGGAACACCTATGGGCTTGTGCGGTGTCATAAATCAATTATAGGTGTATCCATGATAGATGAGCCTGCGTCTGCATGACAAGATTCTCAATCTGTGCAATAATCGAAGACAATCTAATTGTTATTTCATTAGTAGTAGACGACCTTTTTTAATCTACAACGACGATATGCGAACATGTCGCTGATATCTCACGGGCTTGTGGACCAGTCACTGATAGCTTGCGAATCGAATCCAGTCCACCGCTTTGAGAATGGCTGATGTTCATTTTATTCAAATGAATAGTATTGCATAATTAAATTAAGTTGAGGTTTTGCTCTAGAGATCCAATCTCCAGGATGTTAGCCGTAGGTAGTTAGTCGTCAGATCATCATCATGGAACTTATGACAAGGTACTCCGATTTTATATTCAGTATGCCCTTCAGCATGTGGTAACTGATTGCTCCGATTCTGTGTTGGTTGATAATTTTTCTTTTTATTCCCATACGCCGCTAATTTGTTGCTACATCATGCCACTCTCCCAGGACCTACATTCTAGTCATAGATACGGAAGAAGAAATATACCCATATCTACGAACTGGTCGAACTCCATGATTGCATTCAAAATATAAACACGGTCCGTGGAACTGTCCCTACTCACTGTGACCACGCTGGGAAGTCTGTCTACTCTTTCATTTCCCTCAACACCTAGGTACATAAATTAAGGTAACTCTCTTCAGCAGACCTCGTCATCGACTCAAGCCACTGACGGCGTAGACTGAATCGTTCGAAGCATAGTCATAGAATCAGTCAGAAAACAGACACATGTAGCACTCCGGGACTCCAGCCATATCATTACCTGTGTCACTGTCATCACATCCATCATCATACAAAATACACTTTCCTTTGAATTGATCCGTGAATGCTCAAGCACTGAGAATGTGCCAAATCACAGAACCATCTGATACCATCAGTGATATCTGAGGAACTCTCACAAATTAGAGCCGGGATTTCTGAGTCTATGGGCACTGAATGGTATTGATGCGTTTACTAGAACGTGTGATTTACACTTAAGTTTGTTCCTTTCGTGCCGCAAGCGACACATAGGGCAGAGGTTTTGGTTCTCCATATGATGCGGTTCGCTGCCTGCAGCTTTAGTTCCTGGATGGTTTTACAGCCTATTAATTCCCCTTCTTTAAGAATGGTATTTTTAAGGGTTGTTTTAGGTCTTCCTCTTTTTCTTTTACCCTCAGGTGACCACATAAGGGCTTGCTGGTTTATTCTGTTTACATCTAGTCGTAAAACGTGGACAAGGTATTTCCATCTTCGTTTACACTTAAGTAGCAGTTGTAAACTTGATATGCGCTTACTTTCCCACTCTTCTCCATGTTCTTTGTCCCCTAATGTGCTTACAGTGTAATATATTCGCATACCCCCCGCCCCCGTCTTTTTTTTAAAAATGTGCATGTTAGCAATAAACCAACAGACTGGGAAAATGAGGGCATTAATACGGACATTAATACGGACATTAATACGGACATTAATACGGACATTAATACGGGGCAAATGCAATTTGAAAGTAGATAAATAAAGTTACCAGTAAATAGAAACTATACTAAGAAAGAAACACAATCATGTGCGTTTCGACTGAAAAGATTTTATCTGGACGACAAGAAATTGATGAAAATTGCTACATTTTTTAAATGCAAAGTCAATGTTCTAGCACTTGACTTCATGATCGTACTGTGATCGATTTATTGAGACGAGGAACGCGGCACCTATGGATTTGTCCGGTGTCCTCTGATAGTAACCTGTAATCACAAGTCCACTGCATACGTAAACACAAAATACATTATTTCTGTCTGTAGTATTATGCCGATGTTTGCTATTCATGCCTGTGATCTATGGAGTGTACTCAATATAATAAATAATGTGTTCCATAATTGTGTTTTATTTTATTTGTTGTATTTTTGTTATAAAAATGTATATTGTTCTTCTTATTTCTTACCGTCAACATAAGGAAGGTTGGAAGCTCTCACCAGTGACATACCTATCATCATCATTATCATCAAGTGCAGTCTCCGCAACGAAGGTTGGCTGCAACGTATCTCCAATATCTCCTGTCTCTTGTCTTGGTGGTGCACTCTGCTAGACTTAAGCTGTCCATCGTGTGATGTTACTCTCCCACTTGTATCTCTGGCTACCTCTTGCTCGCTTCAATTTGACTTTACCCTCAAGTAAGGTCTTCAATAAGGTGTCATGTATTTTAATGTGACCAAAATACTTTATTTGGCTGATCTTTATTTCTCTTAGTAGTTCTTTCTTCATATTAAGTGTCTTTAGCATCTCTTTATTTGTTTTCTTCTCTGTCCATGATGTTCTCCCTATTCTTCTATATACCCACATCTCAAAGGCATCAATTTTGTCTTCTAATTGTTTATTTAGAAGATATATCTATCAAGCAACAGTAAACTAACAGTAGATTGCCCATTGCAACATCAACTGGTGAATGGTGGTTTATATTATTCACACTTGCCGTTAAGTGTAGGGGTGGGAGCCTCAATTATCGTTCCAAGACCAGATGTGTCGCCTTGGTTGCGCTGAGTCCATGTTTACTCTAGGTTATCTTGTTATTTTCTATCCACCGCTTTCTTGGTCTATCTTTAGCTTTATATCTGTATATTCTTTTCTTGCCTCAAATTGATGCCTTTGAGATGTTGGTATATAGAAGAATAGGGAGAACGTTATGGAAAGAGAAGAAAACAAATAAAGAGGTGCTAAAGACACTTAATATGAAGAAAGAACTACTAAGAGAAATAAAGATCCGGCAAATAAAATATTTTGGTCACATTAAAAGACATGACACCTTATTGAAGACCTTACTTGAAGGTAAAGTCAAAGGGAGGCGAGCAAGAGGTAGGCAGAGATACAAGTGGAAGAGTAACATCACACGATGGACTGGTTACAGTCTAGCAGAATGCACCACCAAGACAAGAGACAGGGGATGTTAAAGATCCGTTGCCGCCAACCTACGTTGCACTTAATGATGATGATTCTTTTGTTATATGCTCGTATTTGTAATTGATTTTGGTTCATTCTCATAAGGTGACCACATCACTTTACTTGTTGTCTTTCGATATGCTCAATACATGATATTGTACCCACTATTTTCCTAATTTCTTCATTTCGTATTTTCTCTAGTTTAGTAACTATTGCAGCTTTTCTCAGACACTTCATTTCACATGTAGCGATTTTCCATTGTTGCGAGTTTTTTGGGCGAATTAGTAATGGTAGGTCGCTGTGTTAGCTTTCTGACACTATGTTTTTATTGCTCTATCTAGTCTTCCATTTTTGGAAAAAAATGCTGTCTAGATATTTGAACCGATTGCTCCGCCGAAGACGGATGTATTGGGCCATTGGCTCAAATAAAACGGCAACACAACGCATTTCCATTCTCTGGACTACATTCAACTGGAAATCTTGTAGGATCATTGTCCTGTTACAAGAGAAATCCAGTGGGAGTTTGAGAATGAACGCTGAAGAAGAAGAAGAACCGATTGCCACCAGTATAAGTGGTAGCTCTGCAACTGGGCAGCGCGGGTAATCTATTTGGCCCGACATAAAGTATTCTTGATTCTTGATTAGAAAACTGGCCTCACAGCACGAGGGGCATTCCCATAAATGCTCCGCCATCTGTTCCAGCAGCCATCCGACTCGATGGTGTTTCGAGTCTAATGCCGCTGAAACAGACGTCAACATCAGGGCACAACTCTGGCCCTTGCGACAGGTTTCTTTGTTTTTCCTCCCATCCACGTCGTGCCCGTAACTAGTTCAAGCACAACGTCGGCCTGTCGGAACAACATGGTAACTGTTATCGAAGGTTACGACTACGGGTAACGACATAAAGTATTGTTAAAGGTAGCGGATATAAATGGATATCCCCCATATGGATGTGGGAAAACAAGTGGAAACTACCACATTATTTTCCCAAGAAGAAAGTCATCGCGACACACAGAAGTAGGCCTACAGTACTTAGTATTAATATTGCAACGTGGAATGTCAGTTCGTTAGCACAAAGTGGTAAATTAGAGAACATCAAACAAGAAATGGAAAGAATGAACATAAATATCTTAGGAATGAGTGAAATGAGATGGACTGGGGCAGGAGAGATACAATTAGATATATTTAAAAGTTATATATTTCTACCAATTCAAGTACAACGATTTCAGCAGATGGAAGAAGTTCAACAGAAATATAAAGCAGAATAGGACAGGCAAAGCAACATTCAGAAAAATGAAAAATATATTGTGTAATATGATCTTGCTATTAGAAGTGAGAAAGAGAGTTCTGCAGTGCTTTATATCTCCTATATTAATATATGGATGCCATAGCCTTTCGGTGAAATTATGTATCCCTTTTGTGGTGCAATATTAAGAGAACATTGCAAATCACTCTGGAGTAAATATACTGTTATTTTTTTTAACGCAACATTATTTCAAGCTTGTACTAAAATATTATTTTACAGAACTCATGTTTCAACCTTGTCATGCATGAATAAACTTTCAGACTAAACCTAACCCAAACCTGTCTCCAGTCATTCCCAACGTTCCACTGATAATAGCTGGCTCGCTCACTGCAGTTGGTTCTGGCGATGCCGATCCGTAAGAACATGACCTCTGTAGGGTCTTCTAGACCAAAGACCAGCGTCGTACAGCCGGTTCTTTACCGTTTCATCTGAAATCCGACGAGGTTCTGGCATTGACTGGACTGTGGAAGACGAAGATGCAAATTAATTCCTGAGGTTGCGCAACCGTATGGAGCAGTCTTGGGCAGGCGTTGTAACTCTGTGCCTCCAACAGTGCGGCCGGTCTTCCACTGAGAAATTTGTTGAAATCGCCTCAAAGGCGACCAATGGTGTTTCTAATCATATTAAATTGTCTGGCCGCTACACTTTGTGATTTTCCAGTCTGTAAGCGTCCAATGATGATGTATCGTTGTTCTGTAGTGAGATGAACTATATTTGCGCATTGAATTTTCAACTGAATTTTTAGAGGACTGTCAATCTTCATTATGAATTCAGATAGGTATATGGTCAGGGAGCTGTGTGTTCAATAAGTTTCACAGGATTCGCATGAACTTGTCACGAGTTATTGACAAAAATGTTGCTTTGACCATGACCTCTTTCACTATCTATCTATTGTCAATTCCACTTGCACCGTTAAGCATCATGGAGAGGGGGGGGGATTCGGAGTTTTTGTCTTTGGCCATTTGAGTTGTATTTGTTATGGTAATCCCGTGTCTATTTAATGTTTCTTTGATTGTCTCTGCCCATCTAGTTCCTGATCTTCCTCGTGTCTTGTAGCCCGGTCTTCTGCTGATGCCTGATGTATGTACGAAGAACTGGTTGCGAAGGTTCCATGATGTGACGAAACCATCTGGTTAGCTGACTCTCGGTGTAGTCTTTACTTGAGATAGTCTTTACTTTTTTCCTGATATCTTCATTTCTCCGGCGGTCTCTTCTCGTGACCATTTTTTTGTTGAAGCTTTTCTCAAACATCTCATTTCGCAAACTGTCATCTTTTTTCGCAAGTGTCTTTGTCAAGAGTCATGTTTGACATTGGTAACACAGAATTGGTATAAAAATTATATTTATCAATTGTCGTTTTGTAGTCATGCAGATTAATGGGTGTTTAAGTATTGTTGATCGCTAGTACGTCACAGCATTGTCTTTTTGCACCTTGTTTCATTCTCTCTGTCGAGTTTGCCATCCTCCGTAAATATGCTTCCTATGTATTTAAACTCTGGGACTTGCTTTAGTTTTGTACTATTGACAGATACATTTAACTGGTCTGGCATTCTGCTTATCTTCATAGTCTCTGCTTTAGATGTGTTTAGTTTCATGTTGTGCTGTTCGCAGGCTGTAGAAGCAAGTGTGTGTGCCGCTGTAATTCGTTTTCATATTCGTATATTAAACATTGATCATCTGCTAATAGTAGTTCGTTGAGTGAGTTGTGATCTTCATTTTATTGCTTCTGCAGGGGTGAATTTGCTTCTTGGATCCGCTTCTTTATTTATCATGTCCATTTATGTTACAAACAGAAGCGGTAATAGTACACAGCCTTGTCTATCGACTGTGTTTATTTCAAATGGGTCTGTTGTGCCTTATGTAGTTCCGATTATGCTCTGGAGGTTTTTGTATAACTCTCTTGTGTTGTCTAGTAATTGTCCATGTACTCTATAGTCATCCAGTATTAGCCAATAATACATCAATCTCCTGCGGAGAAAAGACTGAGGTGTCATTTTCTGACTTTGCACCTAACATGTACAGCACACAAACATCTGAACATAACACAAACATCTGAACATAATACAACCACAACACATCCCAGGGTGTTAACTATGCATTCATCCATGCAAAACTGTCAAATCACCTTTTTGAACGTCCAGTGCTGAATATTAGAAAAATGTTTCTCCATCCGAGCCCAGATAAATGGTACACCTTATGTGAACCTAAACAACAGCTGACAAACACATACAGATATCACACAATTTCATTGGGTCAATGGGCATAATCCTATGGACTTCTGGATAAGCAACCAACTAACCAACCAGCGGTACTTTTGGCTGAAATACAGAATGATTATTCTTGAAATTTATAGATATGCCTTTCTACTTCTGAAACAAATGTACTTATAAATGTTAAATATGAAAAAGTATTCTTTACCAAGAAGGCGATAATTTTCTGTGTTAAGAGGTGACTATAACAAATAAGTAATGAAGAGTTAGCTGTGCAGATGCTCTGAACTAGTACAGTTTGTTCATATTTTATTTTTTTAGTTATTCATCATGTAAGTAGCATTTACAATAATATAAATAAATCTTACAAACTTAATGCACAAATAAACATATTAACAGTCATTTTTGTTTTATTATGAAGCTAAATCAAAGGTGGACAACAATGTTTGGTCATTTGACTGAATTGAGCTTCTAATTTAGGGGATGTCCTGTGGGGATGTATGCCATGTTTTCTGAGTCCAGAAGCAAGTGTGGGCATATATACGCGGTAGTCATTTTTTAATAAGTTATGTCATCCAGTACATTTGGTAGTTTCCATAAGTTTGGTCTGCCAGTACATGGGCCTATGGTAGTTTTAATAATCCTGGTCAGACAGTAAATATGGCAGTTTTAATAGACTGGTCATTTAGACATATGCGACTGATTTTTTTTCCCACCCTTGACCAAAATAAACTTAATAATATTGACGGAATTGTAGACTCAAACACTTTTCTATATCATAGAGTAATCAATATTCATGCTTCAATTTCTCGTCTAAGAAATAAACATTTTTAGAACTTCCTTTGTAGTAATTCAAACTAAAAGTAATTAATTTGTGATTGGTTTTGTGAAGGGAGGGATGCAACTGAAAATAGTAAAAAGTTACAACAACACACGTTTAAAATTGCTATAAATGTAGGCACAATTAAGAGATAAGACAGTTTGTGTTCCTGAGGATACTTTAATACTTGTACGGGATGTTCATTGATGTTGTAATAGTCCTTGTTTCGATTGGTCTGTTCTCAGTGACTTGAGTACACAGGCTGAAAGTCTTGACGATGCCACATCTTTTTTTGGGGATGTGGTTGGTCAAGTACGGAAAACCTGTTTACTTGTGTTGCAAAGCGATTCGGTGCTGCTAGAACAGACCTGGTTCAATTCCCGTCAGCTGTAAGAATTATTTTCATTTATCCTCATGCTTCCTACTTGAATTTACTTTTATGAAAGTAACAAAGAAAACAATTGACACCTATCCAGAGCAATGGATTTATCTCATTATTGAAGTATTTGATTTAAAGCCACCATCAAAGCAGGTTAATGCCTGTATATAGAAAATCCAAATAAAACATCTGATGAGTTGTTGAATGTCTGTAGGAAAACATGCTCGAACTATAAAGCTGAAATAACAGTATTGGAAGTTGCCTTGTACCACCTGAGGAACATATTTGATGCATTTCCATCAAAAGTCTTAAACAGTGCAATCTTTACGACTAAAATGTCTGCTCTTCAAGCTCTAGAATGTGGTGAAAATTGTAAACCTACACTAGCTCACACATATCACAGTGTCAACTATCTACTCACATTTCATGAAGTCAATATTGTTATGCAGTAGATTTCTGACCATTCAAACATACCTGGCAATGACAAGGCAGACAAACTAGCAAAGAAGAGAGGAATAAAATAACAGGGAAGCACACACATAACCATGCACACACATAACCATGCACACACATAACCATGCACACACATAACCATGCACACACTTAAAATGATGCTGAAATCTGTGAACAAAGTGACTTGACTGAACAGATGAGCCATGGAAAAAAACTGGGAGAGAAAATTACAAATATATGCCCTGCCCAAATATCAAAGACAACATCAATCTCCTGTGAAAGAAAGACTGGAGTGCCACCTTCTGACTTCGCACCTAACACATCCAGCTTAACAATTAGCTGAACAGAATATAACCACAACACACTCCAGGGTGTCAACTGGGCACTCATCATCATAGATTGTTGATCATTACCTTTCTAAATGTTCAGTGTTGAATGATATTAGAAAAATGCTTCTTCCTCTGAAACCAGTTAATGGAACATCTTATATCAATGTTTCCAACATGAGGCACATGCCCCACAGAGGGGCAATTTGATTGTTCATTGGGGGGGGGGCGATTTCAAAAAAAAATTTGGGAATACAGTAATTCAATTTTTCAATATAAAAGATTATGTATATGTTACATAGGGGGACATCAGAATTTAGAAAGACTTAGGTGGTGCATGGAAAATAAAAGGTTGAGAAATACTGCCTTTTATGGAACAAAACAACAGCTCACACATGCATAGGCCTATATGACACAATGGAATTGTGTCAAAGAGTATGAGTCCATGGACTGCTGGATCAGCAACAAATGAACCAATTAGGAAGGGCAAGAGCATCTGGCTTGATTCAACTATTCATTGACCACCAATCATGATTATTATGAAGTACAGACACAAATATATATAAATGGTTAACTAGCAGTTTTACTTGTAATAATACACATTTTTTCACTGCTAATTAACTCTCTCCAAACGTAAAAATAATGAATCATTTCTTATCACTGCAGATAGAAATTGATTGTGGAAGTATCCACCATAAATCGTTCTTGCAGATATGCCATCTAAATTTGCTTTTCTATCATAAATGAATTAGTATTAACTTATTTAGATGTTTAAAGTTTAGAAATCTGGCTAATAAAAAAGGAAACTCTCGTGGTACTATGTGATTTGACGCAGGTGACATATTTATTTTAAATTAAAATTCAAACAAGGTAGGTTCAACTTTTCTAAAATTAGCAAAATGGCTTCATTTTCCACTAGTAAGAAAGCTCAAAGATTAAGCAAATATTGGGCTTTATTATTCTTTTAGAGTTTTATAGCTGGAGATATTATTTCATTTGATGTGTCGTTTTTATTGGGTTATCTCTATTTAGATCGACTGGGTCTGGTTTTGCAATATTTTGTTCAGTTATGAAATCTGACATAAAATACAAAAACATGGCATAAAACACTAAGAAGTTGATAGATTTACTTCAAATAAACAAATTATTATCAGTAAACGGACAGTCCAAGGTATCTACTTTAGTAGTAACATTGGGTAGCAACATTTCAAGATAAGTAAAATTGAAGGTGAGTAGAACAAAATGAGTCAAAAAATTTCTGTTCACCAACATCCCTGTTTGTGATGTAATTTTTGTATTTTATTGTTACAATACTTACCGGTATATTTTTATATTGTGTGTGGACTCCACATTCAATTATCTTTTGTTTGATACCTTAGCCCTATATGACCTTCCATAGCTAATAATTTGCTTCAGTGGGTCTCACCAATGGCCCACTAGACAAACCACCCATGCAACAGAAAACCTTAGTGGATGACATGTCATTATATTGAGGTTATTTTCTTATAGAAGCTTCATGGCACATCATTTATACAATTATGCTTATTATGCTATTTTGTTGTTGAAGTGTGTTTCATGTTTACTTGAATATATATATGCACCCTCTGTGGTTGGGAGGGAGCCAGAGATGTACTGTACAGCACTGGGGAGGAGAAAATTGGTAGCACTGTTTTTTCCTATGGCTGAGACCCATTATGACTCAGCACAGTGACTCAGGACGTGACAATCCTTTTGACTTGAACATTTGGTTGCATGTCTAGAGAAATAGAGAAGTTCGGCATAACCAGTAGTCAATTGGTGGCGGGGAATGAGCACAGTGAACCCTATCTTGGCTGCAGTGGCCTGGAGCAGTGCATAGGTTGAAACTTACCTTCCTGGAGGTGTGATAGTTATTCTCTGGCTCTGTCCCGGGGTGGGCCGAAAATGCACAGACTTCTCAGCAATATAATGCCATTTAATTGCATTGGGTCAAAGGGCATGAGCCCATGGACCGCTGGATCAGCAACCAACCAACCAACCAGCTAATAATTTGTCTTCAGAAAGCTTGCACCTAAATCATGTTGCAGTCCAAAAGTTAGGCCTAAAATGACTTACATCCAAACCCTGGAATAATTCTGTTCTGAAAGAGTTAACACTTTTTATATTTTATTTCTATACAGTTACTGACCAATTGGTGCACAGTTTTACTGCAGTCCCCCATTCACTTATGAAGCGATGTCTTTGCATTAAAGGTTGGCTGCAACTGACCTCCAACATCCCCTTTCTCTTGCCCTGGTGGTGCACTCTGATAGAATATATTTTGTTTATCTGTAGTGCTTCCCTTCCACTTGTATCTCTGCCTACCTCTTGCTCACCTTTCAACTATCTTCAAGTAAGATCTTTAAGAAGGTGTCATGCCTTTTTATACATCCTAAATATTTTATTTCTTATAAATAATTATTTTTTCAAGCAGAATGTTGTCAGAATCTCTTTATTTCTTTGCTTTTCTTTCCATAAAATTCTTCATATTTTTCTATATATCAACAGCTCAAAGGCATGCATTCTGTCTTCTAGCTGTTTATTCATTATCCATGTTTCAAAGCAAGAGTAAATGAAGCATTTTACCATTCTAATTTTTTATTTATTTGGGTGTTAATTGTTTCCTCGTGTCATTGAAAGTACTTTTAACCATTCCCATTCTTCTTTTAACTTGGGCTAAAACCACCAATCATGTTTCACCAAATAACCAACATAAAAAAATGAGAGAGTAATAGGCCTATAATAATTGTGTATAAACAGAACATATGCAATCATGAAACAAAGAGAGTAACATAATAATTCTATAGGAACAGACCATTATGAAAAAAGCAAGAATAATACTTAACATATGTAATATAGGAATAGTGTTTGTTAAGTTCAATGGACTGCAAAGTATCTTAAAAAGATCATAACACTTTTACACCTTTAGTCTGATGTAAGTCACTTTGTGTTGTGCACTTTTATGTTTTGAAAACTCTAGTCATACATAAAACTCTCAAGTCATGCATAAAACTATAGTCATACATAAAACTCCATCCATACATAAAACTCTATAAAGTCACAATAAAAATGTAAATGTATACATAAAACTCTAGTCATACATAAAACTCTCAGCTTATACATAAAACTCTAGTCATAAATACAATTTATTCAGCTTATACATAAAACTCTCAGCTAATACATACAATTCTAGTCATACATAAAACTCTCAGCTCATACACAAAACTCTAGTCATAGATAAAACTCTTAGCTCATACATAAAACTATAAAGTCACGATAAAAATGTAAATGTATACATAAAACTCTAATCATACATAAAATTCTTATTGATAAAACTGTGGTCATACATAAAACTGTAGAAATACATAAAACCGCTAGTCATACATAAAACACCCAAGTCATATATAAAACTCTAGTCATACATAAATCTCCAGTCATTCATAAAAGTCTAAAGTCATACGTACAACTCTAAATCATACATAATAATAATAAAGCTAGCCATAGATAAACCCAAAATTCATACATAAGATTCTAATGAGATATAACATTTCTGAAATTCAAACATAAACAGCTCCAAAGTTGTACATATAATCAGTTTAAACCAAAATTCATACATAATACTCCAAAATCACATATAATACTCCACAGCCAAACACAAAATTTCAGTCATATGTGACTAAAATAAAACTTGTATGACTCAGAATCATGTAAATGATTTCAGTCATATAGCAAACTCAAAAGTCATATATCAAACCTCAAAGCATATTTTGAACTCAAAAATCATATATAAGAATAAAAAGAAAGTTGACAGCCCAAGTTATAAATAATACAAGTGATCCATGATACAACAACGAATACAGGAGTAATAAACACTCAGAAGTGATCAAGGATACAACAATGAATACAGGAGTAATAAATACTCACAAATAGGCCTAAGTGTGATGTCAGTATTTAGTCATGAGCTTTGGAGAGTAGTTTCTAGTACATCTCATATTCAATCTCAGACTTCTGTCAGCAGATGTAGACAATATGTGGTATGTCATGTTTGACAGCTCATCTGTAATATCTGCACGATTTAGATTGAGAAATCTATCCGAATTGCATTTTTATGTTACTGATCATCTGCAGAATGGGACACCATAGCACAGCCCACTTTAGCTGCATTTTAGTATATGCATAGTATTTGCGCATGCGGTTGTGTCTGTGACTCTCACCAATGGCTCACTAGACAAACCAACCATGCAACAGAAAACCTTAGTAGATGACATGCCTTTATATTGAGGTTATCTTCTTATAGAAGCTTCATGGCACGTCATCTATACAATCCCGTAGTCGTAACCTTCGATAACAGAATGTTGTTCCGACAGGCCGACTGTTGTGCTTGAACTAGTTACGGGCACGACATGGGTGGGCGGAACAACAAATAAACCTGTCACAAGGGCCAGAGTTGTGCCCTGATGTTAACGTCTGTTTTGGCTGCATTGGGCTAGAAACACCATCGAGTCGAATGGCTGCTGGAACAGAGGGTGGAGCACTTATGGGAATGCCCCATGTGCTGTGAGGCCAGTTTTCTAATCAAGAAGAATATGCATGGTGTGTCACATTGTTACCATTCTTTGCTCTCCTTATAGAATCTCACAACATATATGTTTCCATCACTATTTTAATAATCAAACTTTCAATTGAGCAGGATTTCCAATAATTGAACATTATAGAACTTTGGCTCTCAAGAACTGGATTTTTAATAACTGAATATTTAAGAAATAAATTTTTTTTTAATGAATGATGATGATGAAATAATTATTTTAGCTTGAGCAGGTAGCACTTGATAGCCCATAGCCTTTCTGACAAAGGTATAGGTCCTCCTCAGTAGCCAAAATAGCACACCCTTGTCAATACATGATGATCTCGGGATACTGTCACACTGAAATGTCTTCCTTCAAGGACTAAAAATGCATACATAAACTTCCCTAACAACCGACTATTTTTAATGGATTTGTTGCAGAAACTTCAATTTTTAAAATTTGCTTTTCAAAAATAGGATTTGAAACAGAAACTAGACTTCAAGAACTGGATTTCAATGTTGGCTTACAGAGACTGCCATGAGAATCATATGAATAATGGAAGAGAGCTAGTGAATAATGTGACTATTTCTGAATCTGCAACTAAATATACTGCATGTGTGGGCAATAGGGTGTGGTCATGTGGGGTGTAGTGATTAGTGTGGGGTTATGCTGGCTGTATTCATGAGAGGTGTGGTCAAGAGAGAAGTATTGTCAAGAGGGGGTCAGTAGATGTATGGTCATGAGAGGTGTTATCAAGATGAGTATGGCTAAACAAGTGATAAACTGGAAGCCAGGTAAACCAACATAGTATTGGTGTTATCTGTTGCTGAATTCTTATGGATATTTTGAAGAGAAGATATGCACACTTGTGGATCAACGTGATGTAAGGATGCTATGTCAACTAAGTGGCCCTCATGTTTGATCATTGTTTTTCCTCTGTGTTTCCTTCACTCTTTTGGCATCACTGAGTGCCTGTGTCTTCACAAAGTCAATCTCCTTGTACTCAGTGGTTGATACTTTGCCACGTTCTATACTATTACTACCATGACCATGAGTGTGTCCATGGCCAAACGAGTGAGGAAAATGGAGGGGCTCTTGACTTGACTCAGGTAGGGCCAGATGAATATATTTCAATTCCCAATCTGTTTCAACAGCAGGTGCAGGTATAGAGTGCAGCAAGGTGAAGGAATGATTTGTCTAAGAGCAAAAAGATAAAGAAATATTACTAGATATAAATAATTGAACTATAAAGAGCATAGTTAATTTACAAAAAGGAATTATACAGAGTATTAATAAGAGAAAAATAGTGGAAATATCTATAAACCCGTAACACGTCAGGGCTGTAGGGGTACCACATTGGATATTTCAGCACACAGAGTCCTCCAGTGATTTCTATCTTCAATGATGCAGATCAGTGAGGAACAATCTTGTTCTGTCCATTCCTTGATATTGTCTGTCCATGTCTTTATTTGCCATCCTCTGTTTCTCCCCACTTAAATAGTTCCCTGCAGTATTGTTTTTGACAAGGAATCATGTCTGTATACATGCCCAAACCATGCTAGTATTTATCATTTTGTATTGAAAGCAATGATGGCAGATGTGAAACAGAAGTTGAAAGGAGAATAGGAATGGCTAAAAGTACCTTCAATGACATGAGCAAAATATTAACATCTAAACAAATTACAAACAAGTTAAAAATGAGAATTATAAAATGCTACATCTATTCTATATTAATGTATGTCTCAGAAACATGGACACTAAATAAACAATTAGAAAACAGAATTAATGCCTTTGAGATATGGGTATATAGAAGAAGAGGGAGAACATCATGGAAAGAGAAGAAAACAAATAAAGAGGTGCTAAAGACACTTAATATGAAGAAAGAACTACTAAGAGAAATAAAGATCAGGCAAATAAAATATTTTGGACACATTAAAAGACATGACACCTTATTGAAGACCTTACTCAAGGGTAAAGTCAAAGGGAGGCGAGCAAGAGGTAGGCAGAGATACAAGTGGGAGAGTAACATCAAACGATGGACAGGTTACAGTCTAGTAGAATGCAGCACCAAGACAAGAGACAGGGGATGTTGGAGATTCGTTGCAGCCAACCTTCGTTGCAGAGACGGCACTTGATGATGATGATTGAAAGCAATGGTTCTTGTACACCTGCATACATCTCTATTTTCTTTCTTACATACAAATGTCTTATGCTCTCTATAGGAAATTCATAGAATTCGTTTGTAGCATTTGTACACAAAAGTCTGTAGTCATCTCTCCATATCTGCAGGGAGTGTCCAATTCTCACAACCATACAGCACAACAGAAAGCACCAGTGACTTATACAGTTTGACCGTAACTCAAACACTGATGTTGCTTTTCCAAATCACCGTTAGCCTTGATATAGATGCTAAAGCTATCTCCAGTCTTATCTTTAATTCTGCTTTGCATTTTCTATCACTGTATATGCTATATCCGAGGTATTTAAAAGTATTCACCTCCTCAAGCTTATATCCATTCATCATCTTCTGTGTTTCTGCTATTATCCAAGATCTTGCTCTTTTCTGTGTTGATTTCCATTCTGTACTTGCTGAAAACTTTTTCCAACTTTGCTGTTAACTCTTGTAATTCTTATTCTGATCCAGCCATAGATCAATATCATCAGCAAAATGCAAGTGGAAGTGTAAAGACTAATAATGAGATATAAATAGTAGAAATATGAAGAGAATTCATTCATTCATTCATTTTCCTTTTGCGCTAAGTTAGCGCATAGGGCTGAGGTCAGATCTCTCCAATTCTGTCTGTTCAAAGCTATTCTGTGCAGTTCTTGAAAAGTATGAATATTGGTTGTTTTACTTTCTCTAAGTATTGTTCTTCTGAGAATTAGAATGAACTGACTTCTGTTACACAAATCGGTCTGGACTTTACGATGTTAGTTGATTAATCCAACGATCGACGGAATGACCCAGACTTGATTAGAGAAACACCCTCCATCAACGAACGTCACTACCAGAACAATTAATTAGATTAATTAGAGATAAATCAACAATAACGATGGGCTACATGCAATGTGAAAGCAAATGTAATAAATGGCAAAGACTCATGACTTTGGAATCCACAGAAAAATGCATGCAGGGGCCTATGTCCACCCCAGACATCAAATGTACAACAACCACTAGAGACATCAAATGTACAACAACCACCAGAGACATCAAATGTATAACAACCACTAGAGAAATCAAATGTACAACAACCACCAAAGATATCAAATGTACAACAAATACCACAGACATCAAATGTACAACAACCACCAGAGACATCAAATGTACAACAACCACTACAGAAATCAAATGTACAACAACCACTACAGACATCAAATGTACAACAACCACTACAGACATCAAATGTACAACAACCACCAGAGACATCAAATGTACAACAACCACCAGAGACATCAAATGTACAACAACCACCAGAGACATCAAATGTACAACAACCACTACAGACATCAAATGTACAACAACCACTACAGACATCAAATGTACAACAACCACCAGAGACATCAAATGTACAACAACCACCAGAGACATCAAATGTACAACAACCACTAGAGAAATCAAATGTACAACAACCACCAAAGATATCAAATGTACAACAAATACCACAGACATCAAATGTACAACAACCACTACAGAAATCAAATGTACAACAACCACTACAGACATCAAATGTACAACAAACCACTAGAGAAATCAAATGTACAACAACCACTACAGACATCAAATGTACAACAACCACCAGAAACATCAAATGTACAACAAACTCTAGACATCAAATGTACAACAACCACCACAGACATCAAATGTACAACAAACTCCAGATATCAAAAGTACAACCAAAAGCACATACATTATATGTATTACAACCACTCAAATGTGAAATGCACAAAACCTATCAGACATCAAATATACAACAACCACTACAGACATCTAATATACAACAACTACCACAGACATCATACAACAACTACCATAGACATCATACAACAACCACCAGAAACATTAAATGTACAACAACCACGACAGATATCAAAGAGAACAATAACCATCATTAAAACACTAACCTCTTCTTGTTCATGAACTCTCTGAAGAAAACAATAAAGAAAAACACTTATCAACAAAAGCCACAATGAAGATCTTATATAATTATCATTATATATATAAAAACAGGCTCACTGTAATCCATGTCTATTTGCACTCAGGTATGCCTCAGCTACTTACCCCATCTGGTATACCTCAGCTACTTATCCCGCCTGGTGTACCTCAGCTACTTACCCCACCTGGTATACCTCAGCTACTTATCCCATCTGATATATCTCAGCTACTTATCCCATCTGGTATACCTCAGCTACTTATCCCATCTGGTATATCTCAGCTACTTATTCCATCTGGTATATCTCAGCTACTTATTCCATCTGGTATATCTCAGCTACTTATTCCATCTGGTGTAAATCAACTACTTATCCCATCTGGTATATCTCAGCTACTTATCTCACCTGGTATACCTCAACTACTTATCATCTGGTATATCTCAGCTACTTATCCCACCTGGTGTACCTCAACTACTTATCCCACCTGGTGTACCTCAGCTACTTATCCCATCTGATTTACCTCAACTACTTATCCCATCTGATATTCCTCAACTACTTATCCCATCTGGTATATCTCAGCTACTTATCTCACCTGGTATACCTCAACTACTTATCATCTGGTATATCTCAGCTACTTATCCCACCTGGTATACCTCAACTACTTATCCCATCTAGTATATCTCAGCTACATATCCCATCTGATATACCTCAACTACTTATCATCTGGTATATCTCAGCTACTTATTCCATCTGGTGTAAATCAACTACTTATCCCATCTGGTGTAAATCAGCTACCTATACCATCTGGTGTACCTCAGCTACTTATCCCAATATTGATACCACTAAATGGTTGCAGGCTTTGTAATGGAATTTTTTCATACAAAATAATGAAACATTCCTTCTACATACACACATAGACCACCCTGTAAGTGGAATACTTCTCAAAGCAATGCAGAGAGTTTGCATAAAGTTGGGAGTATTTCAGGCATGAAAAAAAATCTCAGGAGACCACTCCCCCATCTCCCCAAATACACATAGGAAACAAGAGCTCCATCATTCATACTTTCTGGGGATTAAAACAAGCAGAAGAAAACTAATACTAGAGCATTAACAGAGTTGATTGTCGCATGGCCACATTTATGTAAAGCGTGTATGTTCTAATTTATCCCAGTATCTGCGCCATCGCTGGCTAACACACTTCGACAGGCTGGGTTGTGATTTTTCTGTCTGGGTTGTCTCCCCTAGCCTTTCCATCTCCCGATGGTGATTGGAAGGCAGCAATTTTGGGGGGAAAAAATCCCCCTCCTCCAGCACGCTCCAGACTTGGAGTTAATAACTCCATGCCAACAGCATGAGCTTATAGCTGCTCATACTCGCTTGAAACTGCCCATCATTGGACACATGGGGCATTTCAGCGAGGATATCAGCTCCGCCTGATATCTCACCCCGTCCTGGTAGGAAGCAGCACCGGTTTGGTCCGCGGCTGCTTAATTGCAGCTGGCACTCCATATATGGACATATATGGAGGCCATCCATCATCTGCCACCTGTGGACGCTCCTGGTAGGGGTCGGTAGACCCCTGCCACCCCGAGAATTAACAGAGTATCTCAGGTAATCAATCAATCAATTAATAAAACCCATAACCCTTCAGGGTCGTAGGGGTACCACATTGGAAGCTTCAGCACACAGAGTCCTCCAGCGAATTCTATCCTCAGCGATGCGGATGAGTGTGGAAATATCTAGCCCTGTCCATTCCTTGATGTTGTCTGTTCATGTCATTATTTGTCCTCCTCTGCTTCTGCCACCCTCGACAGTTCCCTGCAGTATTGTTTTTTACAAGGAATCGTGCCTGCATACATGTCCGAACCATGCTGGTTTTCATCGTTTCACTATTGAAAGCAATGGCTCCTGGACACCTGCACACATCTCTACTTTATTTCTTACGTACACATTGGTCCTATGTTCCCTATAGGAAATTTGTAGAATTCTTCTGTGGCATTTATACTCGAAAGCCTGTAATCTTCTCTCCATGTCCACAGTGAGTGTCCAACTCTCACAACCATACAACACATACACATACTCAGGTAATACATCCATAGGAATCAATTGTACAATCTCCTTCACACATACAGATGAGCATGGCATTGAAAATATGAATGAAGTTTGGTGTTTGTACATCATCAGATGTATGTGTGTAAACCAAGCTCTGGATAATCTGATCCAGTGTGAACAGGAAGGAAGAAGGTCTTCAGATGAGAGAAAGCAATCAGAGATACTTTTGTTTTTATTTATTTCTAATTACTTTTGAGATGTTTTGCTAGATCATTAATAAAAATAAGGAAGCGTGTGCAGCTTACAAGGGAGCCATGAGGCAGACCTTCCTCCAGTGATCTTTTCCGGGATAGTGTACTGGCATATCTGGTGGCTATGGTTCTGTTTGTAAAGAAGGCATGTATCCATTTAAACATCTTTCCACCTATTCACATTCTGTTCATCTTCAGCAAGAGTCCCTTTCTCCAATTTTTGTGATAGGCTTACTCAAGGCCAATAAACTTTTCGCTACTGCATGTTTTCCTGTGAAAGAGTGCAGGGAGGTTTTCTATGGGCTGTTGAAATAAAGGTGGCTCTACTGTAGCAGACGCTGCGACATGTACAGGAAGGATCTTGATGACCACTACAAATGTGTTTTTTTCCTTCTTGGAAACCATCTACAACATTTTGTAACAATTTGAAGAAAGAGTCATCTGTGTGACATTTGCACTTGAAGCCTGCCTGGTTATTATCTAGACAACTGTGGTCTTCCAGCCACCAGTATAGTCTGTTGTTAATCATTCTCTCAACCAGCTTGCCTATGCATGAGATGAGGGATATGGACTTATAACTTCTTGGTGTTCCTGCTGGTTTTTTGTAAGTATTTTTGTCTAATTTCTTCCTTTGCTGTGACTTGTTAACATCTGCATAGAAATTGTTGAATGTATCTGCTTTCTTGATAGGTGCTGTTATTTCATTGTCACAACCATCTATTATGGGTGTTGGATTGGTCTTTGTATATTTTCCCTTGAGATTATGCAAGAGTCTCCAGTCTTTATTTCCTTCCATTTTTAGATTTAGTTTACTACATTTTTCTCTCCAGGTCTTTCATTTGTTTTCTTTTGTGATGTATCTTACTTTCACTGTCCATCTTTTGTATTCTGTTTTGTTTAAGTCGGTAGAATGTTTTTCGGCCTTCATCCTGGCCTTTCTTCTCTCTTTGACTGCTTGAGCCAGTTCCGGTATCCAATAGTGTTTGTATTTCTTGCCCTTTACCCTTGGCATACACTTTCAACTGCTGCTAGAATTATGGTGCAGATTTTGCTGTATGTTACGTTCATGTTAGATTTTCTGCTGATTTCACTGAGCCCAGCATCAGTTATTTGGCAGTACCTAGTCCAGTTGGCTTTCTTAAAGTTCAAAGATGGCTTTACTGCAATCTATGTCATCTGTGGTGTGGACACAATTGTTAGGATTGGTCGATGGTCATTGCCCACATCTTCTAGGATTTTGATGAGAATGTTGTCTGCTATGTCAGATGAAAGTCTTTGTTTTTGTGGATTCAGTTGAGGTTCACAGAGATGCATTCCTCGGTGGTCACAAGCACTCAAGAGGCAGGCCTCGATCCTTCATTCTGTGGGCCGAGTATTTGCTGTGACCATGTCATGTCATGTCCTGCATCCTATGCCTTCATGATTTTTTCCAGCATCGAGTGTCGAGATTCCCCATTAGTTTTCTTGACCCTGCTTCTAGTATCTCAAGATTAGGACATGTTCTGATTGTGGGTGTAATGTCAGTTTGCAAGACACTCTCACTACAGATAGGACATTAGGCAGGGCCCAGATCCACTCAAGGTAGAGATGTTCCTCCTCATCATTCAGTATCCTTGGTGAGGGCATCGAGATTAGACAAAAAAGTGTCGTAGACAAGAAAAGAGAAAGAAGGAAAGACCTGAATATACCACCAAGCACTCAGCCACTCCCATAGCAAGCTTTGTTTGAAACAAGGTACCTCATGAAGGTGTTGTTATGGACGTGTTTGTGCATGATGCCTTTGATAAAAGAAACTTAGTATCATCTGGACAGTAGTTTCCACAGCAATCAGCTGCACATGGACTGCGCAGAGGCTGTTATGGAGCACTCATGAAGTCCTTGATTGTTAGAGGGTCATCCAGCCCAGACCCTACATGTTCCTTCTGACCCCCAACAAATATGACCCCCAACAAATATGAATATAACTTTTCAAGAAAACAGACACACACAAAAAACGGCAAAGATACATAACATACCAACTCTTCATCATCTGATGTTGACATTTCTTTTGGTCTAGGTGGCAGCACAGGTCTTGGAGCAGAAATGATAGAATTCAAGGTAATTGTTTTAGCCTTAGGGCTGCAATGAAAATAATATTTTTGTTCAACTCATTCACTCCTTAATGAAAAACCATTTTATGTCTGAATTAAGAATTAGAATAGAACAGGCAAGTGCAGCCATTCCTAAAAATGAAGAAAATATTGTGTAATATGTCACTGTCAATAGTGGTGAACATATGTGGTGTAATATGTCCGTCATGTGACTGATGTGGTTTTTAAGAAGAATGATGAAAATTCCATGAACAGTCAAGAAACTAATGCACAAGTTCTCAGAGATGCTGGAGTAAAACAACAAATTATTGTGAAAATTAGAAACAATCAAGATTTTTATGACATGTGGTGAGAAAAGTAAAACTGCAATATTTAGTAACCACCGGAAAGATCAAGGGGAGAAGAGACAGAGGAAGACAAAGAGAGAAATTTCTGGATGGGTTGTCACAGTGCCACTTAAAAAAGTTACCAAATGAACTTGTTAACAACACAAAAGACAGAAAGTTATGTAGAAGCATGATCACCTATGCCACTTGGCATGGCACTTGATTAATTCATTGCTGTTCCTGTCAACAGAGATGAAGGAAGACCACTCTTCGTAGCTACATAACACCGGCTCTAACATCTTGATGTGATTATAGCAGAAAATTAGAGGCGAATGAGATGTGGTTCTATAGAAGAATGCTGAAAGTATCATGGACAGTTAGAGGAACAAGGAGGTACTAACAGATTCAAATATGATTGGGGAGGGGGGGGGTTTGATTATTAACATCATAAAAAGATAATCTTTATCTTTTGACCAAACTATGAGACAGGAAAGTTTGAAGAATGTATATATGACAAGATTGAAGGTAAGAGAATCTAAGGATGACAGCTTGAGAAAATAGCAGTTAAACATCATGATATGGCAAAGATTCAACAATGATTCTGCTAGACGAAACTAAACATAGAGTTGTCAGATCAATGATAACCTGTGACAACCTGTGTGCAACATGATGATGATAACAATGTTGGCTGAATATTAGCTTTCTGATTTTCTACCCGAATTACTACCCAGATTTTCTACCTATTACATAACTTGATGTATGATCATGCCTATATCATTTTGTAGATCCAATCACCTACCATCAGAAAAAACAGATGATAAAGTCAATAAGAAAGCCACAAACACCAACACAAGATGACTATCACAATATGAACAGATCAGAACAAGTTATAATTCTACGTCTCAGAACAGGACACAACCGACTCCGCAGTCACATGTATACAAAGTTCAAGATTGGCAACACGGCCATGTGTACATGTGGACAGGCTGCACAGAGTGCCAAACATATACTTCAAGAGTGTTCTGAGCATGAAACGCTGAGGCAGACATATTGGCTAGAGGAAACAACACTGGAATCAAAACTCTATGGGACACTGTATGAACTACAAAAGACAGTGAGTTTTATTAAGGAGACAGAATTACAGATATAGACATGTTTCAAGTGAACGAAAGAAGAAGAAGAAGAATTTTGTAGATAAATAAATATACTCTGAAAGTATATTAACTAAGAAAATAAACACTTAGATTAATCAGAATAGGGTTTTCATAATTTTTGCACTAATTTACTACAAAACATATTGTGGCTCTCCTGAGGCTTATGTTTGTCTTAGACAAGGCTCATGGTTAACAAATATGTTCAAGTAGTTTGTGTTTTAATATGTTGATATTATGATATATGGTTATCATAAACACATACTGGATAATTTCATAATATGTCAGTGTTGTTCAGTAACAAGGAGGTGATATTTGCACACCAGCAGGCAGTGTTCAATGAGTGCTAATTCTGTTTCTCTTTACTTTCTCTGCTGAAAGATTATTAATTGTGTCAAGTCTGTTTTGTTTCTCATTACTTTCAATAATATATAACAACTGCAATAAAACTAGACTAACAAAGGCAAATTGAAAACAGGGCAATGCAGTTTTGATTAACACTGGAAGCACACACATATTGATGTTTTGATCAAAAGACCTTTATCAAGAACAAAACTAAGACATAAAGAATAAAGGACAGCATTATCCACAATGGCATAACAGAAAAAAATTTCAACATATTTCAGAAGTCTGGAGGTGTATGAGTGATAACTGGAAATGTAAAAATAGATAGAGAATAAATAAAACTACCAGTAATAGAAAATTTACATAACTCAATAGATATTTACATATAGGAATGTTAAATGTTAACGCTGAAAGACCATAGGTTACAAAATTGGTTGAGATACTGGTTCTCAAGTGCATATTGAGTCCAGTCATTCAAGGAGCATGATTTAATGGCAGTCACTTGAATGTCCCAGGCACCCCGATGGTCTGTGATGTTGAAGTGATACGCAACATGATTCCGATACAGATGGTTAATGTTAACAGATTCAGCCTCTGAGTCTCTTCCTAGAGTAAGAGACTCAGTAACCGATAAACATAATAGTAAGTTTCTCTAGCATTTTTTTCATGGGAACATTTTCCAGAGCTTTTGTGAGTTCCAAGTGACTGTTTTCCTCAATATGGCTGTAATGTGCAATGCTATGAGCTGAACAATCTTCTACTATCAAGGGAACTTTTTAAGATTTATTAAGACTTTATTGCAATCTCAAGGCATGTTGCAGATTAAATAGTTTATTCAATCCAGCAGTCCAGGCATAGGTCTACAGCAGGCTTCATTATTGGAGATCATCGGATGGGTAGTCAAACCACAAACTCAACCTTCTTAGCTATCTCTTACAACATGCATGGAATGTGGTAGTGTTATTATTCTTACTCTCCTTACAGGTGTCTGTTACAAAAAAGCATTCCTTAAGTTTAAATGAGCTCATAATTTTCTGATGGCTAAACAGAAAATATTCTTTTCAGCTTAAAATACAAACCTGTTTCTCACAATATGATTCTTGAGATTGTTAGGACTTTTGAAACTTCGTGTCCTCTTGGTACTAAAAATACTTGGACTATTCTCATCTGTGGCAGAAATAAAAATGCAAGAAAACAAATCAGCCTAGCAGCTACCCACTTGCAGACACTGTTCTTATTCCAATTAAACAGAACAACACTTCCTTATTGACTGCCCTTACCTTTCAACTGCCAGGAAAAATTTTCTACAGACACCTTTAACAGTCACTAACTTACTGTATGGATCACTAAGTCAACTTCAGAAGACCTGCACTTTTTTAAGAATGACATTGTGCTGACAAGAGTAGCATTACTCATCGGCATTTTGATATCGACAACAACAACAAATCAGACACTTTTTTTTCAACAATCCAGCAGAGTTTATGTTCTTTCTTTCAACCCAAGGTCCAAGTTAATGTAGAGGTGTATCTACATGTATTTGCTGCCTTTTCTCAGAGTTCACTTCCAACGGATCTTTCTCTTTGTGGGACAATAGTAATGCTAGATTTCCAGCAGGATGTAGACAGGCCAGTGAATGGAGATGCATTGTGTCACAGTTTTATTTACTCCAATAACCCAATACATCCAACTTTAGCAGTGGTCTGTATAATATTTTGGTGTTTTACACTTTCCACTGTTCAATGTATATCTGTAACCATATTTCTAGTATACCAGCCTATGTGCCATAACCTGATGATCAGCATTGCTCGAAAAGCATGCTGACCTTTTTCTATTGCCCATCTGAATCGTTACTAGTATACTAGTCATTGTTATTTGACTTCTCTGTCCTGTTTGTGCTGCTATCGACCGGACCACATACACCCATGAGTTTATGCTTTGTTTATAAAATGTGTTCCATTTATCTGATCTTGGAGGAAAAAAATGACTCAACCTGATATAATTTAACATCTAGTACCAAAATTTGTGGTCAAAAGTTTCAAGTAATTTACAAATCTCTGGCATTCTTTTTATTTAACTGTGTTCATTCTCAAACTCATGTTAGTTAACAGGATGTATCCCAGAGAGCAGAATATTTCAAGGCTACACATTTCAAGGCAGAGTGTGAAGCAAAAGTATAGTTATGTTGTGTTGTGGTTAACAGCTCAGTGGTGATGTATGCGATGTATACCCCTTTCAACCTTACTTCAGCTTCATATTATGGGTAACATTGTCTGTTCTATGCAAGGAGCAATCTTCAAAAAAAGTTGAAACGGTACAAAGTTTTGAAATTCGATTGATGCCTGGTGCAATGAGATCTACCGCAATAATAGCAATGGAGAGTTTGGTTTGCTTACATTTCCTACAAGAAAGAAGAAATGCCAAAATTTAACAAATATCAGTCTCTAGAAAAACTATCCTCTGAGTAAATAATCTCCACTAAAAAAACGAACTAATAATAACTTGCTTTGTGAATGAGGCTCACATACTTAGATTAAAACTGCAGTTCTCCCTGAAAAATTATAACCCATATAGCCAAATTCCACCTTGGGTCCAAAAACCCGTACCCAGAATGAAAGACTCAATACAGAATGTAAACATGAAATCTTATCAAGATCTAAGTTCTCTAAAACAAAGAGTATTGAATATGCTCCAAAATGACTACCCAAAAATCTCTTTAACTAGATTATATAACGATGTCTCAGTGGAAGAGGCAGTGAGAGGTGGTAGTTGAAGCATCTGTATAGAATGGTTCAATGGTTCAACCCAAACACATTCCACATGAATGATTTAAAATCACTATCTCAACTAAACAACCCAGTAAAAGAAGTATTCTCCTGTAGATTTCAGACAACTCATAAATCAGAGAAAATGTGATATCATACCAGCTAGCAAAATTTGAAAGCATTTGTCAACAAAAATACAAGAAGATTCAGTATCATTTCCAGAAATGGACCATTATCAAAAGCTCCATATAGGTGGAATGGAACTCAACTCACCCATACAGCCAAAATGGTATATCCACAGGCTTGAGAGAACAGGTCACAACAGACTAAAACAACACATGTACAAGAAGTTTGGAGTTTTTAAAACAAAAAAGAAAAGTGGCCCTGTGGAAAATTTCCTTAAATCACAGAACATATTTTGTAGAATTGCCCACTGTGCCACACCAAAAGAAGAAAGGTATGGACAACTGAAAGACCTCTGATAGACAAGCTCTACTTACTTGTCTCTGAGCTGGAAATCACAGTACAGTTCATGAATTAAATTTGGTTCTTATTTCAAATTAGAGCCTACCGCCAACGGAAAAAATTACATAGGTAGACACTATTTCCATACCAGTTCCACAAGGGTTAAAATATGATTATATTTAGGGTTAGGATTAGTTATGTAAAATATAACTAATCCTAACCCATAATTCTAACCACAAAAAATGAATATCTAAATTAATTATCACTTAACTATTGATATGATATTTAGATTAATCTTCTTCTTCTGCATTCATTCTCAAACTCCTGCAGATTAGCAGGATGTAGTCCGGAGAACAGAATGCGTTGTTTCATAGTTTACAGCATTGCTGCGATATCTGCGCCTTTCGGCCTGACACATCCGACTTCAGCATGGCTTTGGGTCACTGGCCCTATATGGGATGGGACAGCCAACTCCATCCCATAACCTCCTTAGTCGCCTCGTACGACATGCATGGAAGGTAAACAGTGTTGCTATTCTTAACTCCCCTTTCAGGCCCGACAGCACACAGACAATTTAGATTAATTAACCATAAATATTTCAGTAGGCACTAATAGGAAACAAGAACTTATAATTCATTTCAGCATCTGACTTGGACTGGAGAATGTGGTAGATGAAGTCTGTTCATTGAATGGGGGACCAGTCCTGACTAAATTAGTAGAGAAATTATTTGTTAGTCTATACTGCATCTGCAACAAGAATTCATCAAAATTAAGACTCAATCACGGGCCATGCCAGGTGGTGTAGGTGATCATATTTCTCCAGAACTCTCTGTTTCTGGTATTGTTAACAAGTTCCGTTGGTGACATCTTTTTGTGCCACAGTGACAACCCATTCAGTAATTTCTCTCTTTTTTCTTCTCCCCTTGATTTACAAAATGTTCAAATTGTGCTTTTCTCATTACATGTTCTAAAAATCTTGACTGTCTGCTTCTAATTTTTGATATAACTTGCAATTTGAAGATTACAAGACAAATAATAATTCTCAAAAACTATTTATTGTTTCAGAAAACTAAGAGATTTGAGATGTACCATGAGCAGTGGTTCTCAATCTGTTTTTGTTAATGACCTCCCCCCTTTAGAGACACATTTTCTACCACTGCCCAAGTACGTTAAATAAACATTTATGAGCGTTCTTCAAGTTTATTATCATATCTCATTAAATATCATTAAAATAGTTACCTTTCTGTGACCCCCCAAATTTCCAATTTTCTACATGGTCCTCAGTAAAAGACTGTGGCTTCTAGAGGAGGGGGTGCCATATGGCCCACATTGATAACCACTTCCATAGATAATTATGATCTCAGATGTCAGAATTCATCCACACACTGTCTACTATAACACTGTGCACTAGCAGAACAGTTAAACAGACATCTAAACATTTTCTGCAGAACTGTCCCCAATATGAACAATTGAGAATAGCAGTCTGGTTCAATGACTAACCTTGCAACAAAAGGCATATGGAACCAAAGAAAATCTCCAGACAACTGTGGAGTGCATCCAGAATACTTACTTGACAGTATAGACATCAAGACAACAAAATAAAAAATACATAACAATATAAACACTGACCTTGAACGTGATTACTTGTAGGGTTGCCATTATGAAGACGAGGACTGACATTTGGACTCTGAGAAGTTGTTTGGACATTTGAATTCTTTGGACTCCCAGAAGAAATCTGCATGGGAGATGATGCTGGGGGATAATGATAAACAGAGTTGGTGGCGTGATCATCCTGTCGCTGTCCAACAGCCCTCGTCCGACTTGGAGGAATAGCAGGTGGAGTTGCAGCTGTACCTAAATAATCAGAACTTTGATCATCACTGGTTGAGTTAATGTTTCCCAAAGATGACCTTGGAGTATTATTGGTGTTTAAGTATGTATGAGAGGACAAGTTATCTGACGAAATGTCACTGGACTCTCTGGAAAGTGATGTAATGTGTGACAACTCCATCTGATGTGAATGAGAGGGTCTTTGTGAAGATGGACGTGGGATGTCATATCCACTTGTGTGAAGTACTTGGTTAATTTTTGCAGGAGCAGGAACTGTGCTTGTCAAATCCGTAACTGAGTTTATCCTCTCTCCTGCTGGCAAATTCTGATACAGTAAATTAATATGTGATTTGGGTGGTCGTTCTGGAAGAATCTCACTGTCTGAGGAAGTAGGTAAGCCATGGCCTGAAACAGGATAATCATAACAATCTTTGGAAGTTGTAGGTTGACCAGCCATGATAACTGAATTACAAGAGTCTGGAGAAGCTGCAAGATTGGTGCTAGAGTTATGGGTCTGAACATGATGCTGTGAAATTTCTCGATCATCATCTGCAGAGACTTTGATACAGCGTCTAGATGAGACAGGTGGGACTTGATATGGACCAGATGACACTTGATGTACTGGTGGGTGATCATATATATTACGTACTAATGAACCATTGTTCAAGGTACCATTGTTACGGTTAGCTTGGCGCTTCAAAGGTAAGGGTGGGGCTTCTAGATCTGTTTGATGATCTGTACTATTCTTAGATTCAGTTGATTTCATCTTTCCAGTGGTGTGGCTCTCTATGATAAAAAAGACATCACATGTAAAATTATATATCACATGTAAAATAATGATATATCACATGTAAAATAATGATATATCACATGTAAAATAATGATATATCACATGTAAATAATGATATATCACATGTAAAATAATGATATATCACATGTAAAATAATGATATATCACATGTAAAATAATGATATCACATGTAAAATAATGATATATCACATGTAAAATAATTATATATCACATGTAAATAATGATATATCACATGTAAAATAATGATATATCACATGTAAAATAATGATATATCACATGTAAAATAATGATATATCACATGTAAAATAATGATATATCACATGTAAAATAATGATATATCACATGTAAAATAATGATATATCACATGCAAAATAATGATATATCACATGTAAAATAATGATATTTGACAAAATAAAGTGGGGAAAAATGTGACAAGGACAATGATATATTATGCAACAATAGTGTACTAATGATATGGTGCAATTTAAGGCAATGTGACAAGAATATAACATGCTTGTGTGACAAGAATATAGCAAGGCTGTGTGACAAGAATGTAGCAAGGTTGTGTGACAAGTGTGTAGTTAGTTTATGTGTCAACAATCTAGTAAAGATATTTTTCAGGAATGTAGTAAGTTTATGCGACAAGAAAATTGCAAGGTTATATGTCAAGAATGTAGTAAGGATGTGTAGCAAAATGTATCAGCAATATATGGGCAAGAACTTAGTAAGGTTATGTGAAAAAAATGAAGTAAGGTTATGTGATAAGAATGTAGGCTCTAATTAGGTTCTTTGACAAGATTTTAACATCTTTCATTTGTGCTGCCTGTGAGAAATTTTGAATGTCAGTGGCAGAATAAAGTTTAAACACTGAGATCCTGTACAGGGCAAAGATACTCAGTTATAGAATATCCAAGTGATTTGCCCACATTCAGAAGATAAATAACAGGCATATCACACACAAAAATACTATGGAGAACTCTCACAGGTGCTAGAAGAAGAGGCAGACCAAAGTTGAAATACAAAGATTATGCAAGTCATAAATAAATGCTTTTGTCATAGCTTGACAGCTGGAAGAATCTGATAGAAGATTTTGTCACATGAAAAAAAAATCCTGCTTGGTTGTGCTAGGATAATAGGGAACTCAATATTGAGCTGAGCAGAAGAATTCAGGTTCAGATCAAGGAGCAGCAGTCCTTAGATGCAAGGAGAAAAAGTCCTATGATTCAAGGAACAACAGTCCTGAGATGCATAGAACAACAATTCTGAGATGCATGGAACAATAATCCTGAGATGCAAGAACCAATATTCCTGAGATGCAAGGAGCAACAGTCCTGAGATGCAAGGAGCAACAGTCCTGAGATGCAAGGAGCAGCAGTCCTAAGCTGCATGGAACAACAATCCTGAGATGCAAGGAACACCAGTCCATAGATGCAAGGAGCAAAAATCCTGTGATGCAAGGAGCAACAGTCCTGAGATGCAAGGAGCAATGATTCTGAGATGTAATGAGTGACAGTCATGAGATGCAAGGATGAAATATTCCCATACTTCAGCAATAGAGGAAATAAATCATGAATCAGTAGATTTAGCCATGAGTAGACATGATTGACTTGTGCCCTCTCAACTTCAATAGTAAAATCAAACATATGCATATATTTATACAAAAGTTTGGAGCATTTTGTTTAAAAAAAGGAAATTATTAACTAATACACAGAAATATACAGTATCTGCTTTGAAAATGTGTGCAAGATTCTTTATGACTTTCTGTGTTTTATGTACAATTTCCCATCTCAACCAGTTAACAAGTGTGTTCTCTAACTTAAACTAATATTCCAACCTTTAGTTGCAAGTAGTGGGGAACTGGTTGTATCTCCATTTATTGGCCGTGGCAATGAAGACATGGCATTTTTAGCATGTAGTTTTGGGCTGTCTAGTACAGAATCTGTTACAGTCTCAGGTTTTAGGTCTGGTATGTCTGTTGCTGTTAGAAAAAATAATAGATTCCACTTTAAAACTGATAGTAGAAATGACAATAGTTTATAGATATAAAATATTATTTCATACCTCTTATACAAGGTAAAAGCCAATAAGTCACAAATGACTGGGGAAAAAATATTGATACAAACATGACAGCTATATAATTTTCGACTGACGTCTTTTTATTTCTCCACATAATTTCCACCATCATTGATGAACTTATCCCATCCATCTATCAGTGCATCAATACTCAAAATATACAAATCTTTTGCCAGTCAGTTCTCTGGGTACCCATGATGAGCACAATTTCCAGAGTTTCAATTGGTCACTCATTGTGCTGAAAGCTGTACCTTCTGAACACTGTACTGTTGTTGCTTCCCTATCTACCATTAAATAATGTCTACTTGCTGAGGCAAGTCCCTTTTGACCTTAGACCAGAGTATATTTTGGTTATATCAGGGCATGCTGGTTTTTATCTTTGTGAGACCTTATAGTGTGAGATGAAATTAGATTATAGTGTGTGCAATTATTTTTAAAAAATGGGCTTCTATTAGAACAGGCATCTTTGATAAGAGTTCTTCTGCTAAAATTTATTTTTTTTATGCTGTTGTCTGGGGTAGAATCCCTGAAAGGACTGATGGTCCTAAAAAGAACTAGTGGAAGTCTTGGTTCTGTAATTTACTAGTAAGGTCTGAGACTATTGTTGACTTATGACAAACTATTGCTGAATTATGAAGAAATATTGCTGAACTATGAAGAACTATTGCTGAATTATTAAGAACTATTGCTGAATTATGAAGAACTATTGCTGAATTATTAAGAACTATTGCTGAATTATGAAGAACTATTGCTGAAATATGAAGAACTATTGCTGAATTATGAAGAACTATTGCTGAATTATGAAGAACTATTGCTGAAATATGCATAAGAACTAATTGTGATGTATTAAGAAGAATTATTGGTGATTTTTAAAGAAGAGCTTCTGTTGAATTAAAAAGAGGAACTTTTGATGAATTCAGGAAGAATAACTATTGTTGAATTTTGAAGAAAAACTATTGCTTAAATTATGATGAACCACTTTTGAATTATGAAGAATAACTATTGAATTATGAATAATAACTATTGAATTATGAAGAATAACTATTGAATTATGATGAATAACTATTGAATTATGAAGAATAACTATTGAATTATGAAGAAAAACTATTGAATTATGAAGAATAACTATTGAATTATGAAGAATAACTATTGAATTATGAAGAATAACAATTGAATTATGAAGAATAACTATTGAATTATGAAGAATAACTATTGAATTATGAAGAATAACTATTGAATTATGAAGAACCATTGTTTAATTATGAAGAGCTATTGTTTAATTATGAAGAATAACTATTGTTTAATTTGCAAGAACCACATGTTTATATCAGTAGCCTTTCCAGAGCTACATTTAATAGCGGAGCCGTATGCTGTTTGTCGAGCCACGACTATGTTGATGCAAGCTGGAATTATTGAGCTGTCTTACTAACTGCTCGCCTAACCTCATGGAAGCTGGCACTCTTAGTATTGTACCAGATTATTCCGAAAACATTAAAGATCTGTTCACGTCAATCTTAGATATTGATACTGATTGTATTGAAGCTGTGCAGTTATATGAACTGTGTGCTAAAAAGTTGGTCAACACTGATACCACCAGAGATTGGTAACCTGGAAGAGAGATGTGTAACCTAGACCAGAGGAAGGTAAGCTAGATCAGAGAATGGTATTAATCAGTTACAAAAATGGGCTAACAAAGAAATCTGTTATTCCCAACTTTCAGGGCACTTAATTGACCTGGCACAAAACAGCTGAGTCAAAGGGTGCGGCATCGATTGAGCACTTTACGCACAACTTGAACATAGGAATTATAACGCATACCAGGAAATCATGAAAAACATAAGTGATATGTGCACAAATCTGTGCATGGAGATAGAAATGTTAGTTGAGGTCAAATAAATTAAGGAGGCTCTGAAAAGATCCAAAAACACAGCACTTGGACCAGATGGCATCAGATGCAAACACATCAGATGGAGGTCTGACAACGAGTTAGGGGAGTTGGCAACCATGTTCAATAATTGCCTAAGATGGAAAACATAAAAGATGACTGGCTACACGGTTATTTAATACCACTGCCTAAATCAGGCAAAGATCACACTAGAATACAGGGGTATAGAATAACAACAATGCAGAATACAATAGGCAAATTATTGGGGGGAAATGTATAAGCTGTTACTATCATTATTGGTAGGATATCATCCAGGCAAGAGAAAATGGATCGGTCCAACTCTGTCACTAAGTGGTACAGAGGTCGTCTGTGACGGCCAAGGTGCAGAGTTCGATCCCCACCATTTTCATCCACCATCACGCCAGGCAATTGTGCATCTGGACCGTTCAGAAAGCAATGGCAAACTACTTAATGTATTTATATTGCCTATAAAATCCCCACAGCCAACAAATTCTTGGTTGATAGCTACATCTTGAAAAGGATATGATATGAATTGTTTTTAAGAGAACATATCAGAATGCAGCTGTTTTCACGCATGATGTGTTCGAGGGGTTTGATTCTCATATGAAGACGTGCTGTCAAAATAGACCTCAAAGATGCTTATAATAGAGTGTCTCTTTGGATTTCCTAATGATGCAGTTGTGGCTGCGCCTTTCAGTAAGTTCATATGTTGTTAAACGGGTTGGTGCTGCCCTGTTACAAAAAAAATGTGGTATTTAAGTGTAGTGATTGGGTATCAGAACCAACATTCATTTACCTGGGTCTACCTCAGTCAATTCCTTTGTCTCCGATTCTGTTTAACGCATATATGGTACACATTACCAGCAGTCAAATTCCAGGGTCAAGAAAAACGATGTCATATGCCGATGACATCTTGGTGTATGGGCATGGCAAAAATAGGAAAATGTGCCTCCTTGAAGTACAGAAGGAGGTGGACCGAATAGGAAAGTGGTGCGAGGATACGGGGGCTTTGGTGAATCCATCTACGGCATGTGTAACATGGTTTTCTCTGAACAATCACATTGTAAATACTCCCATGCCTTGTGTCTCGTTGGGTGGAGACATGATTGAAATTACTAGCACAATGAAGTACCTAGGGGTGCTTTTTTTTAAAAGTCTGAGCTTCAATGAACATGTAGACCACATCATCACAAGGGCAGGTAAAGGACTGGAAGCAATGAAGGTTATGGCTACTGCCCAGTTTGGGCAGAAGTTACTTTTTCTTTTGTACCAGGAATTAGTGGTGGAGTATGCACTAGCAACTCTGATGCTCAGCCAGACTCAGGTGGCATGACTGGACAAAATACAGAATGCAACTATGCAAAATGTTCTGGGATGTACAAGGGACACATTGGCGCAGGCTATGCGATACTTTCTTGACTGTCCAATGGCAGAACATAGAATACAGTATTGCCATGCAAGAGAATACCTTCAAATAAATGCGGATAAATAAAATCTTTTGCATCCCGAAATCTTTAAAGTCAAAGGTAGTAGACTGAAGAGAGAAAAATCGTGGATGGGATGGGCAGAGGATATCATACAAAGCGTGTGTAATCAATGTGCTAATCTGTAGAAAAGTTGCTCTGAGGTGTTGATCCTGGACGTCTGAGATCAGAACAATAGCACCTGGTCTGCCACAAGGATCTCCTCTGTCCCCAGTACTGTTTAATGTGTATACATTGAGAATTGCTCAATTGCAAACTCCCAGCAATTGTAGAGTTCTAACATACGCTGATGATATCCTACTATACAACATGGGCAGGAACAGAACAGATATCGCTGACAGTGTACAAAATGGACTAGATTAATTGTTGATATGGTGCAGAACATACAATGCTGTGATCAATCCCTCGAAAACAAAGGTCGCCTGGTACTCCTTAAATAATAATCTGGTCAATGACACACTGCCAGCTGTTAGTTGCATGGGCTCATTCATTTAAAGAGAACAGGACCTTAAATATCTTGGAATAATCTTTGATAGAAGTCTCTCATTCAACAAACACGTCACAAATATGATTCAGAAGGCTAAAAGAGGGATCAGTGTTATCAAGGTTATGGGAACCTTCGATATGCAGCAACGGGTACTTTTTCTGCTTCTGCAAGTGGTGGTGCTATCTGTAATAGATTATGGCCTAGGACTACTAACTTTGTCACAGACACAAGTCGATAGATTGGAAAAAGTTCAAAATGAGGCAATGAGATCAGTTTTGGGGTGTACTAGAGATACACCCATCTCTGATATGAGATTTCTGCTTGATCTTCCCAGCATTAGAGTGTAACATCAGGTAGCACAAGTTAAGTGGTACCTTAAAGTGACAGAATACAACCACCACCCATTACACCATCCTCTAGATGAGTCAAAAGGAAAACGAATCAAGCATGGCAGATCATGGATGGCAGAGGCTGAAGACACACTGCAAATAGTATGTGAATTGGAAGAAATAGGAAAGGGCAGTGAATGGGTGGAGGTAGACACTGATAAGAAATCACTGACTAAAGTAATAATACAACTAGATAAAGCGTGTCGAAAATGGACGGCAGTCAGGGCTCAGGATGCAGTGCACGAACTCGCCCAACTACACTTGAAACCACAAGACATAATTATATACACAGATGGCTCCGTTAGCAGAAACACAAATAAAAGCGGTTGGGGTTTTGTTGCCTACAGAAACGGCATGAAGTTGGTTGAGAAATCTTCAGCATATTCTACTGTCACATCAAGCATGAGGATGGAGATAGAGGGAGTTACAGTAGCTCTTAATTGGTTGATAATTGATACATCATCACACTTGGTAATACTCACTGACTCTCAAAGCATGTTGCGCAAGATAGAAAAGTTTATGCTAAGAAAAGAATGGTGTGACTTATTGAACAACTCAGTTGTCCAGAGCATTACATGGATATACTGCCCTGGTCATGCTGGGGTCAGAGGAAACGAGAGAGCCGACTTATTGGCAATGCCGAGATAGACGGCACATTGCTGAGAAGAGATAAAGCAGACCTAATGAAGGCAGAATAAATTCATTTCAAGATGCAGATGATGTCAATGAGGTTGAGAACGTACACATACAGAGAATGTTAGAAATGGGAGTATTCAGAGGTGAGGGTAGGAAAAGTAAATTTTTTGGAAAGTCCAGAAGATCACACAATCAACACCTGACCAGAACTATGAGTCTACATACACTGGGATGGCTGCTGGAGCGGAGGGCGGAGCACTTATGGGAATATCCTGCATGCTGTGAAGCCAGTTTATAATCAAGAAGAGTGTAAAATGCAAGATGCAGCTGCGGAATGGATACGCCCATCCATGGATTGCAAAACTTTTTTCAGAGTTATAATAACACTTGATAGGGCATGCAAGAAAATGGAGCAAGTGGCGATGGAGGCTAAGGGCGGGCATTGGTCAATGAGAACTCCAGTGAAGGGAATGTAATTATATACACAGATGGATCGGTGGTTAGACATGTTCGCAGTGCGTGGGCCTTCACAACTCAGTGTGCAGGGAAAAGTGTTAGGAAGAGAGTGGAGCTTATGCTGTGACTACGAGTAGAATTACTATGGAGATCATGGCGGTGACTACGGCATTAGAATGGGTCAACTCACAGAGGGTTGTATGGACCTGTATCCTGAGTGACTCTATGAGCACAATTATGAAAGTACAAAAGGTCTTGTTCATGAACAATGGACTGGGATATTGAGAGGGTCATGGTTGGAGATGCTGACTATTATTTTCATGCCTGGGCATGTTGGCGTTCGGGACAATGAGAGAGCTGATTTTCTGGCATCAGATGCTTTGTTACACCCCGGGGAGAAGCAATGGATCAGGCAGATGTGTTGAGTTTCCTACAGGAGATAGCACATGAAAGTGAACTTAACGTGGGTGATAATTCTTATTCACTGGCTAGAATTAAAGAACAAGAGTGTGAAATGTGGGGTTGCCAGAGGGGAGTAGTTTGCAGGGTGCAGAAAAATGATGGTCAATCAAAATAGAACCACAACTGTCAGCAGAGATATAATGACAGATATACTCAGGGAGAGATTGGAGCACTTATGGATTTGTCTGGAGTGCAGTGATGATGATCTGACGATTAACTAGCTAACTAGAGCATGGTAACCTACTTGATAGATCAAAGATGGATAACCTGAATCAGAGATGTGTAGCCTAGACAAGAGATGGGTAACCTAGACCAGAGATGGGTAACCTACATCAGAGATGGGTAACCTAGACCAGAGATGGGTAACCTACATCTGAGATGGGTAACCTAGACCAGAGATGAGTAATCTAGACTAGAGATGGGTAACCTAGACCAGAGATGGGTAACCTACATCAGAGATGGGTAACCTAGACCAGAGATGAGTAATCTAGACTAGAGATGGGTAACCTAGAATAGAGGAGGGTAACTAGACCAGATGAGTGTAATATAGACCAGAGATGGGTAATCTAGATTAGATGCAGGCAACCTAGACCAGAGGAAGTAATCTGGACCAGAGTTGTGCAACTTAGACCAGAGGTGAGCAACATTTGTGGATCTGCAGGACAGATTGAGCTTTGCTGTGTAGAAGGAGGACATACAAAGTTTTTTTTATCCTTGCAGCTCTAAGTAGTATTTATGTGCCCATATGGCAATGAATCGATTGCATTTAAATCAACCTGACATAGGGGATTGACTAACTTGTATGCTGGTTTCCCAATGTGTATTCTGCCCTTCTCAATGAACTTGACAAGAGTATCACTCATAGCCCATAACTTCGTAGCCTCAAGAGGTAATCTCCAGGAATCTCAACAAAGATGCATGTGTAAGCAAGAGGTCATGATTGGTATTGAACCTATGACCTCTTGAACTTATCTAAAACGAACAACCTTAAAAACAATGACTTACGTTGATCCTCTGGTCTGAGTCCGCAGACGTGACACAACCATTGTACCCAACTGTTCATATCTTGCTCTGTATCAGTAGCCAAGAAATATGTGCGTACCTTCAGAAGAAGAAAACATTACAATGAAAGGCACAATCTAACTTTAACAAATCACTAATATAAAACATGTGGGCTCATTGGAAAATAGCCTGCTAAGGGGCTGTGCATAAATTACGTCAACAGTATTTTGCTATTTTCCCCCCTTGTCAACAATGTTAAATATTCAATATTCCTCCTACGTCATGGGGTACTACCGGGTGGTACTGTCCCCAACGCTGTTCCTGGCAGACAGCAATGATTCGGTTGCTAAGCTACCACATGGTGAAAAAGTGGCAATGTATGCTTATGACTTGGTAATATTGTGTAATATCAAGAACATGGGACACTGGCTAACAAACAAGTACAAAGAGCTATGGATGCCCTAACGACATAGGCAAACAATGGTGTGTCAGCATCAACACAGATAAGTGCAACACTACTACATTTGCTCTCTCACCGAAATAAAAAGCTGGTGACACAAAGATAGACAAACAAACAAATATATATACTACCTGGCACAGACAATTACGTGACGTTGCACGCGTGATACTAACCTTGCTCTTGTAGCTAGTTTTGATAGCAAGTAGGTAAGGGAAAATATCCGAGTCAAGAGCCTCAATGATCTGCTCACACTGCTCCAGGTCAATGGAGCCCTTTTTATTATTACACCGTTGATCCTTGTAATAATACAACTCATACTGGTCTGGTAGGCTGCCTGACGGTTTACGTAGGACAAAATAACGCTTCTTCCACTGCTGAAATTTAAAAAGAAAATGAAATACAAATAATATGAAGTGTTAAGGAAAGTGGCAAGCATCATTAGTAAAAAGAAGGATATCTTCTCCGTTATGTCATACAACTACAACCAGCTCTAGCGTACAGATCGCGGTCTGTTTCAGACTTGTCTTACAATACAATTTGCTGTTCTAGTAAGAAGTAGATTATGTCCACCTTGGTGTGATGTTGTCGTGAAGATGACCGCCCTGGAGCACTATAATTGACGAGGGACATGGTTCTACTGTCTGCATGTCTTCTCCACATGAGCACATCTCTAAAATGTATGTCTTCCCCACGTGAGCACGCGTCTGTCTGCATGTATTTTCCATGTGGGCACACTTTTGTCGGTATGTCTTCGCCACGTAAGCACACGTCTGTCTGCATGTCTTCTCTACATGTGTGAGCACACGTCTGACTGCATGTATTCTCCGCTTGGTCACACGTCTGTCTTCATGTCTTCTTTACGTGTGTGAGCACACGTCTGACTGCATGTCTTATCCACGTGCGTGGGCACACGTCTGTCTGCTTGTCATTTCCACGTGGGTATACGTATGTCTGCGTGTCTTCTTCCCTTGGGTACATGTCTGTCTGCATGTCTTCTCCACGTTGGCACACGTCTGTCTGCATGTCTTCTCGCCGTGGGTACATGTCTCTGTGCATGTCTTTTCCACGTGAGCACGTGTCTATCTGTACGTCTTCTCCACGCGGTCACATGTCTGTCTGCATGTCTTCTAAACGCAGGCACATGTCTGTCTGACCAATCTTTAGTATATTGTACATGTCGTAGTTAAGTCTACAGAGTCCAGTTGTAATCTTGACAATCTTCCTCTCCTTCTGCGTTCGTTCTCAAGTTCCTGCAGGATAACAGGATGTAGTCCCGAGAACAGAATGCGTTTCATCATGATTTACAGCTTAGATGTGATATCTTCGCCTTTCGGTGTGGTACATCTGACTTCAGCATGGATTTCGGGTCACTTTAACCTATTGGGTAGCACAGCCATCCCCATCACAAATCTCTTTAGCCACCTGTTACGACATGCGTGGCAGGTAACAGTTTTGCTATACTTTTCTCTCCTTTAGGGCGCGACCAACACAAGAACAAATTGTATTAATGAGACTGAGAATACATCCAAGGATATAGACAAATAATAACATGTGTCCGTGGCCTGTGCACCCAATTCGTACACAAAGTCTATGTACCCAATGGTTTCATTGGTTGTATTTCTTCTATATCGGAATATGTGGCAGTGTCTTCAATGTGTGTCCAGTTCTGTGGCTGAAAGTTACAGAGTGCGTCTAGAAGTACCAATGTACCAGATTCAGCATAGTCAGTTATGTATTCCGACGTACAGAAATCAATGGCAGCCTACTGGGAGTAAATATTATTAACAAAATAAATACAGCCCAAAATTTTGGATTGAAGGTTAAATCCTGAATATGATAACTTCTCAACCAACCAACAACCTTCAATTTGATATGTGTCTCCCCGCTTTCCCAAGTTTATCTCCATTTTTGTTGCCAGATATTTTGTGGCATGGCCGACTTTGTTTAAATAAGACGTGTGCGAAAATCCATTACAAGTTACTACTCTGCAAAGTATGCAGCTTTTTATCATTGGTTGGTTATTTTTTTTAAGTGACCAATGAAATAAACGGATCAGTGGTATAAGCCAAGAGTTGTGAATGGATTTAGCCATGGCTTTCTGTATGTATATCTAGTTTGGTTGGTTGTTAATCAAGCGGGCATGGGATCCTCTCCTGTGACCCAAATTCAACATCTAGAAGTCATGGTTTAGTCTACAAGTCTTATTTAATCTAGTCAGGAATGCATTGATGCTCATGTGTTGTCGGGGTCTGAAAAGGGAGTAGATAATAGCAACACTGTTTACCTGTCATTCATGTCGTAAGAAGCGACTAAGTAGATTTTGCAATGACGTTGGCCTTCCCATTCCATATAGGATCAAAGTGTCCCAAAAGCCGTGCAGAAATCAAATGTGTCAAGCCAAAAGGCATAGATATCGCAGCTAAGCTGTAAACTATGGCACAAAGCATTTCGTTCGTCAGACAATCTTAAACGTCTATGCGTGAAATATAGTATTTTAGCAGGCTGTAAGGCTTCAGTTGCGGAGAGACATAGAATATGAAATATGTTTTGTTTCATTTCGTGAATTTAGTTAAGTTGTCGATGTTCCCAATACACACAACAATATACTAAGCACACAGGCCTAACAAATCATTATTTTGGTCTTCAATGTCAATTTTGAGTTTATCCTCTCTCTCTCTCTCTCTCTCTCTCTCTCTCTCTCTCTCTCTGTCTGTCAAGTTTTCAAAAGTTTTAGACACTTTTCCTATGCGTATATTAATCTCCTCATCGAGTGATACTGTGCATAAAAATATTTTAAGTATTAAATGACAGGATAAGATTAAAAAGATGTGTATACAACCTAGACAGAATTCTGTTTTGCTTATTCTTCTTCTTCATCGTTCATTCTCAAACTCCTGCTGAATTCTCTTGTAGCAGGACCATTGTCCTAATATATTTCCAGCAGGATGTAGTCCAGAGAATGGAAATGCGTTATGTCGCCGTTTTATTTGTGCCAATGGCCCGACACATCCGTCTTCGGTGGGTTTTGCTAATAAATCATGTGTAGTACTGTCGAAAGTCACGAATTGGACACTGTCACGAAGGCAACTTTTTTTCCGCCTGGAATGTGTTTACATCATGCTGCGCAACAAAAGCGCGCTAGAATAAAGGCAAGAGCTGCACAATATCCCAGAGACTCCTCCCACACATGCTCTGAGTCTTGGTAGTGAATGTCAGGCATGCATAGGACTCATTAGCCTCAGTCGTGCACATCGAAGACATCATTATCATCATCACAATTGAGCTTCTTTGTAATCTTCGATTACGACGGATGAGCAACATTGCAGAATAAAAGTCTGCCCACATGTACGCATTGTTGCATTGGCAACCTTGAACACTGTATACATGTGACTGGAGAAGTCTGTTGTGTCCTGTTCTGTGGCGTAGAATTACAACATCTTATTGTCTGTTCATAATTTTGTAGCAATACTGTGTTCGTGTTGACTTTCTAGATGTTTGATTATGTTTCTTCTGATAGTAAGTTATTGGCACATCTCGTTGATCAGATTAATACCATCCTTTGCCAGTTCATTTGCTTTCTCGTTTGCAGATATTTCAGTGCGATGGTATCCACTTCATATTAACTTTGTGCAGACTACTTAGCTAGGTCACCAGCATTCGTGAATCTGGTAGTTTTCTGACAAATTGTACTGCTAAACAAGCTATTGTCTATTGTCTTTCCCCAGGTGAATGATTGTTGATTGCATTCACACTTGTCGTTAAGCGTAGAGGTGGTAGCTTGAGCTGTCGTTTCAAGGCCAGATGTGTCGCCGAGGTTGCATTTAGTCCATGTTTGTTGGTTTGGCTTCATTCTCATAAGGTGACAGAACCATTTTACTTGCTGTCTCTCAATATGTTCGATGCATGATATTATACCAACTCTTCCAATGCTAAACAAGCACTCACACGAAATCTACAGTGAAAGAAAGGACAGGAAGACCTTGAACAACTTAGAGAAGAGATACCATACAGGTTCTAATTAATATTGACATCAGATGGAAAGACATGGAGCGAATATTAAAAAAAGGATATAGTAGACTAGATAGCAGAGGCCTTGCTCTATGCTCTAATTAGGGTCACGGGTTTTATTGATTAATTATACAAAACTCGTTGGTCGTGGTGACTGCATTACCAGAACCGTGATTACTAAAACCGTAAAAATAGTGGAGACCGCGGCTCTTTTAATCCAGTCACCAGGGCCTCCACTATTTTTACGGTTGTAAAGCTCTGATAAATGCGCTTATTTAATTCCTGCGTTATTCCGGTGCTATCATATGGATGTGAGAGCTGGAAAAGCTCTTTATCTTCAGAAAAGAAATTACTGAGTTTCGAGAACAAATGTCTTCGTAGGATAACTAACACCCATTTGAGTGCATTCAAATCGAATGATAAATTCAGACAAGAGACACATCAAAATGGCATCACAGATGTTATCAGAAAACGCCGTAGGTCCTACATCGGGCATGTCCTACGCGCAGACACCAACAGAATACACCACCACTCTCTTGAATGTATACCTACAGGCAAAAGAGCAAGCGGTAGACCAAAAGTAACACTCAGAAGAACAATACTTAGAGAAAGTAAAACCAATATTCATACTATTCAAGAACTGCACGGAATAGCTTTGAACAAACAGAATTGGAGAGATCTGACCTCTGCCCTATGCGCTAACTTCAGCGCAAAAGGTAAATGAATGAATGAAAGCTCTGATATAACCAAATTGGACTAACATCCACTGTTAAAAGGAACGTACCACGCCATAAGAGGTGCATTTTAGGTAATCAAAAATAATTAATTATATTGATTTAGTATATCAGTGTGTCCTCAATACAAAATAATAGCTACACTTGTCAACCTTTGATGTTGAGGCAGTCACCTTCATGTGATATGTTGACATTAGAAGTCTTAATGCTGTTCGATTGATTTCACACTGTGAATGACGCAAGTGAAATCAAACAAGTGAAAAGAATAGTGATAACAACAATTTACTTAGTGAAGCACTGGAGATAACAATATAACCAAACACTCATTACGAACACGTATTTGTACGTGCTCTGCTAAAATACATATACACACACTAAAAACTACACACGCAGAGTTTAGATAAATGATAAGCATTCGATTGATCTCACCACTTATCGATCGATGCTTCACATAAACCCAAAACGGTTGATTACGAAATGACTCAGTGACAATTATAACCACCTTCATCCTTGAGGATCTCGTATAGATATGTATCTCCTATTATAGCCATACAAATATTCGTGATAATCAAAGAACGGGATAACTGACTTCAAAAGCGCCCATAATGGGAACAAATTGTATGGGTTAGAGCTACCATACATTTGTATTTAGGTTGGTTGGTTGCTGATCCAGCTCATGCCCTTTGACATAATGCCATTAAATGGCATTATATTGCTGGGAAGTATGTGGATTTTCTGCCCACCCCGGGACAGAGCCAGAGAATAACTAGCACACCCCCAGGAAGGTAGGTTTCAACCTATGCACTGCTCCGAGCCACTGTAGCCAAGATAGGGTTCACTGTGCTCATTCCCCGCCACAAATTGACTACTGGTTATGCTGAACTTCTCTATTGCTCCAGGCATGCAACCAAATGTTCAAGTCAAAAGGATTGTCACGTCCTGAGTCACTGTGCCTCTATGATGGGTCTCAGCCATATGAAAAAACAGTGCTGTCAGTTTCCTCTTCCCCAGTGCTGCGCAGTACATCTCTGGCTCCCTCCCAACCACAGATGGTGCATACATATAAATTCAGGTAAACATGAAACACATTTTAACAACAAAACAAAAGCATAATTGTATAGATGACGTGCCATGAAGCTTCTATAAGAATATAACCTCAATATAACGGCATGTCATCCACTAAGGTTTTATGTTGCATGGGCGGTTTGTCATTTGGTGGGGATGAGGTTGTCAGCTATCAAGTACATGGTGGGGATGAGGTTCTCTGGTATCGAGTACTTGGTGGGGATGAGGTTGTCAGCTATCGATTACTTGGTGGGGACGAGGTTGTCAGTTATCAAGTACTTGGTGGGGGTGGGGACGAGGTTGTCAGCTATCGAGTACTTGGTGGGGATGAGGTTGTCAAGTATCGAGTACTTGGTGGGGATGAGGTTGTCAGCAATCAAGTACTTGGTGGGGATGAGGTTGTCAGCTATCGTGTACTTGGTGGAGATGAGGTTGTCAGCTATCGATTACTTGGTGGGGATGAGGTTATCATCTATCAAGTACTTGGTGGGGATGAGGTTGTCAACTATCAAGTACATGGTGGGGATGAGGTTGTCAACTATCAAGTACTTGGTGGGGATGAGGTTGTCAGCTATCGAGTACTTGGTGGTGATGAGGTTCACAGCTATCGATTACTTGGTGGGGATGAGGTTGTCAGCTATCAAGTACTTGGTAGGGATGAGGTTGTCAGCTATCGATTACTTGGTGGGAATGAGGTTGTCGGCTATCAAGTACTTGGTGGGGATGAGGTTGTCAGCTATCAAGTACATGGTGGGGATGAGGTTGTCTGGTATCGAGTACTTGGTGGGGATGATTTTGTCAGCTATCGAGTACTTGGTGGGGATGAGGTTGTCAGCTATAGATTACTTGGTGGGGATGAGGTTGTCGGCTATCAAGTACATGGTGGGGATGAGGTTGTCAGCTATCGAGTACTTGGTGGGGATGAGGTTGTCAGCTATCAAGTACATGGTGGGGATGAGGTTGTCAGCTATCAAGTACATGGTGGGGATGAGGTTGTCTGGTATCGAGTACTTGGTGCGGATGAGGTTGTCATCTATCGAGTACTTGGTGGGGATGAGGTTGTCAGCTATCAAGTACATGGTGGGGATGAGGTTGTCTGGTATCGAGTACTTGGTGGGGATGAGGTTGTCAGCTATCGATTACTTGGTGGGGACGAGGTTGTCAGCTATCAAGTACTTGGTGGGGGGGTGGGGATGAGGTTGTTAGCTATCGAGTACTTGGTGGGGATGAGGTTGTCAGCTATCGAGTACATGGTGGGGATGTGGTTGTCAGCTATCGAGTACTTGGTGGAGATGAGGTTGTCAGCTATCGATTACTTGGTGGGGATGAGGTTATCATCTATCAAGTACTTGGTGGGGATGAGGTTGTCAGCTATCAAGTACTTGGTGGGGATGAGGTTGTCAGCTATCGAGTACATGGTGGTGATGAGGTTGACAGCTATCGATTACTTGGTGGGGATGAGGTTGTCAGCTATCAAGTACTTGGTAGGGATGAGGTTGTCAGCTATCGATTACTTGGTGGGAATGAGGTTGTCGGCTATCAAGTACTTGGTGGGGATGAGGTAGTCAGCTATCAAGTACATGGTGGGGATGAGGTTGTCTGGTATCGAGTAATTGGTGGGGATGATTTTGTCAGCTATCGAGTACTTGGTGGGGATGAGGTTGTCAGCTATCAAGTACATGGTGGGGATGAGGTTGTCAGCTATCGAGTACTTGGTGGGGATGAGGTTGTCAGCTATCAAGTACATGGTGGGGATGAGGTTGTCTGGTATCGAGTACTTTGTGCGGATGAGGTTGTCATCTATCGAGTACTTGGTGGGGATGAGGATGTCAGCTATCAAGTACATGGTGGGGATGAGGTTGTCTGGTATCGAGTACTTGGTGGGGATGAGGTTGTCAGCTATCGATTACTTGGTGGGGACGAGGTTGTCAGCTATCAAGTACATGGTGGGGATGAGGTTGTCTGGTATCGAGTACTTGGTGGGGATGAGGTTGTCAGCTATCACGTAATTGGTGGGGGGTGGGGATGAGGTTGTCAGCTATCGAGTACTTGGTGGGGATGAGGTTGTCAGCTCTCGAGTACATGGTGGGGATGAGGTTGTCAAGTATCGAGTTTTGGTGTGGATGAGGTTGTCAGCTATCAAGTACTTGGTGGGGATGAGGTTGTCAGCTATCGAGTACTTGGTGGAGATGAGGTTGTCAGCTATCAATTACTTGGTGGGGATGAGGTTATCAGCTATCAAGTACTTGGTGGGGATGAGGTTGTCAACTATCAAGCACATGGTGGGGATGAGGTTGTCAACTATCAAGTACATGGTGGGGATGAGGTTGTCTGGTATCGAGTACTTGGTGTGGATGAGGTTGTCAGCTATCAAGTACTTGGTGGGGATGAGGTTGTCAGCTATCGAGTACTTGGTGGAGATGAGGTTGTCAGCTATCAATTACTTGGTGGGGATGAGGTTATCAGCTATCAAGTACTTGGTGGGGATGAGGTTGTCAACTATCAAGTACATGGTGGGGATGAGGTTGTCAGCTATCGAGTACTTGGTGGTGATGAGGTTGACAGCTATCGATTACTTGGTGGGGATGAGGTTGTCAGCTATCAAGTGCTTGGTGGGGATGAGGTTGTCAGCTATCGATTACTTGGTGGAGATGAGGTTGTCAGCTATCAAGTACTTGGTGGGGATGAGGTTGTCAACTATCAAGTACATGGTGGGGATGAGGTCAACTATCAAGTACTTGGTGGGGATGAGGTTGTCAGCTATCGATTACTTGGTGGGGATGAGGTTGTCTGGTATCGAGTACTTGGTGGGGATGAGGTTGTCAGCTATCGATTACTTGGTGGGGATGAGGTTGTCAGCTATCGAGTACTTGGTGGGGATGAGGTTGTCAGCTATCAAGTACTTGGTGTTAAAGACGATCTCGTTGTGGTATATAATATAGTGCTGAATTTGCCTGGTAAAGCGAAGCATAAGACAGATGTCACAGAGCCTCCTGTAGATAGAGGTCCTTCAGGTGGCCACCACGTCACTTTTATTCCTCGACTTAATGACAGTGTCATTGCGGCGGCAAAGTTGACTCAGAGCACGAGGAGGTGTTCCGGCGTCTTAGGCAGGTGAAACGAAGAAGTTCAATGTCATGTAGGGTGTTCTTGATATAAAGTTCCAGGGTCTAAGACGTACAAGGCTATAGTGTATTATTGTATTTTATGCCTATATAAAATGCATGTGTCAAATATACAAGAAGGAAGGGTATTAACACCAACTTTTCACCTGCCACGCAATATGTAAAATCAAGACCACATGTAAATTCAATGCACGAAAAATTCTTGGGTCCTGATATCCGGCTTACTGTTACCAACTATAAATCGATAGATAAAAGATTAATATAGAGTAGGTCTATAAAAGTTTGTCATTGTCTAAAAATATCTAACTTAATAAAATGTTGAATTAAATTCGTGATTCTTTCTGTATTACATTTTGTATAAATTTTTCTATAACGTTATTTATAACTTTCTGTATAACTTTTTATATAACTTACTGTATAACGTTCTATATACAACTTTCTGTTGAACTTTCTATATAGCAACTTTCTATATAACATTCTGTATAACTTTCTATATAACAATTTTTTTGTATGACGTTATGTATAGCTTTATATATAACAACTTTCTGTATAACTTTCTACATAACTTTCTGTACAATTTTATATATAACTGTATGTATAACTTTCTGTACAGCTTTCTATATAACAACTTTCTGTTCAACTTTCTATATAGCAATTTTTTGTAAAACTTTCTGTATAACTTTTTGTATAACTTTCTAATCGCAATGTACAAAGGGGATTTCATAAATTACGTCAACTATTAGGGGGGAGGGGGACTGAACAGTTTTCACAGTTATTGACAGTGGAAGGAAGGGGATTGACAAAGGTTGACGGCAACAAGACCTTTTTTTTATACAGCAATTAAACTGACTGAGTTTCATAAAAATAAATGTAAATATATTTTTTTTAAATCATGTAGTTTTTTTTTAGAACATTTACTGATAAAAAATGGTGGGTGGGGGAGGGGAGGTGGGCTTTATTGACATAATTAAGGGTGTCATAATTAACGTTATACATAAAGTCATAATTAAGAATTAAATGTGTCTCTGATTTCTTGTCAGGTTATTTCTGTATAACTTTCTGCATGACTTTCTATATAACTTAGAAACTACGCACGTCGGCGGGGTTAAATATTTCACACAACTGTTGACGTAATTATGGAAATCCCCAAACAGTAAAAGACAAGGTAATGTTCTTGTTATAGCATATCGTGTGTTAGCACAAATGTAATGTTCTTGTTATAGCATATCGTGTGTTAGCACAAATGTAATGTTCTTGTTATAGCATATCGTGTGTTAGCACAAATGTAATGTTCTTGTTATAGCATATCGTGTGTTAGCACAAATGTAATGTTCTTGTTATAGCATATCGTGTGTTAGCACAAATGTAATGTAATGTTCTTGTTATAGCATATCGTGTGTTAGCACAAATGTAATGTAATGTTCTTGTTATAGCATATCGTGTGTTAGCACAAATGTAATGTTCTTGTTATAGCATATCGTGTGTTAGCACAAATGTAATGTTCTTGTTATAGCATATCGTGTGTTAGCACAAATGTAATGTAATGTTCTTGTTATAGCATATCGTGTGTTAGCACAAATGTAATGTAATGTTCTTGTTATAGCATATCGTGTGTTAGCACAAATGTAATGTTCTTGTTATAGCATATCGTGTGTTAGCACAAATGTAATGTTCTTGTTATAGCATATCGTGTGTTAGCACAAATGTAATGTTCTTGTTATCCTATCGTGTGTATAAATATTGCCAACACGTTTGATCTATTTCTGTTTTCTTTCTTTTTAAATGTTACACTGTGTTGTCTTAGCTCTTGCTTTTCCAACAAGTCTGGTTGTTCCCCGGCACTGGATATTTATCATCTTATTGTCTCAACAATGTTTGTTCAGTAAAAGTGAACAGATATTTATCACCTTATTGTCTCAACAATGTTTGCTCAGTATAAGTGAACAGATATTTATCATCTTATTGTCTCAACAATGTGTGTTCAGTCAAAGTGAACAGATATTTATCATCTTATTGTCTCAACAATGTTTGCTCAGTATAAGTGAACAGATATTTATCATCTTATTGTCTCAACAATGTTTGTTCAGTATAAGTGAACAGATATTTATCATCTTATTGTCTCAACAATGTTTGCTCAGTATAAGTGAACAGATATTTATCTTCTTCTTGTCTCAACAATGTTTGTTCAGTAAAAGTGAACAGATATTTATCTTCTTTTTGTCTCAACAATGTTTGTTCAGTATAAGTGAACAGATATTTATCATCTTATTGTCTCAACAATGTTCAGTAAAAGTGAACAGATATTTATCATCTTATTGTCTCAATAATGTTTGTTCAGTATAAGTGAACAGATATTTATCTTCTTATTGTCTCAACAATGTTTGTTCAGTTAAAGTGAACAGATATTTATCTCCTTATTGTCTCAACAATGTTTGTTCAGTAAAAGTGAACAGATATTTATCTTCTTTTTGTCTCAACAATGTTTGTTCAGTATAAGTGAACAGATATTTATCATCTTATTGTCTCAACAATGTTCAGTCAAAGTGAACAGATATTTATCATCTTATTGTCTCAACAATGTTTGCTCAGTATAAGTGAACAGATATTTATCTTCTTATTGTCTCAACAATGTTTGTTCAGTTAAAGTGAACAGATATTTATCTCCTTATTGTCTCAACAATGTTTGTTCAGTAAAAGTGAACAGATATTTATCTTCTTCTTGTCTCAACAATGTTTGTTCAGTATAAATGAACATATTTTGTATTTTCTTATTTATCATGACTAATCCTATAATACGTCAATGCCGTAGCCGTTTCACTTTAAAAAATGCAAACAAAAATTCGGTCACGTCTGTCAACGCTCTCAGTTCCTTGTTTCGCCCATGTGTTGTCGAGGCCCGAAATGGGAGCAAAGAATAGCAACACTGTTTACCTTCCGTGCATGTCGTACTAGGCGACTAAGGAGGTTATGGGATGGAGTTGGCTGTCCCATTCCATATAGGGTCAGTGACTCAAAGCCATGCTGAAGTCGGATGTGTCAGGTCGAAAGGCGCAGATATCGCAGCAATGCTGTAAACCATGACACACCGCATTCCGATATCCGGACTACATCCTGCTGATCTGCATGAGTTTGAGAACGAACGCAGAAGAAGAAGAAGAATTTCCTTGTTTGAGCGTGACGAAATTATTTCTTGTCCAGTTGTAAATGTTAGCAATCCATACTTTATTTTTTCTTTATTCTTCTTCTCCAAACATTAACTGGCCCCTTCAGGGCAGGAACATTAACTGGCCCCTTCAGGGCAGGAACATTAACTGGCTCCTTCAGGGCAGGAACATTAACTGGCCCCTTCAGGGCAGGAACATTAACTGGCCCCTTCAGGGCAGTCCTGGAAAGGGAACCATTCCTCATTACAGTTCTCTTGACAAAAAAAAAGAGATTAGCGCTATTTCTGTGTCGAATATTCCGATAATATAATTTATGTCTTTTGTCTATTGTCTTTCCCCAGGTGAATGAAGGTTTATAGTATCCACACTTGTCGTTAAACGTAGGGGTGGGAGCCTCAGTTATCGTTCCAATGCCAGATGTGTCGCCTCAGTTGCATTAAGTCCATGTTTGTTCACGGTTATCCTGATGTTTTCTATCCACCATTTTCTTGGTCTACCTTTGGTTTTATGTCCGGATACTCTTTTGTTATATGTTGTCATTGGTATTTGGTTTGGGTTCATTCTCATTAATTTCTGTCTTATTTGCGCTATATCTTCGTTTTCTGCATTCGTTCTCAAACTCCGGCATATTAGCTGGATGTAGCCTGGAGAAGCGAATGTGGTGTGTCATAATTTACAGCATGGCTGCGATATGTGCAACTTTCGATCTGACATATCTAACTTTCCCAAGCATACCTAGTCCTAGGGCAAATGACACCAATCTTCAGAAACAAAAATGTTGAAATAAAACTCCAAAATAACACTATTCAAAACGATTACTATGCCAACGCTGTGCTACCAATGTCAAACATGGACAACGACAGCACAAGACAAACGTAAACTTGTGACAGCTGAAATGGCATGCTTACGCACAATCCTAGGAATACCGCTAAGAGACAGGGTGAGGAATTAGGACATCCGACAAAAAACCGTCACCACCACAATCTTAGAGTAAATCAAGAGACAACGGATCACACATCAGCAAACTACCATCAAACATCATACTACAGCAAGTTATGCTACACAGAAGCAGCGAAGGAAGACCTAGAGGCCGACGACGAAAACGATTGACCACTGAAATAAAAGAGGCGACAAATTCCACAATATACTCAGCACACACGGGGGCCGTCTCCAGAAAACTCTTCTACCCCTGACGCCGAAATGCAACAAAGGGTTTTAGCGAATAGATAGACATTTAACTTTATGCTACAGGCGAGCGACAGAAGAAGGTACAGTTCGCATTATGAATGATGATGACCTGTGTTTGTACATACGGTCAGGAAGCAGGACAATGTAAACATTACAAATGATATACGAAGCCTTCAAATTGCAACTTCTCTGGTGACTCATTTTGCTCATTTTCGATCCGCAGAATATGCTCCAAAAATATGTATTTAAGGGTGCAGACGTTTTTTTTTTCTTCTTCGTTTGTATTCTGACTCCTCTCGCATAGAACCCTAAGGCGATTAGTGGAGTATTCCATTTTGTAATATGATCTGTCGGTTCGTTCCAAAAATGTGCATTGATCATGAAATCATTCACAACTGTTTTGTAGATGTTTTTATATTTTTATATTTCAGTTTTGGTCTGACATTTGTTGTGAACCAGATGAGAGCTCACCAAAGAGATATACTTCTGAACGTGATTGTTTGACTTCTTTTCACATGGCCGAACCATCTTAAGTGTCTATGTTTGAGATTTGAGTAAGAGGATGGTATCTTTGCGTGATGCAAGACTTCAACACATTATGGATATGTAGAATCATAGATACGCCTGTAGTGATAAAAAGGGGGGGGGGGAATGGGAGCTTATATATATATATATATATATATATATATATATATATATATATATATATATATATATATATATATTCGTTAAACCCTTTATTGCCTTTCAGCGTCAGGGGTAGAAGAGTTCTCTTGAGATAACCTCGTGTGCTGAGTATATTGTGGAATTTGCCGCCTCTTTTATTTCGGTGGTCCATCGTTTCCGAGGTCGGCATCTAGTTCTGCTTTGACTGTATCTGTATAGCATAGCTTGCTGTGGTATGCTGTCTGGTGGTAGTCTTCTGATGCGTGCAAACCATTTGATCTGTTGGCTCTTAATATACTCCAAGATTGGGACGATGCTGGTTCTTTGTCTAATGTCCTCATTTCTCATTTTCGTAACGTTATGATTTTCTACGGTAGATGTGTTTGTGCACCCAAAACCCCTCTGATCTACGCGGGTTGTGAATACGTTATATAAATGACTTATGTGAATACGTTATATAAATGACTTATGTGAATACGCGTTATTTGTTATACAAAGGACTTGTGTGGGTAACATTGAATCATTCAATTGGGCTGCTTCAATTGATATACTATAAAATATGATATAAATTATAACAAATTACATTGTCTGGTAACATAACAACGTTATTGTTACAGATGTCAAGAATTCATACATATGTCATCTTTGTGCAGATGAAAAACATCACGTCATAATAATGTTTTAAAGATGTCAACCCACTCTCCCCGATATATCAGTATATTATAAGAAACTTTTTACAGTCTAACAACTATTTAGTATATCGATACACACTGAATAGCATATGCTACGCATTGTATATTTATAAATATATAAAAGAATGTTTGCACCACTGAAGACCGATATGTCGGGTTATTGGCCCAAATAATACGGCGAAACAACCCATTTCCATTCCCTGAACTAACATCCTGCTGGAAATCTAGTAATACCATTGTTCTGCTACAAGAGAGATATAGTGAGAGTTTGAGAATGAACGTTGAAGAAGACGAAAGTTGGCACACCTTTTTTTTAATCAAATCACATGTGGCTAAGAAGATAATTTGGGCTGAAAATGGGCCACAAGTTAGAATGAGAAAGGACCACTTTGTCTGGATAACGTTCACACAGTTAGATAATTACCGGTAACGTAGGCATGTCATCCAGGAATATTTCCACATATATAATTTTTTTATGTGGGGGAATGGTAACAAACAGGTTAACAACAACCAGTGAAATGTGTCACAACTCGTTGAACATAATAGAGGAAGTGGGATAATGTGCCAAGAAATCTATATTGGAATTTTACTTCAGTGGTGGGAAACAAACAGTTATATTGTTGTGCTATTGTGGGTTTTCCCACAACAGATTTTGTCTATTAGAGAAACGTGTTTCATGGAGAGTTTAGATGTGTTTGTGTGTCAATAACCCCAAGAATTGCGAGCGATTAGCTCTTGTTTCCTCTTGTAGTGGAGGTGGGGATTTTTCTGAGCTATCTTTCATTCCTAGAGACTTCAGCGAGAGTTTAGATAAAACATGAATAACTATGAATAACATATTTCTATATGGTACTTCCTTTATCTAATGTGCAACCGTTTTACGTCGGCATGTCCAATTAGTGCTCTTTTCCCTGTGGTTTCTTCTTCTTCTTCTTCTTTCTGTCCTCATGTACCTTTCGGTGTCGAGGGGAGAGTGAGTGTACGGTCTTTTGCCCTTCTATTTGCCTCCTCTGCTGTTATATTTCCGAGTGTCTCTAATACACTATCTATCCACCTTTTACGAGGGCGTCCAATAGGTCTCCTGTTTTCGTATCGTTTGTTAAGTGTTTTTTGGATAATACTTTGCTCTTTCTGTCTGGTTATGTGGCCGTACCATTTAACTTGTTTCTGTATGTATTCTATTGTTGGCTTGATCCCTAATTGTTTCCTTAGTGCTTCATTCCTGATTTTGTCTCTCAAGCTAACTCCAATCATACGTCTCACACATTTCATTTCAGTGGTGTTAATCTTATGTATTGTTCTAGAATCTAATGTCCAAGTTTGACACTGATAACACAATGTTGGTAAGAAAATGGTGTTGGAAAGCGCTTTCTTTGTTTCTAGTGTAATATCTTTGTTTCTTAGTAAAGGTGTTAATTGACCAATGATCTGACAGGTCTTATTACATCTTGCGTTTATTTCTGCTTCTTGTTTCTTGTCATATCTCAATGTGGTGCCCAGATATTTGAATTCATCTACTTGTTTTAGTTGGTTTGGGACCTATAATTTTGTTATCCATTGGAACTGTAAGCGGCTGTTCACAAATTACGTCAACAATTGTTGCCAATTTTTACCACTCGCTAAAAATTGATACAACGCAATATTAACAATTGTTAAAGATTAAGGAGTCCCACTCTAACTTATAATTATGTCCTTTATAAAATTACCTTTTGTAATATATGCAACCTCTAACGTTCCATTGAAGTTGCGCGGCTGTGCCCCTTGAAGGAGTGCCCGCAAAAATAAAACACTACTTATACATTATCTATAAGTTAGAACCTGAGAATATGCATTTGTATCTCCGAAAACCGTCGTCTGATTCGCTCGCACAAGCAACAGTTAAGAGAAAACTTAGCGGGTACCATCAGCAAGCTTCATCAATTATCTAACGGCCAAAATGACAATCCTGTTCTCGCCTCCTTAATACAATAATCGATGACGTGATCAATCAGTGCAACGAGCTGATGATGTCAAGTACGAAAAAATACTTTCTTTGTTTCACCTTTTTATTTAAAAAAATTCAAATTTTTAATTCAAACAATTCAAGTCGTGTATGAAATTCAAACAATTCAAGTAGTGTATAAAATTCAAACAATTCAAGTCATGTATAAAATTCAAACAATTCAAGTCATGTATAAAATTCAAACAATTCAAGTCGTGTATAAAATTCACATAATTCGAATATTTTCTCCATTCTTTCTCTCTCTCTCTCTCTCCTTTATTTGTTTCAAAAAATACAATTCTTGTGCATAATGAGTTGGTCATATGTCCCTGATTGAGAACGCACAGACGTGTATAGAGGCTTAATCTCAGGATGAACTTTTCGTTTCGTCGATCAGCACCATATTCTCCGCTCTACATTTCATTGATGAGAGCCATATTCTCCGCTCTACATTTCATGGATGTGAGCCATATTCTCCGCCTGCACATTTCATTAATGAGAGCCATATTCTCCGCCTGCACATTTCATTGATGAGAGCCATGTTCTCCGCCTGCACATTTCATTGATGAGAGCCATATTCTCCGCCTGCATATTTCATTGATGAGAGCCATATTCTCCACCTGCACATTTCATTGATGAGAGCCATATTCTCCGCCTGCATATTTCATTGTTGAGCCATATTCTTCGCCTGCACATTTCATTGTTGAGCGCCATATTCTCCGCCTGCACATTTCATTGATGAGAGCCATATTCTCCGCCTGCACATTTCATTGATGAGAGCCATATTCTCCGCCTGCACATTTCATTGTTGAGCCATATTCTCCGCCTGCACATTTCATTGATGAGAGCCATATTCTCCGCCTGAACATTTCATTGATGAGAGCCATATTCTCCGCCTGCACATTTCATTGATGAGAGCCATATTCTCCGCTCTATATTTCATTGATGAGAGCCATATTCTCCGCCTGCACATTTCATTGTTGAGCCATATTCTCCGCCTGCACATTTCATTGTTGAGCGCCATATTCTCCGCCTGAACATTTCATTGATGAGAGCCATATTCTCCGCCTGAACATTTCATTGATGAGAGCCATATTCTCCGCCTGAACATTTCATTGATGAGAGCCATATTCTCCGCTCTACATTTCATGGATGTGAGCCATATTCTCCGCTTGCACATTTCATTGATGAGAGCCATATTCTCAGCCTGCACATTTCATTGATGAGAGCCATGTTCTCCGCTCTACATTTCATTGATGAGAGCCATATTCTCCGCCTGCACATTTCATTGATGAGAGCCATATTCTCCGCTCTACATTTCATGGATGTGAGCCATATTCTCAGCCTGCACATTTCATTGATGAGAGCCATATTCTCCACCTGCACATTTCATTGATGAGAGCCATATTCTCCACCTGCACATTTCATTGATGAGAGCCATATTCTCCACCTGCACATTTCATGGATGTGAGCCATATTCTCCGCTTGCACATTTCATTGATGAGAGCCATGTTCTCCGCTCTACATTTCATTGATGAGAGCCATATTCTCCGCCTGCACATTTCATTGATGAGAGCCATGTTCTCCGCTCTACATTTCTTTGAGAGCCATATTCTCCGCCTGCACATTTCATTGATGAGAGCCATATTCTCCGCTTGCACATTTCATTGATGAGAGCCATATTCTCCGCCTGCACATTTCATTGATGAGAGCCATATTCTCCGCTCTACATTTCATTGATGAGAGCCATTTTCTCCGCCTGCACATTTCATTGATGAGAGCCATATTCTCCGCTTGCATATTTCATTGATGAGAGCCATATTCTCCGCCTGCACATTTCATTGATGAGAGCCATATTCTCCGCTCTACATTTCATTGATGAGAGCCATATTCTCCGCCTGCACATTTCATTGATGAGAGCCATATTCTCCGCTCTACATTTCATTGATGAGAGCCATTTTATCCGCCTGCACATTTCATTGATGAGAGCCATATTCTCCGCCTGCACATTTGATTGATGAGAGCCATATTCCCCGCTCTACATGTCATTTATGATCGTCATATTCTCCTCCACCACATTTCGTGGATGGGCGTCATATGCTCCGCTTCCACATTTTTTCTCCTTCAAATTATATTGCGAACAAGGGATAAAAGATGGAATAAGCTGTAAGGAATGAAGACACACTCAAAACAGATGAAATAGTTTTGCTGAAGATATGTGTACCAGAGTAAATTGAAAGGTAAACATACAGGTAACGGATGTCAAAGATGAGACTCTGGGGCTGTAAATACGTCTTCTGTCAGATGGGGGTTAGCCAAAAAAAAGACATAATTTCCCTGTTTTTGTGGGGTTTAATTTGTGGTGGTTTGTTTTGGGGAATCATTAATGAGGGGGAAGGAACCATTTATGAAGGGGGTATCAGCTTCTGTGGCTTGTTTCCTATTATTCCATGCCATATTCTAACTTCCTGGGGGGAAGTGGTGGTATGAAATCAAAAGGGATATCTGGTACCCAAAAAAATACTGCAGAAATGGCATATACTCCCCCCCCCCTCTTACTAGTTTTCTAAATGAAATCATCAATATTTGCAACAAAAGCCAGTTGATAAGCTTTTCTTTAGTGATCCACCCAACCCCAACCCTTACCAAAGTCGTATCCACGGCACTAGCGGCATGAAATACTTAGTCAAGGTATCTCTGAGGGGGTCTGTATGTAGAAAATATGTTCCACCATTTTGTATTCAGTTATCTAATTAAGTAAAAACCTGACACTATTTCGTGTTGACCACACAGTCCATATGACTGTATGGTTTCAACACATCAAAAACATAGTCTATCCATGATATTCTTAGGACCATTCTATAACATTTAAAAAGGAATGCTGATATTTTCTATTTATTAGGACAGTAGTTAAGAATCAGCTTCAGAAAGTGGCGTACTTATATATATATATATATATATATATATATATATATATATATATATATATATATATATATATATATATATATAAACTATAAACCCGCTCCTTCCCCCTCTTCCATTCCACCATATATTCGGGTTTGGCCTGACTCATCGCTAACCATTAGAGAAAGGAACAATTAGTCAAGAAGTGAACTGAGTACTTCCACTTTCAAAGTCCAGTACTGATATATTTCTGACCATTTCTCAGTTCTAAGACAAACTATGACACATCGTTAGCTCGTGCCACTCCTTAACCACGTCATCGATGACTGTAATAAGGAGACAAGAACGAGATTTGTCATATTGGCCATTAGATGATTGATGTAGCTAGTTGATATTACTTCTTACTGAAGACACACTGCGAAGTTGAGGCTGAAGATACAATGCGAAGTTGAGGCTGAAGATACACTGTGAAGTTGATGCTGAAGACATACTGGAAAATATGTGATTTTAAAGAAATAGGAAAGGGTAGTGAATGAGTGGATGTAGACACTGAGAAGAAATAAATGACTAAAGTAATAATACAACTAAAGCGTGTCGAAAATGGACGGGTGTCAGGGCCCAGATTACAGTGCATGAACTCGCCCAGCTGCACTCGAAACCACAAGACATAGTTATGTACACATATGGCTCAGTTAACAGAAACACAAATAAAAGCGGTTGGGGTTTTGTTGCCTACAGAAACGGCGTGAAGTCAGTTCAGAAATATTCAGCATATTCCACTGTCACATTGAGCATGATGATGAAGATAAAGGGAGTTACAGCAGCACTTAAACGGTTGATAACTGATACATCAGCACACTCGATAATACTCAGACTCACAAAGCATGCTGCACAAGATATAAAAGTACATGCTGAGAAAAAACTTAGCGGGTACCATCAGCAAGCTTCATCAATTATCTAACGGCCAAAATGACAATCCTGTTCTCGCCTCCTTAATACAATAATCGATGACGTGATCAATCAGTGCAACGAGCTGATGATGTCAAGTACGAAAAAATACTTTCTTTGTTTCACCTTTTTATTTAAAAAAATTCAAATTTTTAATTCAAACAATTCAAGTCGTGTATGAAATTCAAACAATTCAAGTAGTGTATAAAATTCAAACAATTCAAGTCATGTATAAAATTCAAACAATTCAAGTCATGTATAAAATTCAAACAATTCAAGTCGTGTATAAAATTCACATAATTCGAATATTTTCTCCATTCTTTCTCTCTCTCTCTCTCTCCTTTATTTGTTTCAAAAAATACAATTCTTGTGCATAATGAGTTGGTCATATGTCCCTGATTGAGAACGCACAGACGTGTATAGAGGCTTAATCTCAGGATGAACTTTTCGTTTCGTCGATCAGCACCATATTCTCCGCTCTACATTTCATTGATGAGAGCCATATTCTCCGCTCTACATTTCATGGATGTGAGCCATATTCTCCGCCTGCACATTTCATTAATGAGAGCCATATTCTCCGCCTGCACATTTCATTGATGAGAGCCATGTTCTCCGCCTGCACATTTCATTGATGAGAGCCATATTCTCCGCCTGCATATTTCATTGATGAGAGCCATATTCTCCACCTGCACATTTCATTGATGAGAGCCATATTCTCCGCCTGCATATTTCATTGTTGAGCCATATTCTTCGCCTGCACATTTCATTGTTGAGCGCCATATTCTCCGCCTGCACATTTCATTGATGAGAGCCATATTCTCCGCCTGCACATTTCATTGATGAGAGCCATATTCTCCGCCTGCACATTTCATTGTTGAGCCATATTCTCCGCCTGCACATTTCATTGATGAGAGCCATATTCTCCGCCTGAACATTTCATTGATGAGAGCCATATTCTCCGCCTGCACATTTCATTGATGAGAGCCATATTCTCCGCTCTACATTTCATTGATGAGAGCCATATTCTCCGCCTGCACATTTCATTGTTGAGCCATATTCTCCGCCTGCACATTTCATTGTTGAGCGCCATATTCTCCGCCTGAACATTTCATTGATGAGAGCCATATTCTCCGCCTGAACATTTCATTGATGAGAGCCATATTCTCCGCCTGAACATTTCATTGATGAGAGCCATATTCTCCGCTCTACATTTCATGGATGTGAGCCATATTCTCCGCTTGCACATTTCATTGATGAGAGCCATATTCTCAGCCTGCACATTTCATTGATGAGAGCCATGTTCTCCGCTCTACATTTCATTGATGAGAGCCATATTCTCCGCCTGCACATTTCATTGATGAGAGCCATATTCTCCGCTCTACATTTCATGGATGTGAGCCATATTCTCAGCCTGCACATTTCATTGATGAGAGCCATATTCTCCACCTGCACATTTCATTGATGAGAGCCATATTCTCCACCTGCACATTTCATTGATGAGAGCCATATTCTCCACCTGCACATTTCATGGATGTGAGCCATATTCTCCGCTTGCACATTTCATTGATGAGAGCCATGTTCTCCGCTCTACATTTCTTTGAGAGCCATATTCTCCGCCTGCACATTTCATTGATGAGAGCCATATTCTCCGCTTGCACATTTCATTGATGAGAGCCATATTCTCCGCCTGCACATTTCATTGATGAGAGCCATATTCTCCGCTCTACATTTCATTGATGAGAGCCATTTTCTCCGCCTGCACATTTCATTGATGAGAGCCATATTCTCCGCTTGCATATTTCATTGATGAGAGCCATATTCTCCGCCTGCACATTTCATTGATGAGAGCCATATTCTCCGCTCTACATTTCATTGATGAGAGCCATATTCTCCGCCTGCACATTTCATTGATGAGAGCCATATTCTCCGCTCTACATTTCATTGATGAGAGCCATTTTATCCGCCTGCACATTTCATTGATGAGAGCCATATTCTCCGCCTGCACATTTGATTGATGAGAGCCATATTCCCCGCTCTACATGTCATTTATGATCGTCATATTCTCCTCCACCACATTTCGTGGATGGGCGTCATATGCTCCGCTTCCACATTTTTTCTCCTTCAAATTATATTGCGAACAAGGGATAAAAGATGGAATAAGCTGTAAGGAATGAAGACACACTCAAAACAGATGAAATAGTTTTGCTGAAGATATGTGTACCAGAGTAAATTGAAAGGTAAACATACAGGTAACGGATGTCAAAGATGAGACTCTGGGGCTGTAAATACGTCTTCTGTCAGATGGGGGTTAGCCAAAAAAAAGACATAATTTCCCTGTTTTTGTGGGGTTTAATTTGTGGTGGTTTGTTTTGGGGAATCATTAATGAGGGGGAAGGAACCATTTATGAAGGGGGTATCAGCTTCTGTGGCTTGTTTCCTATTATTCCATGCCATATTCTAACTTCCTGGGGGGAAGTGGTGGTATGAAATCAAAAGGGATATCTGGTACCCAAAAAAATACTGCAGAAATGGCATATACTCCCCCCCCCCTCTTACTAGTTTTCTAAATGAAATCATCAATATTTGCAACAAAAGCCAGTTGATAAGCTTTTCTTTAGTGATCCACCCAACCCCAACCCTTACCAAAGTCGTATCCACGGCACTAGCGGCATGAAATACTTAGTCAAGGTATCTCTGAGGGGGTCTGTATGTAGAAAATATGTTCCACCATTTTGTATTCAGTTATCTAATTAAGTAAAAACCTGACACTATTTCGTGTTGACCACACAGTCCATATGACTGTATGGTTTCAACACATCAAAAACATAGTCTATCCATGATATTCTTAGGACCATTCTATAACATTTAAAAAGGAATGCTGATATTTTCTATTTATTAGGACAGTAGTTAAGAATCAGCTTCAGAAAGTGGCGTACTTATATATATATATATATATATATATATATATATATATATATATATATATATATATATATATATATATATATATATATATATATAAACTATAAACCCGCTCCTTCCCCCTCTTCCATTCCACCATATATTCGGGTTTGGCCTGACTCATCGCTAACCATTAGAGAAAGGAACAATTAGTCAAGAAGTGAACTGAGTACTTCCACTTTCAAAGTCCAGTACTGATATATTTCTGACCATTTCTCAGTTCTAAGACAAACTATGACACATCGTTAGCTCGTGCCACTCCTTAACCACGTCATCGATGACTGTAATAAGGAGACAAGAACGAGATTTGTCATATTGGCCATTAGATGATTGATGTAGCTAGTTGATATTACTTCTTACTGAAGACACACTGCGAAGTTGAGGCTGAAGATACAATGCGAAGTTGAGGCTGAAGATACACTGTGAAGTTGATGCTGAAGACATACTGGAAAATATGTGATTTTAAAGAAATAGGAAAGGGTAGTGAATGAGTGGATGTAGACACTGAGAAGAAATAAATGACTAAAGTAATAATACAACTAAAGCGTGTCGAAAATGGACGGGTGTCAGGGCCCAGATTACAGTGCATGAACTCGCCCAGCTGCACTCGAAACCACAAGACATAGTTATGTACACATATGGCTCAGTTAACAGAAACACAAATAAAAGCGGTTGGGGTTTTGTTGCCTACAGAAACGGCGTGAAGTCAGTTCAGAAATATTCAGCATATTCCACTGTCACATTGAGCATGATGATGAAGATAAAGGGAGTTACAGCAGCACTTAAACGGTTGATAACTGATACATCAGCACACTCGATAATACTCAGACTCACAAAGCATGCTGCACAAGATATAAAAGTACATGCTGAGAAAAAAATTATTGAGACTTATTGAACAACTCAATTGTCCAGAGCATTACATAGATATACTGTCCTGTTCATGCTGGGGTCAGAGGAAACGACTTATTTGCAGGCAATGTGGCGATAGACGGCACAATGCTGAGAAGAGATAAAGCAGACTTGATGAAGGCAGTAAAAAAAACATTTCAAGATCTTCTTCTTCATCATTCAGCGTTCACTCTCAAACTCCCACTGGATATCTCTTGTAGCAGGACTATGGTCCTATTAGATTTCCAGAAGGATGTAGTCCAGAGAATGGAAATGCGTTGTGTCACCGTTTTATTTGCGCCAATAGCCCAACACATCCGTCATCGGCGGAATTTCAAGATGAAGTCTATGAGACTGAACGCGTATACATATAGAGAATATCAGAACTGGGAGTATCTAGACGGGAGGGAAGGAAAAGTAAATTTTTTGGAAGGTCTCGAAGATCACGCAATGAACACTTGACCAGGACTTAGAGTCTACATACACTGGGTTTGCTGCTGGAACGGAGGGCCGCACTTATGGGAATTCCCCACGCGCTGTGAAGCCAGTTTCTAATCGAGAATCAAGAACTTGTTACGTTTTCTCGGTACTATACAAGATTCTTTTTCTTCTTCAGCGTTCATTCTCAAACTCCTGCTTGATCTCCCTTGTAGCATGACCATGGTCCTACTAGATTTCCAGCAGGATGTAGTCCAGAGAATGGAAATGCGGTGTGTCGCCGTTTAATTTGCGCCAATGGTCCGACATATCCGTCTTCGGCGGGATACAAGATTCAATGGACACATATTTACCAGAACAAACTTTCGTTCCGATATTTCGTTTCAGCGGAACTAATCAGTGCAGCTACAGTTAGGGTCAGCTACCCAGTGTTAGCAGTAACATTTATTATGTCACTTTGTTAGAGCGAATCTCACTACTACTGCTGGGAGGGGAGGCTGCGTATTTTAGTGTTTTTATGGGGGCGTGGGGGATTTACTGTTAAGGGTTGGTTGGAAACAGAAGTTAAAAGGAGAATAGGAATGGATAAAAGTGCCTTCAATGACGTGAGGAATTTATTAATATATAAACAAATTAAACAAGTTAAAAATGAGAATTATAAAATGCTACAATTATTCCATATTAATGTATGGCTCAGAAACATGGACACTAAATAAACAATTAGAAGACAAAATTGATGCCTTTGAGATGTGGGTATATAGAAGAATAGGGAAAACATCATGGAAAGAGAAGAAAACAAATAAAGAGGTGCTAAAGACACTTAATATGAAGAAAGAACTACTAAGAGAAATAAAGATCAGGCAAATAAAATACTTTGGACACATTAAAAGACATGACACCTTATTGAAGACCTTACTTGAGGGTACAGTCAAAGGGAGGCGAGCAAGAGGTAGGCAGAGATACACGTGGGAGAGTAACATCACACGATGGACAGGTTACAGTATAGCAGAGTGCACCACCAAGACAAGAGGAGGAGATGTTGGAGATACGTTGCAGCCAACCTTCGTTGCGGAGACGGCACTTAATTATGATGTTTAGAATTTGGGAGAAGACAGCTTTCAGTGCTGGGGTTAGGCTTTCGTACAGTGTAGCCGATGTGTAGGGACGGGTGTCGGTGGGGACATATTATGGAAAGGGGCGGGTGTTGATGGTTGATGGGTGACTACACAGAAGGCCAGTATCTGCTAATTTCCTCCAAATTGGCAAAGATGACCTTGTCATTAGAGGTGAGAAAGAGAGTTCTGCAGTGCTATATAACCCCTATACTAACATATGGGTGCGAGTCTTGGACAATAAACAAACTGGAAAGTGTGAGATTGGAGGCAACAGAGATGTGGTTCTACAGAAGAATGCTGAGAATACCATGGACTGCCAGAAAAACTAATGTAGAGGTGTTGAAAGAGTCAAATGTGAAACGGACCTTAATCAACAATATAAGAAAAAGGCAATCTTCTTTTTTTGGCCACTTCATGAGACAGGCAGGTTTAGAGAACATAATCACAACAGGCAAGATTGAAGGCACCAGAGACAGAGGGCGACAACGTGAGAAAATATTAGACAGTTTGACAACCTGGCACGGCAAAGAAACAACAACGACTTTGATACATAATACTGTGGACAGAGAGCTGTGGAGAGCCATGACCGCCTACGCCACCAGGCATGGCACCTGATGATGATGATGATGGCAAAGAAAGGTTTGACATTGTTCAGAAGCCTTGATCGCCACATGAACTCTGCTAGGTAGCTGTTCAAGTGATACCGTGTTTCTTTAGTGTTTCTTATTTCGCCACTTCGCCACATTCACTCCACTGTTTCAACATGGAACCCGGTTATTTGATCCACGAAGTTGTATTTGCGGTTCACTGTTAGAAGGTTGAAGCCTGCTTTCCTGATCTCGCTAGTTTTATATCCTTTCCAACAGTTGGAATATATCATTGATCTAGGCTCAATATTGTCAACAATCGTCTTCGGGTTAGGGTAAGGTAACTTCTATCTTCCACTTGCAGCAAGAAAACGTCCTTCGTCTCACGACATATGCCACCAAATACATATTGTTGGGGCAACACTGTGCCAGAGTTTGCTTTTCTTTTGGTAAATAGTCTATCGTCTACCTCGATGTCATTTCTTCTCCCCCATTACGTCTTCGTGACAACTGTGTCACGATGTAGACACAAACTTCACGTATAAATGCGTTCCATTCAACAACTGTTATCTTGCTAATCGGTAGTTTACACGAACGCATCAGACGACAGATGTCATCTCGAAAACCAATCCAAAAATTAAACGAAATATTTGTTACATTGCATTTCCATTGAATTCGTCCATCATTGTTGTACAATAAGATCATTGGATGACCCTGACCGCACATGTAGTTCTGTTCTAGCACTCCGCGTGTTTGTAACAAGCGTACAGCGTAGCTGAGAAGCTCAGTAGACAGACATCGATTGCATTAGCCATTTTGTTTTATTGATAAGTCGACAGAAATGATGCGCACACGGTGGCTGCGTATAGCATTAAAAGTTGTGACTGTGTCTACTGATTCTTGTATAGTACCGTTTTCTCTTAATTGTTGCTTGTGTGAGCGAATCAGACGACGGTTTTGGCAGATTATGCATAATTTTAGTTTCTCAATTATAGATAAGGTGCAAGTATTGTTTTATTTTCACGCGGCACTCCTTCGAGTGGCGCAGCCGTGCAACTTTAATGGAACTTTAGAGGTTACATCTATTACAAATATAAAGAAATCCAAGAAAGTATCTATATTTGCTTAATAGACAACAACAAAAGTCCAAAATAAAGAGTTCAAAATAAAAAAAATTAATTAATTGCCTCCAAAAAATAGACATAGACGGAAAGCATCACACTGATTATAAATATTTCTCCGACGACGACGGATGTGTCGGGCGACTGGCGAAAATAAAAATGTGACACAACGCATTTCCATCATCTGGACTATATATCTTGCTGGAAATCTAGTAGTACCATTGTTCTACTGCAAGAGACATCCAGCTGGAGTTGGAGTTTGAACGATGAAGATGAAGAGATTAGAAATATACGATTGTAACAAACTGCATCAATTTATCAAGTGACATATTCTTTCTAGGGCATTGTCTTCACCGTGGATATTATGAATACCTCTCTGCCCCTGACAAAAATGCCTGCATTGGCCAGTAACAAGAGCATACAATCTTCGTGGTCGCTGGTTCATCATCTTCTTGGTCTTCCTCTTATTCTCTCACCTGACACTCTATCCTCCACAATCAGCCTTTCGATACCATCATGTTGCTTTGTGTCCAAAATACTCTAGCTTCCTTCTTATGATGGTATTTAGAAGCCACCCTTCATTTAGTTTCAGTAATTCCAAATTTTCAATGGCTTTTTTCTCTGTCCATGATATTCGTATGTTTTTTGTATAGCTCTCCACTTCAAATGAATGTATTCTTTTGGATATTATCTTGTTTAGTTAGAGTCCAAGTCTCGCATACATATTCTGTCACTAGGAAAACACATGAGCTTAAAATGGTTACTTTAATGGCGTTATTACTACTTTGTCACATCTTTCTCATTTGTGTTAATTTGAGTGTTGCAATTTCGAGTCTTCTAATCATTTTGAATTTCTATACACTTTACTCCCGTAGGTTGCCGTTACTGCATCAATAAGGTGTGCAAATAGCTACTCATCATACATAGAAATAAAAAGAGGAGTAAGACAAGAATGTATTTTATCACCCAGCCTATTTAACATCTATACAGAAAATATTTTTAAACATATAAAAGTAATGCCAAGACAAGATCAGTGGGGAAATAATAAACAGTCTGCTATATACATATCATACGGTCCTCTTATCATAAAATGAACAGCAGCTACAAAAAAAATAATTGATCACATCGACAAAATAAGTAGAGAAAATGGACATTGGAGATATGAACATTTTAAAAGACCATTATAATCAGCAAAATCGATGAAGAACATACGCTAAAACACATTAAAAACACATGAAGACATACTCCATCATTACCAGTATCTCGGAAATATAATCACAAACGACGGTTGATGTGAAACAGAATTTAAACGGAGAATAGGAATGACTAAAGGTACTTTCAATGACATGTTGAAAATAAATTACCAAACAAAAATTAGATTAATAAAATGTTACATCTATTCTATATTAATGTTTGGCACAGAAACGTGGAAAATGAACAAATAATTAAAAGACACAATTGATACAGTTGATATATAGGGATAATATACAGAGTAGGGAGAACGTCATAGAAAGAACAAAAAACTGTTCGGACAATTTCATTCTGAGAATGAAACAGCAAAATTTCTTTAAAAGCCGATAATAAAATCACCTCCCGTTATAGATGCATGGGACAACAACAAAACACGCTGGACACACAACTGATACTTTTGACTAACATTAACTCAGCGTTATGTTATCAATCTCCAATCCGAACACTGAAATCAAACGATAACAGGAAAATAATTGCAACAGAAATGAAGTGCCTAGGAATAATCATCGGAATAACAATACCATCCCGGATTAGAAATGATGACATGTGATAAGTGGCTACCTTACATGTATAGCGCTTTATCGTGATTTATCATATCAAATGGTTCGTGCATGTATTGAAGTTATCACAGAAAACCTCGTACAAAAATACAGTGCAGTTTAGGTTCGATTGTTTCTAGGCCAAAGATCGGGCACAGGAAATTTGGACTGCAGAAATACAAGATTCCCTGGACACCAATCTGTATGAAGGTATGCAAAAATACCTGATCTAGAGATTTATCGTTGTCATGAAGTCGTAAGGCATGACACACAACAATAAGAACTCAGCGCATTTAGTACAACTTATATGTCATTGGAAGTCAAATTAGTTAAGTAGTTAGTCACCAGATCATCATCACTACACTATGGAAGCCAATATATACTCCAATTTCTTATTCGGTATGCCTTGATAACTGTTTTAGCTATATGTTGGTTAATAAATCTTCTCTTTGGTTTCCACATGCCGTTAGTTTTTGGCAACACTGATATTTGCTCACAAGTTCTACATTCTGAACATGAGCACAGAAGAATAAAAACATTTGGCATCTTCTGGTTCGCAAATTCTACATTCTAACATACACATATAAGCAGTGGCGTAGCGAGGGGGGAGATGCGGAACGCCCCGGGCGGCATCATCGGGAGGGCGGCAAATTTATTTTTGTCCAGTCTTTCGCAATCACTGACATTTTTTTAATGTCACAAGGGCGGAAAATATGATTCGGCCACGGGCGCCATTGACCCACGCTAAGCCACTGCATAGAAGAATAAAAACATGTAATATTCTAACTCTCAAGTATCTCATTCTTGCATTTAGTGAACGGGTGAGAGGAGTTCATCATACGCCCGCAGTTAATGAACACAGATAATGTGTTCTTCTTCTTCTTCTTCTGCGTTCGTTATCAAACTCCTGCAGATTAGCAGGATGTAGTCCAGAGAACGGAATGCATTGTGCCATGGTTTACAGCATTGCTGAGATATCTTTTGGCATGACACATCCGACTTCAGCATGGTTTTGGGTCACTGACCCTATATGGGATGGGACAGCCGACTCAATCCCATTATCTCCTTAGTCGCCCTTTACGACATGCGTGGAAGGTAAACAGTGTTGCTATTCTTTGTTCCCCTTTCAAGCCCCGGCAACACACGGGCGAGATAATGTGTTAATATTATGAACGGAATAGGCAGTATCATTATTTACAGCTGTCCAACAATGTCTGCACCTTCCGGTCTAACACATCCAACTTTCGCATCGTTTTTGGATCATTCTGACATATGGGATGGGACAGCGACTCAAACAGCATATCCTTAAGATATGCATGGCAGGTCATTGTGTTGCTATTCTTTACTCCTCCTTTCGGCCAGTCATCACACCATAAGGATGGAAAGTTCTAGCCAATTTTGTTTTCAAATTTTGTCATTTTGGTATTTTTGTTTTTGCTTTTTTTTTTCTTGCCCTGGCAAGTCTCGGCGTTCAAGCCAAAAGACTTGTGCCAGTTTGGACTAATTAGCAATGACAACTTGGCCCACTCATTTTACAAGTGCTCTTACGATGAAGTGGGGTTAACTGTTAACTCATTACCATGTTAACGATTTGCCCCGATATACAGACTGTGCTTGTAATGAGATTCTAATTTTCAACATCGGAATAATCATGGAGAAACATCTACAACATCAGCATGAGATCTATCATAACCTCATCGATTTTATTAAGATGATCGAATTTGGCATGAAAGTTTATGGAAAATTACGAGAAACTAATTTTGACAGAAACAATAGAAATTATTGAAGCGTTATACAAAGTAGCAAATTGTGTTCTTAAAAATACGTTGATACTTGAGAGTTATTCAAAAATACTACTGAGGTTAGACAAGGATGCATATTATCACTAAATATTATTCAATATGTTCTTGGGACATATCTTGCAAGAGAAATACAAAACCATTACACGGCACATTTGACGAATATTTTACATAGATGGAATGAATACTGCAGTGAAACGTATAATGACCCAAGAAATACCAAAAACAAAACGATAAACGAATATGAAAAGGAGCCAGAACCCACAAAGGGAAGAAGTAAGATACGCAATAGAAAGTTTAAAGAAAGGAAAAGCCCCCGGCAATGATGACTTAACAACAGAAATTATACACGCAGGATAGGGCGAGGCCGGAATCAAGATTTACCACAAACTCTGCTGCAAAATATGAGAAAGCGGCACATGGCCGGAGAAATGGAAAAAAATCATTATATATACCCCTCCCAAAAAAAGGCGACCTTCAGATTTGCTCAAACTACAGAACTATAGTCCTTATAAGTCAAGCAAGTAAAATAATGATAAACATCATAATGCAAAGAATCAAACAGAAATTAGAGATGGAGATAAACGAAACACAGGCTGGTTTCAGATCGGGCAGAGGAACAAGAGATCACATCCTTAACATGAGATTGATCATAGAAAAGTGTAGGGAATTCTCAAATGACCTGCTCATATGCTTCATAGATTACTCAAAAGTGTTCGACTGCGTTCAACACCAGCAACTATGGGAGATAATGAACAGCATGGGTTTCCCTAGACATCTGATTCATCTAATAGAGGAACTTTACCAAGAGCAAAAGGCTGCAGTGAAGTTAGAGTGTGATCTCTCCGAGTGTTTTTAGATACAGAGTGGATTAAGGCAGGGATGCACACTCTCCCCATACCTGTTCAACATCTACGCAGAAAGTATAATGAGGAATGTGAGAGAAGACATACACAACGCTGACTACCACGCTTTTAACATCGGTGGATTCGAAATCCCTGAACTACGCTACGCAGACGACACTGTGCTTCTTTCAAATGATATAAAGGAATTGGAACAGCTAATCAAGAACACAAAGAAATATAGCTAATCACAAAACTTGTATTTAAACACGCAAAAAAAACACCATGTCAACAGATATAACAACACAACAACCAAAAATCAGAATAGACAATACCAAGATAGAATGTGTAGATAAATTTGAATACAAACATCAACGATGCAGGAGACTACATGGCAGAAATAAGGAAGAGATTGGCAATGGCATATTGTAAAATAACACGGCTGAAAAACATATGGAAAAACAACAAAATAGAAACGAAAGTGCTAATGTTACGAACTTGTATTTTTCCGGTTGCAACATACGGCTGTGAAACATGGACCCTACGCAAAACAGCGGCAAAGAAGATCAACGCCTTCGAGCTGAAATGCTACAGGAAGATACTTAGAATATCATGGAAGGATAAAATCATAAATTCAGATATTATAAAAACATTGAAGATTCCAGAGTGTTGGTTACTAAACACAATAACAAAAAGAAAACTACGCCTGTTTGGTCATATAAAGAGACACAACTGTGGCTGTAGTGACGAGATTGAATCAGCTGCAACGTCTAGACTAAATCGGCTGCAATGTCTAGATTGAAATGGCTGCAATTTTTAGGTTGAATCGGCTGAAATGTAAGATGGAATACCATATGGAATAGCCGAACTACAGTAAAGATCAACCTATATAAATGTCTAATAATACCTATTCTAACATACGGTCATGAGAGCAGCTTGCAACGAACATGGAGAAAGGAATACAGGATTTTTAAAACAAATTTTACAGACGAGTATTATTACAGACGAGATAATATAAAACCAACATATACGTGAGACATATAATAAATGGCTCTTGCAAGTCAACAATAACATCCCCTAGGAAGTTGTCAAACATCGCAAACGTGTATCTTTGGTCGTGTGATGAAAACATTATTCCTTTTCCAGAACTGTCCTACAGGGGATAGCTCATGTTTGGAGAATAATAGGAGGACAAAGGAACATTTTAATTGCTACTATTAAATAATACCACAGTAAACAGGATTTAACCTAGAACCGCTCAAATTGCACCATTATTTATCGATAACCTCTTTTTGCAAACGGTGCAAAGTTGTTTGGTTTGAACATGTGACAAGTCCAAACATGTTTGTGAAAATTAAAGTTTCTGGTAATTTTCCATAAACTTTCATGCCAAGTTATGATAAATCTCATGCTGATGTTGAAAGGAAAAGAGACGAACAAAGAAAATAATGGATTGATAACATCAAGATTATGGTCAGGGCATGATTTTTCTATACTCTTCCACGTGGCTGAGGATATAGATGTTTGGAGGGCGTCTTGTTCTGATGTACCCAGCCTGGAATCTCTACGACCCTGACAGATTATGGGTCTTATTATTATTACTATTATTTATTCCACAATAATAAATCCTCCATGCTTCTATATTACAGTATTGATAATATTGTAATCAATATTATATGCAGGGAGCCGCGTTAGCGCACTGGCTTCGCATATGAGTGGTCCTGGGTTCATTCCCCAGTTGAGACAGAAATGTTTTCTGATCGCAACGGCTCCCAGGTCGACCCAGCCTTAAATGGGTACTGGATTAATCCGGGAAGTAAAGAGTGCGAGGGAGAGGAGATGGCTACCGCCCTCATTTGCAGGAGCCTGTGAAATGTGAGATCGCTAACATCTCACACCCTTATTTTACTTACTATTGATAATATTAATGAACATCATGAACAGATAGAAAGTGTAATGAAGATATCTTCAAGAAAGTTAATTTAAAAAGAGAGCATCAGAGAGAGTCCACATTTTTTTTTTACATATTAGAAGAAGGAAAATGTAACAACATGCAAATTGAAGAGCAGGAGGGGGCAGAGGAAGACCAAGATAGAAGATGCTTGATAGCCTAACAGTGTGGCATGGGAGAACATCGGTATCGAAATGATACAGCGCACAAAACAGAAGGCTGTGGAAAGACATGATAACCAACGCCACATGGCATGGGCCAGAAGAAAAATATTAAAGGCTGAACAGTTTTAAAATTATTCACGCTCGAACAAAGAAATGAGAACAGAGGCATGGCGGGATTTTTCTGGTGAAGTTTCGAAATTGGCACACCTACGACCCTGACTTGTTAGGGATTTGATAATTATGTAATGTATTTTTCGTACAGGAACATGCTAAGCGGAATGATGAGTCTACAATTTTATACGAATAACATCATGCCTACCTTTCCTGTCATAGTCCTTCTTCCTTGGTTTTTTTTAATTTTTTAATTTCTCACTGACGTTAATTTTATTATTTGTTAGTTATATTACTTACCAGTAACAATAATACATTATAATCGTTGTTATTGCTTCTCAGTATTGTTACTGCAGAACTTTCCACTTTGTCGGAGATTCTCTGATAGTTTGATTATTTATACGAATAAGAATAATGGCAATATAACCAGATATAACCATCTGTTTAACCGCGACCTTATGTTACCGATTGCATGAAAGGGAAGCACAGAATAATAACACTGCGCCTATGGAGGTTATGGAGGATGAGAGTTATGTTGAGTATGCCAATCCATGATCGCCTGTTGAACACACATGCCCTGCAGTGGCGTAGAGTCAATGGACGCCAAATCACTCGGCGTCCCAATTAAACAAAGTAAATATTCCACACAAATTAATATATATTTGCTATAAACATTACAAATAAGATAATAGCTGGTTTATTATTTATTTGACAGCTATCCACCTTTGAGAAAAATACTAACTAAGTATCCGCCTTTGAAGTTTGTAGCCAGAAGTTTCCATAAAAAAAAACTATCCCAACACTGAAAGTTTGACGCGAAGTATTTTGGCGTAAAAAAAGAGTATATTACAATAGGAAAAAAAACATCTCGTAGTGCATGGTGAAGGAAAACACGTTGATCTATAAATATATACCAAGTTGCCTATAACGCTGGCTTCAGACCAATTGTGCGGTTATAAATAATTTATTATGACGCATTTTCTGATAATTGCAAACTGAAAACTCTTATATCTTACACTGTGCATACGTCATACGCTATTATTTCTTTGTGTGTGTAATTAATTGTGGTGTGTATAACTGTTGAAATATTGAAAAAGTAAGTTTACCAGACTCAAATATTGTAAAAAGATATATTACAAGATTATATAATGCATGTTTTTCTTTTAAAAATTAGTTACTATTATATATAAGAAAGCAATAATGTGTTTCTGGTAGACTCCAAAACATGGGGGGGAGACTACCTACCTATATAAAATGGGTTTCTCGGCGTCCCCACTCTAAAAAGTCACGCTACGCCACTGATGCCCTGACTGCTGGGAGGGAATGAAACTTTGAATTACCAAATGGTCACACACAACCCTATTCATCTTGACTTATGCGACTGATCCAAGCTTTTTATTGATAAATTTGCATATATTTTTATATCGTCAGCCACTGAACAGTCGGATACGCTAAAATGGGTTTCGATGTTTGTAATTTGTTAACAGGGCCAACATCTGGAGAAGAACTTGGTCCAGGTGACACCAATTCGCCTCAACATGAGTCAACACATTTACCGAATTTTGACAATCAGCATTTCTAATAAAGATGTCACATTTCTCAAGTAACTATAAATATTGACCAATTGGTGAGTAAGAAATGTGTTGATACGCTGTATGGCATCACCAAAAAAAATGAAATCATGTTGTTATATTGCATTTGTTGTCTTGTATGTGTTATTTGTTTGCTTCTATACTTTTTGTTCTTTAAGATCTAAGGGTAGACAACAGCAAGACTCCCGCCAGTCCTATTAATGGCTCCCAAAAGTCATTTCACCATCAAAAGACATACTACACCGTTTAAACAAGACAAGACAGACAGACAATTGAACAGAGGAGAGTTAATCAAAGACAGACTATTGAACAGAGGAGAGAAAACCAAAGACAGACAATTGAACAGAGGAGAGAAAACCAAAGACAGACAATTGAACAGAGGAGAGTTAATCAAAGACAGACAATTGAAGAGAGGAGAGAAAACCAAAGACAGACAATTGAACAGAGGAGAGAAAACCAAAGACAGACAATTGAACAGAGGAGAGTTAATCAAAGACAGACAATTGAAGGGAGGAGAGAAAACCAACGTCTGATATAATGGATGTCCTATTTCAATATTTGTACACACTATAATCTAATTTCTTCCCAAACCATAATGTTGTACAAAGATAACGCCAACACACCCTGATATAATCAAAATTGACTTTGATCTTAGGTTGAAAGTGGCGTGTCTCGGTAAGTAGAGACTTTAATCCAGTAAATAATAAATAACAAATAAGGAATATAATAAATAACAAATAAGGAATATGTAACTTCAAGAGTAAGTTAATGTTATGTTATGATTTAATGGTAATGTTATGATGTCCTACATATTGCCGGAGTCAAAGGGGAGAACAAACACAGCAACACATTGACAATCCATGCATGTGGTATGTGGGACATCGCTGTTGTCACAACTGCCAAACTGTTTCTTTCATTCAGATAGTTCGCGTTTGAAGTCTCCAAAAGTTCGCGTTTGAAGTCTCCAAAGTTAACAATCACAAATTGGTGGCGGGCAACCTTTTTTTTCCAACTGGCAACATCACATGTTTTACGTAATCATTTTCTCTTTACCACTGTTTGGCATCGTACGCTGCAATTTCTCTAGCTTATATCGTTTATTTTCTGAGTTCAGGGGGCAGTGTATATAATTATTTTAAATAAGCCTAGGGAGGACAGTAAAAATGTCTTGAAGGGCCGGATTTGGTCCACGGGCAGAAGCTTTTTCTTCCATTAATATCCACCCCTAGAATGCATTGAATAATTCAATGAATCAATAAAATAAATTTAGACCTTGCTCATAAATTTACAAATAGTACTTACGTATAACACAATTTCGATCAGATATACAATAAACGCACAGACAATAAGGTATATGTACGGGGAAAAAATACAAATAACATATTGACAGTTTCAACCTTAAGTTCTTTTTCAAGAAAATATAATAATATTTTTCATACAAGATAATACAGTAATACTAGTTTTGTATACTGTTATTTGTATTTTTTTCTTCTTAGCCATATCCTATTGTTTGATAAGCTGTGCGATCATCGTTAAGCTGAACGATATTGTGTTTTATGTAGGTACTATTGTTATACTGTTTCATACCAGTTTCAAATATCGATTGATGAGTTTTCATACAGAAAATAGCTGTGAAAGTAAATCACAAAATTGAAATATCATAATTCAGAGTCTGCTATGAAAGATGCCAAGTATTTATCAGTCGTGAGTGTCTCTTTCCACAAATATGGTACCTATACATATTAGTCTATGCATGAAGACATACCAACAAAATTCAATCACGTCTTTTGGGTCATCGTTTCGATTATTCTCGTGCAATTCGTTTGTCAGTGTTGGTGGGATTACACGAATTACATAAATAGTGACCAACAAAGATCACAGCAATAATTTTTTTTAACCATAATGTAAAGAAGGCTGATTCGGGTTTTTTTTTTAATCTGCTGTTATGTCTTATTTGGCGATTGGTCTAATCCACGATACGCCTATTTTACACATACTAATCCACGATACCCCTATTTTACACATACTAATTCACGATACCCCTATTTTACACATACTAATTCACGATACCCCTATTTTACACATACTAATTCACGATACCCCTATTTTACACATACTAATCCAAGTTACGACTATTTTACACATACTAATCCACGATACCCCTATTTTACACATACTAATCCAAGTTACGACTATTTTACACATACTAATCCACGATACCCCTATTTTACACATACTAATCCAAGTTACGACTATTTTACACATACTAATCCACGATACCCCTATTTTACACATACTAATCCAAGTTACGACTATTTTACACATACTAATCCACGATACCCCTATTTTACACATACTAATCCACGATACCCTTATTTTACACATCCTAATTGGCATCTCATTTGTAAACTGTTCAAGGACATTTTCTGTCAAAAAACGTGCATATTATCCATCTACGAACTCATAATCAAGGACATAACTAATTTCAAAAGTGGATGTAACAATGGTCATCATCTCTTGTGATGAACGAACAACATAACATAACATATAGGACTACATACCACATGACAGGGCCATAGATGTAACTTTGGTAATAGATAGCCTGTGTGATGTTGAGTCACGAAATGAGAGTAAAGAATATCAATACTGTCACCTGCCATGTATGTCGTAAGAGATCACTAAGAGGGTCTAAGGGTGTTGTTAGATGTTCCATCCGGCAAAAGCGACCAAAATGACACACTGAAGTCGGATGTCACATGTATAGATATTACAATTAAGCTGTAAACCATGACACAATACATTATATTCTATGGTCTACATCCTGCTGACAGGAGTTTGAGAACCGAAAAAGAAGAGGAAAAAGAAAGTACGTGGGGACAAACAATAACGTTTTGGAGATGAATCGGAAATACATTAAAATGTTGGTGATAAATTGGACATACATTAAAGTGTTGGTGATAAATAGGACATACCTTAAAGTTTTGCTGATAAATGAGACTACATTTATGTGTTGGTGATAAATTGGACATACATTAAAGTGTTGGTGATTTATTGGCCTGCTCTAACGTGTTGGTGATAAATTAGATCATAATAAAGTATTGTGATATAAATATGACAACATTAAAGTTTTGGTGATAAATTAGACATACATTAAAGTGTTGATAAATTAGACATACATTAAAGTGTTGATAAATTAGACATACATTAAAGTGTTGATAAATTAGACATACATTAAAGTGTTGATAAATTAGACATACATTAAAGTGTTGATAAATTAGACATACATTAAAGTGTTGATAAATTAGACATACATTAAAGTGTTGATAAATTAGACATACATTAAAGTGTTGATAAATTAGACATACATTAAAGTGTTGATAAATTAGACATACATTAAAGTGTTGATAAATTAGACATACATTAAAGTGTTGATAAATTGGACTACATTAAAGTGTTGATAAATTAGACATACATTAAAGTGTTGATAAATTAGACATACATTAAAGTGTTGATAAATTAGACATACATTAAAGTGTTGATAAATTAGACATACATTAAAGTGTTGATAAATTAGACATACATTAAAGTGTTGATAAATTAGACATACATTAAAGTGTTGATAAATTAGACATACATTAAAGTGTTGATAAATTAGACATACATTAAAGTGTTGATAAATTAGACATACATTAAAGTGTTGATAAATTAGACATACATTAAAGTGTTGATAAATTAGACATACATTAAAGTGTTGATAAATTAGACATACATTAAAGTGTTGATAAATTAGACATACATTAAAGTGTTGATAAATTAGACATACATTAAAGTGTTGATAAATTAGACATACATTAAAGTGTTGATAAATTAGACATACATTAAAGTGTTGATAAATTAGACATACATTAAAGTGTTGATAAATTAGACATACATTAAAGTGTTGATAAATTAGACATACATTAAAGTGTTGATAAATTAGACATACATTAAAGTGTTGGAGTACTTGGAGATACATAAAAGGCTAAAAAGGACATAGGGGCCTACATAAATATTTCTTTTAAACAGTAAGACATGTATTATTCTAGAATATACTGAGAAAGGGAAAGAGGAAGATCAAGAAATACATTAAGAAACAAATTGCATACAGCCTACAGCTGCAAGTACCGTGGTGTTACATATTGTATACAAATGACTTTACACACGTTTTACGGGTAGGCCATGGTCTCCTGTGTGCACATTTACTATTACAGGTAGAATGTGTACTTACCGATCGAAATATCTTAAAAGTTGTCCGAAGTTTTCGCTCAGGTGGTGACTTCGTCATCCATCCAGCGTGCACAATGTTTGTCATCTTATCTGCTGCGTTTCTTCTGTTCATTCATTTGAGTCCTGGTGGCTGAAACATATTTAATTTTTACGAAAATTGTACTTCCAACGGAAAACACAGCGTAAGTAAAAAGTAGCAACCTAACACAAATCACAACACAGTTGGGTAGATTGTAATCTTTGCCTAGCCTCGTATTCGTTTTGTGACGTCTCTATACAGGTCAAGGAACCTCCATTATATAAGGTGGTTCCGAGCCTGTCGTGGTGGTTCCGTGCAGTGTCATGTCTAGTTTCGTGAGGTTTAGGTTGTTGACATTTAACGGTAGTCAGTGGCTCAATAATATAATACGTGTGACCTATTTAACATAGGCAACTTTCTGTTAATCTGCAGAAGCTTGAGAACGAAAGCACAACTACAGACCTTGTTATAGCACTTCAAGACCTGGATGTTTGAAGGAAAAAAAATGTGTTGATATCAATTATCAATAACAAAGAATAAACCGTGTGTTGCCGGTCCCGAACGGGGAAGCAAAAAATAGCAACACTGTTTATCTTCCACGCATGTCGTAAAAGGCGACTAAGGAGGTTATGGGATGGAGTTGGCTGTCCCATCCCATATAGGGTCAGTGACCCAAAGCCATGCTGAAGTCGGATGTCTCAGGCAGAAAGGCGAAGATATCGCAGCAATGATGTAAACCATGACACAACGCGTTCCGTTCTACGGACTACATCCTGCTAATCTGCAGGAGTTTGAGAACGAACGCAGAAGAAGAAGAATAGCAAAGAAAAATTATAAAAATTTCCATTTTCAAATGTTACTACAATGACAGGGCTCCAGTATAAACCTCTGAACAGGAAATAGCCTAAACAAGACATTCATAATTATCAGGTGCCATGACGGCTGGCGTAGGCGATCATGGCTCTCCACACCTCTCTGTCTCCAGTATTATGTTTCAAGCTCGCTGTTGTTTCCCTGCCGGGCCAGGTTGTCAAACTATCTAATGTTTTCTCATGTTGTCGCCCTCTGTCTCTGTTGCCTTCAATCTTGCCTGTTGTGACTGTTCTCCAAACCTCCCTGTCTCATGAAGTGGCAAAAAAATTAAGATTGTCGTTTTTCTTATATTATTGATTAAGGTCCGTTTCGCATTTGACACTTTCAACACCTCCACATAATTTTTCTGGCAGTCCATGGTATTCTCAGCATTCTTCTATAGAACCACATCTCTATCGCCTCTAATTTTACAGTTTGTTTATTGTACAAGACTCGCACCCATATGTTAGTATATGGGTTATATAGCACTGCAGAACTATTTTTCTCACCTCTAATGACATCATTACGTTCTTGATTATTGCCGTGTTTTTCATTGGTCACTATTAAAATACATGGAGTCGCATGACAAAAAACCAAGGATGATCAACGAAATAATAAAACAATCAGTCTTTCAGGTCATGTTTACTTTCTGTTCAGAAGTCTAACTGTCGATGGTCGCGGTTCCTACATAGATGTACTTATTATGCGGTTGCGTCTGTGGGTCTCACTAATAGCTCACTAGACAAACCAACCATGCAACAGAAAACCTTAGTAGACGACATGCCTTTATATTGAGGTTATCTTCTTATAGAAGCTTCATGGTACGTCACTATACAATCCCGTAGTCGTAACCTTCGATAACAGTTACCATGTTGTTCCGACAGGCCGACGTTGTGCTTGAACTAGTTACGGGCACGGCGTGGGTGGGCGGAACAACAAAGAATCATGTCGCAAGGACCAGAGTTGTGCCCTGATATCGACGTCTGTTTCAGCGACATTATACTCAAAACTCCATTGAGTCGGATGTCTCCTGGAACAGAGGGCGGAGCACTTATGGGAATGCCTCACGTGCTGTGAGGCCAGTTTCTAATCAAGAATCAAGAAACATACTTATTAATATTTTATGCTGTAGTTGCAGAAGATAAGACTTTTGAAAAGTGTAGGTATAAATATATAGGTGTCCTTATAGCGTGTACATTTCTAAACGATCTATTTTTTTTTACATAGGCTGTATTGTTAGAGAAGAACAGGAGAACAGGAGGTAAACATAAACATACATGGAGAGAAACTACAAGTAAAACAGTATCAATATCTTGGACACATAATCACAAATGATGGCAGATGTGAAACAGAAGTTAAAAGGAGAATAGGAATGGCTATAAGTACCTTCAATGACATGAGGAAATTATTAATATCTAAACAAATTACAAACAAGTTAAAAATGAGAATTATAAAATGCTACATCTATTCCATATTAATGTATGGCTCAGAAACATGGACACTAAATAAACAATTAGAAGACAAAATTGATGCCTTTGAGATGTGGGTATAAAGAAGAATGGGGAGAACATCATGGAAAGAGACGAAAACAAATAAAGAGGTGCTAAAGACACTTAATATGAAGAAAGAACTACTAAGAGAAATAAAGATCAGGCAAATAAAATACTTTGGACACATTAAAAGACATGACACCTTATTGAAGACCTTACTTGAGGGTAAAGTCAAAGGGAAGCGAGCAAGAGGTAGACAGAGATACAAGTGGGAGAGTAACATCACACGATGGACATGTTACAGTCTAGCATAGTACACCACCAAGACAAGAGACAGGAGATGTTGGAGATACGTTGCAGCCAACCTTCGTAGCGGAGACGGCACTTAATGATGATGATGTATTGTTAGAAAATCGCTATAATATCTGTTGATACATTACATCAACTATTAGTGAAACCATAAGATCAATAACCCGTGACCACCGACGTTACTTTAATAAAAGACATAACTGCTAAAAGTAAACAGGCCTTCATTCGGTACGTTTTTTTTTTTGTATCGTTGTTACGCTTTCCATTGGTTACTATTTTTTATACTTGAAGTAACCTTTGAAATTTTTAGCATGCGATTCCAAGTATATAAATATTGACCAGTGGTAAACACGGGAATAATCAAGAAAATTAACCAATGAAGGCTTAATTAATTCAAAGAACATGTCTTCTACTGTCATTCGGTCGCATATAATTCGTCATGATCGTAGGGATGCCACACTGGATACATCAGCTCAAAGAGCTCTCTAAACAACTCTTTCCTCTGCCATTCGAAAGAGTGTTCCTTGATCATTCCATGATCTTATAAACCCAGAATTTTCTCTTTCCTCCGTCCCTCATTCTGTCAACGACTGTTTCCTTGCAAAATATTTTTTAAGCTAGTCTTTACAAGTCTAAACCAAACAAGTATACGCCGTGTCACCACTGCCAAACGTGGCTTTTGATAACATGTCTTCCGCCGAAGATGGATGTGTCGGACCATTGTCGCAAATAAAACGGCGACACAACGCATTTCCATTCACTGGACTACATCCTGCTGGAAATCTAGTAGCATCATAGTCCTGCTATAAGGGAGATCCAGCGGGAGTTTGAGAATGAACGCTGAAGAAGAAGAAGATAACATGTTAGTTTGTTTATTTACTGCTGGACAAATATATTTGTCTTGTGTTCTATATAGACCATTCTTAACAAAAGTCTGTAGCACTTGTTTTCAGAAGCCTGAATCCTTCTTTCTGTGTCTGCATTGAGTGTCCAACTTTCACATCCGTATAAAAGTATAATGAGCACTAAATGTGAAGGTATGTCCCATGGTAACCTGCCGTCAGGGATGAAGATAATCTCTTTATGTACAAAACCGCAGAAACTATTAAATTTGGGTTTATTTGAGAAACTATTAGGCCAGTTCCCTTCCTTGCTGTCTTTTTTTAGCAATTAGACAATTAGCACTAGCGATCTGAATAGATTAGTCTTTACTGTAATATTGATCTTACTTAGTGGAATATTGAGGGGGCGTGGAGAAAATATTAGTTGTTGACAAAAAAGGAGGAGGGGTTTATAACAGTTGACTTCAAACCTTTTTATACACATTTTAATTTAGCAAAAATATATATTTGGAATAAATCATGTAAGCTTTGTTGTTTTCTTTCTGCTCAATTTTTTATTATTATTTTTTTTTTTTTGACGGAGTAGATGCGTCTTCAGTAAGGAGAGATTACCTAAAATCGTGGCTATCGCTTGTACTACCGCATATCGGTCACGCTAAAAATGGTCATTCGCCAATGTCCATGTGTTTTTGTTCATAAGAAATTTAATGACTTTTCTGTGAGAAATTGGTATCGCTGTGCGTGTGTGTGTTTATTTGCGACAATGGTCCGACACATCCATCTTCGGCGGAAGACATGTTATCAAAAGCCACGTTTGGCAGTGGTGACACGGCGTATACTTGTTTGGTTTAGACTTGTAAAGACTCGCTTAAAAAATATTTTGCAAGGAAACAGTCGTTGACAGAATGTGGGACGGAGGAAAGAGAAAATTCTGGGTTTATAAGATCATGGAATGATCAAGGAACACTCTTTCGAATGGCAGAGGATAGAGTTGTTTATACCTTTTGCTATAAAACTAAAAGTCACTTACTAATTCCAATAGACCAAACTTTTTGCTGGGTAAAGAAGTTTGGCCAATCACTGGAAACTAAGAATGCCTATTCGATTTCAGTTTTGTTTCTGTGAGTACACGCTATAGTGTTTTTATTTCCTAAAAGAGGTAGGAATTTAAACACCTTAAACTTTCCTTCTTATATGCGGGCTTGCTTGTTTGATAGTGCTACGCATAATGTTATATGGCACAAAGCCATATGCATATGTTTCTTAGCGATTTAATCCCCCTCAACATTCCACTAAGTAAGATCAATATTACAGTAAAGATCTGTCAGGCGCAGATATCGCAGTCGATTAGTAAATCATGACACAAAATAGTAGGTTATGTGGATTATATCCTGCTAACCAACTGGAGTTTGAGAAAAGAAGGCAGAAGTAGAAAGGGAAAAACTCAGCTAGGGGAACAAAGACAGGAGTAAAACTATTCACCCCCCCCCCCTTCCAGTAATACGACCTAGAAAAGTATAATCTTAAGACATGTCCTTCTCTCGCTTGTGTTCTCACAATCATACTGATAGCAGGATGTAGTCCGGAGAACGGAATGAGTTGTGTCTTATTGTATAGCTTTACCGCGATATCTGCAACTTTCGGTCTGACAAATACGAATTTAACATTACTTGTACACTACAAGTTAAGCGTTCATTGTGTGTTTTAGTGAGGCAATGACCTTTTAACATGGTGGTATACACGTGGTATTTTGTATTCGGGTATTTGACCTTTACAAAATAGGTGGCATTAAAGTCTGAACTACTGGTCAACTTACAAGCACATAGTTTTAAGTGATTCCTTCGACAACACAGTCATGTGGACTTATGGTGCATCATCTTTTTAAAGTGACGCTATTTGATTTTCCTGTGATTTTCATTGGTCAGTGTGTATAATATGTGTCAATAGTCAATTAACATCATTGGAGTAGATTGCAGTAGTGACCATGTCTCAATAATTGCAAAATTAGAATAAAATTGAAGAAGTTTAAGAGACATTTCTTTCTAGATTTCTTGTGGTTACTAAATTTCTTGTGGTGACTAAATTTCTCACTATCGCTAAATACTCCCAGAAATATCAAGCTATGCCATTGCTGTACAGAATAGATGCACAGTTGTAGAAAAATAAGCAGTATAGATGTTCAAATGTTAAAAGAATAAATTCAACAAACATCAAAAGAAATAATACCAAAAATAAAGAGGACTAAACGACGAAATCGATGATAGAAGAAATTTTACAGTTGATGAACACAAGAACAACAATTCAGACATCGCCGGAAGAAAACCTATGCGTGGATATTCGGATATCACCGAAAGAAAACATATACGTGGATGGTGAAGACATCATCGGAATAAAACATGCGTGGATATACAGATATTACCGTAAGAAAACATATGCGTGTATCATGAAGACATCACCGGAAGAAATACTATGCGTTGACGCAGACATCACCAGAAGAAAACCTATGTGTGGATATACAAATATTTAAACACGAAATAAATATCTTAACTAGCTTCTGTCAACCAATGTGAAGAAGACCTTTATTTGCGTGTTCCTTCAGTGCGTGTAACCAGATTTTGTGATGCGTGTCGCTGGCGTCACTGATGCATGAACGCCCATTCAACTTTAGCTTGTAGTGACAAACAACCATAATAAAATAGAAGCGGAATTTGGTATTGAAGTTTGTTAAGCGTTCTAGAATAGGTTAAAAATGTATCACTAGGAAAAACTCATGATCGTCAATTCAATAAGACATACTGGATAATTGTAGTTCAGTCTTCTTAATCACTCATGTGACTATTTCCTTGCTTTTCATTGGCTGTCACACAAAGTATAATTATAGTGACCAATTAAAATCACGGAAATAGTCAAGTGAGTCATTAAGAAGGCTGGACTTTCAATTAGCCATTAGGTCTTATATCGTAAACGGTCATGGAAAAAAATGATCTGTTGGATGTAGGTAGCTAAGCATGCACAACAATAATTACAAAGCCGAAAATACATTATGCGGAAAAAATTGTGTTTTTTTACTCCAGTTTTCCTTCCTCATTCTCCTGTCGAAGCTTGACATGAATTTCTTAAATGAGCTGTACTGTGGTCGTCAGCACCGAGATGTTGCCGTAGAGCTTGTCCGTCAGAGTTGGTTCAAATGGCCTTAGTTTTTATTTTTGTGGTATCGTACAGTCGGCAGTTCTGTAAAATATGTTCAGTGTGTTCCGGAGATTGTTCACAGGGACACATATCTGTGTCACCAACTTCAAACTTCCCGTACATTTGTTTTTTAAGAATGTTGTGGACTGTTCTCCAAAAAAAATCGTGTTTATTCCTTTCTTCCAAATCTGTAAATAGCATCGTCTTTTTGAAAACATGGGTGAGCTGAGTTCGATTATATGTTAATGAAACTTCTAATGATTAACTTCATTTATGTAGTAAAAGTAAAGTAACCCATAGCATTTATTAATGCCGTAGGGGTGTGAGATGTTAGCGATCTCACATTTCACAGGCTCTGCAAATGAGGGCGGTAGCCATCTCCTCTCCCTCGCAGTCTTTACTTCCCGGATTAATCCGGTACCCATTTAAGGCTGGGTCGACCTGGGAACCGTTGCGATCTGAAAACATTTCCGCCTCAACTGGGGAATGAACCCAGGACCACTCAATTCATTTATGTAAATGCTACTGAATCTTCTATTTGTTATTTTTGGCAGTTACTTCCAGTTTTTGCTAACTCCTTTATCTCATTTCCTCTGATGCATGAGTGGTCTGGAATCCATCGGAGAACTAATTCTTTTGCTGTTTGTTTAGTTGAGATAGAAGTGATTTTAAGTCATTCATTTGGAATTTATTTGCATTCTGCAGAGATTGCAAAGCCAATTTGGCAATCGGCAGGATCATTATCTTTTCTTCCTTTAGATGTGATTGTTCCAGGAACACTAGAGCTCCTACTTGCTTCATATTCTGCGCTGAAATTTGTAGAATGAACACATGTGGCTATTGATTTTTCAAGTCTGCTTTCTTTGACCCATTCTATGTAGATGACTCCACCATCGTTTCTGATCATCTCTTTTGTTTATATTGTTGATTTGTTTTGTTAGTAAACCTATGTTCTTGTTGTGATATAACATGGACATTTAGACATAGAAAAGCATAAGTCACGACATTGTAAAACATCATATTGAGACCCCGGTCTTAAGTTGAGAGTATCATACCTCGGCAAGAGACATTAAATCCCCACTTAACAAACAACAAATCAAAGGGTTGGGATGATACTCGACTGGATACTGGAATAACCTATTCCCATGTATTCAGCGCGCAGCAGACAAGTTGACATAAAAACGATGTACGCCTTCATGGAAGTAAGGTTGGGCTCAAATATAACAGAGTTTGCATAAATACAATTCAATCACTGACAGAAACATATAGATACGTGGCCAGAGTACTACCCTGTACCTCTGCTCTATAGAGAAATCACACAAATTTACACTGGAAAATGTTTTTCCCAGTCTAACCAAAATGAATCTGCTTGATGACGCGTTAACAGACAAAAGAAATACAAGTAAATGACGCCAATAATAGTGTGTCAAATGGTAAAGCAGCAGGCAAAGACAAGATTTCTGTCTTCAAAGAAAATTAAGACGTGCTGATGATAAGGGCGTGTGACTTGTTCTAGCTATCAGTAAACGTCAAGAAAACTGAAATATTTAAAAAAAAAAAGAAAAAAAGTCACATTACAGCACCGAACAACTTGCACTTTCAATCAGTACACAACTTAAACTATCTGTGGTCCATTGCTTGAACTACCCGTGGTCCATTCATCACAGAACGTTCAACTGAGGAAGAAATCATTGCACTATAAAAAAAAATATGAAACGCTTCAGCACTTTTGATAAACTGGTAAAAATAGCCTGGAAAATCTCCATTAATAATGAAGTTCAATATCTCGATCTACCAAGCATGCGCACCCAGCATTCTCCTTTATCGATATTGAACATGGACACCATCCTCACAACAATAAAAGAGGTTACAAATATTACATTTGTTCTGTCTTCAAAAATATTTTAATATCACGTGGAAGGATATAGTTATCAGAACTGAAGCCATAATTAGTCATCATCATCATGTTACTCCGAATACGTCCATAGATATTCCGATCTTAGACAAAGTATGTTCTTCACCATATGGTAAATGGCAGTTCCAATTTTGTGTTGTTTGATACATTTTGATTCCTATATACTGTTGGCTTCGTACACCACTTATAGCTCTCAGGTCTGCATTCTACCATAAATACGAAGGAAGAAATACATCCATATCTTTCAACTGGCTTAACTCAAAATATTAATTCAAAATATCAGAACGGTCTATTGAACTTTCACTAGTCACTATGACTACTCTGGCAAGTCTGTCTGCTCTTTCACTTCCCCTAACACACGCGTGTCCAGACAAAAAAAAATTAAAGCAATTTTTAAACACATATTTATAGCCACTTACACTATAGATATTGCCGATTAAATATAGATATGCGAATCAACCTATCGAAGTACACATATAGAATCAGTCAGACACCTATATCATTCTGATTCTTCATCCATATCATTCCCTGGTACCGCCAAAGTAGGATTTATCGGTCCAGTGGGGCAAATACAACGATGACACAAAGCATTTCCATTATCTGAACTACATCCTGCCAGAAATCTAGTAGGTGCTTTTTGCAACAAGAGAGATGCTGCTAAAGTTTAAGAATGAACATACACACACACAAAATTCTCTAATCGCCGCCATCACTTTCATCATCATACTACCAGTGGTTGTATAGAAAGCACCACTTTTGTGATTTAATACACTTCCCTGTGCATTGAGGCGTGAATGCCTGTGCATTGCGCATGTGCCGAGCTACGGACTATCAGTGTAGACAATAATATCCCTAAGGAGTTCTCACTGATTATAACTTTATCTACTGGAATGTCATTGCCACATTCCCTGAAAAGTGAGATTACCACTTCAATAAAAGTGATAGACTTACTCTTCTGCGTGTTCTAAGTCTCCTAATGTGCATGCTCGTTTAATAATCTCTCCTGTCCGCTCAGCCTTTATTTATCTGTTTCTTTTGATCCTTACATCAGCATGTAATGGGTGGTTCTTATCCGCGCTGGTGTGCAGGTACGAACGAGCATGGCATGTCTCCTCTCTTTGCATTGAAACAGGGCTATCCAACAAGAAGTGCACAGCCACTATCTCTGCATATCTGAGACATCCAAAATACACATTGCTTCATTTGGGATCTGATGTCATGCACAGGCCCTTAATTATAAGAATAATATCCACGGTGAGTCACATAAGACTCAAGTGGATTGGTCATATTAAAATGAACAACAGTCGCATCACAATACAACTATTATATGGGCGAACTGTCAACATGATGCTACAAGAGGCGGACATAATTTGCGATACACAAATATGTTCAAATCATAAGTGAATGTTCTTGTCATGACTTGTAATAACTGGGAAAAGTTGCCGGAAGATCACATCACATTGACAACAAGTATGTGCGGTGGTGTTAGGAAATTTTATAACTCAATATGAGAAGTATGAAAAAACTAAGTCTTAGACACAAGGAACAAGAGTCTAAAAGTTTCCATTTTCATATTGTTTGCTAATGCTGCTGACCAATAAGGGTTCATTCTCATTAAGTGTCCGAACCATTTTACTCTCCGCTTTTCAATATATTTGATCACAGATGTTCCAACAGTTCTTGTGTTCTCTTCATTCTTCACTTATCTCTTCTTGATATGTTTGCTGCTTTTTTTTTAAAGACATCTCATTTCACAGGTAGTTAGTTAGTTAGTCGTTGGATCATCGTCATTGCACTCCGGACAAATCTATATGTGCTCAGATCTTTCCCTGAGTGTATCCGCCATTACACGTTGACTGACGGTCCCAATACGTCGTTGATTGATCATCATTCTTTCTCGCCCACGGAACCACTCCTTTTTAACGACACCACATTTCAAACCAAACTCCTCTATTCTAGTCATGAAATAAGAGTCATTGTCACTTGTACAGTCATTTGTTCGTGAGTTTTCCCGTAGGGCATTCAAAATGTCTGCCTAATCCATCGCTCCACCAACAGCCGTAATAGCAGCGTGGGCGGCCAATCTATCCGCTCTCTTATTACCCCGGACTCCCGCATGTCCCGGCACAAAAATAAAAGTCACTCTACGCACACAGGAATTATTCACTGCATCCAGCCACTGTTCTCGAACGTACCCCGTCTGAACTTTTACAATCATGTTCATGGAGTCGCTGAGTATACAGGCATGCTCGCAGACAGTCTGTGAGCTCACCCATTTCAAAGCTTTGGTTACTGCCAGAATATCCATTGTCATGCTGCTTGTCGTCTGAGCGAATGGGCCACTTTCCTCTCTGATGTCTTCCCCCACCTTTGAGCTGTGAAGGCCCAGGTACTACTGATGTGTCTCTCAACCAACCCATCTGTATATATAATCATATCACTTTCCCTGGAATTCTCACTGATCAGAGCGAGCACCTCCGCCTCGACCACTGTCGGACATCATTCCCTGCACTCTCTATTGAGTGTTATTAATCCTTCGAAGCCTGTCGGACAATCCGAGGTCTTCAGACTCCTTTCGGCACCAGGTAGTACATCCTCCAATCTGCACACGCTCTTATAACGTTCTCTGCGCGCCCCATCCACGACTTTCCTCTCGTAAGTTGGCTGCCTTTCACTTTGAAAATTTCTGGCTGTAGAGGGTGCTCTTTATCAGCGGTAATGTTTAGGTAGTCCCGCGCCCTGCACATTTGTATTCTTTGCTCTGCAGTTGGGCAATCAAGTAGGTATCGCATAGCCCGAGCCAACGTATCTCTCGTAGACCCCAAAATTATTCGCATTGCCTCATTCTGGATTCTATCCAATCTTTCTATTTGAGTATTGTCTATTGTCTATTGAAGATATTGAGTATAGTTGGCTTTCTAAAAAAAAACTACACTATTTAGTATAGGGTTAAGTTTCAATGTAGACAACATTCATTACGAAGATATTACTAATTTAAACCAAAATCATATAAGCAAGTACTCCATATCGTATTAAGTTATATAGGTAGGATCCCCTTTCATAAAGATTATATATATTATCACGCATGCGGCTGCGTCTGTGGGTCTCACCAATGGCTCACTAGACAAACCAACCATGCAACAGAAAACCTTAGCAGATGACATGCTGTTATATTGAGGTTATCTTCTTATAGAAGCTTCATGGCATGGCATCTATACAATCCCGTAGTCGTAACCTTCGATAACAGTTACCATGTTGTTCCGACAGGCCAACGTTGTGCTAGAACTAGTTACGTGCACGACGTGGGTGGGCGAACAAAGAAACCTGACGCAAGGGCCAGAGTTGTGCCCTGATGTCGACGTCTGTTTCGGCGACATTATACTCGAAACACCATTGAGTCGGATGTCTGCTGGAACAGAAGGCGGAGCACTTATGGAAATGCCCCATATGCTGTGAGGCCAGTTTCTAATCAACAATCAAGTATATATATATATATATATTATCTTTCTTTTGTTTTTGGCCACTTTATGAGACAGAGAAATTTAAAGACCACAATGACAATAGGTCAGATTGAAGGAATGAGCAGTTGAGATATGGCATCGTGAGAAAACATGGAAGAACATAGTGACAATAGGTCAGATTGATTGAAGGAATGAGCAATTGAGATATGGCATCGTGAGAAAACATTAAATAGTTGAACATCTTGACATCTTAAATCCAGTAAGTCGTGATGGTGAAGTGTTAAGTCATTCGCTCGCTGACAGCATACCAGGCTCGTTATTCATGATTTCAAATAACGGATTTGGTTCGCCCAGCAAATGTGGAGATCCATGATTTCTTACGCTAGCTGGCACAGCACTTGATGATGCTGATATGATATATAAGACTGAAAATGAAAGAGTAAGACATCAATGGAAGTACCAGGGTTCATGCTCTGGAAGGTCGAGGAAATGGCACCACCGCTACTAAGCAAATGTACAGTAGGGGATGTAGTAAAGCGGTTTCTGCTCAATCATTGATTTAGCCGTTGAGCACTTATGGGAAAACGTGTGCTATGACGCTGCTTCATAACACATATTATATTTACATTTTGAAGTCCTGACATGGCAGAAACAACTGACGGTGATCACGATGCAATAATTATAGAGTTGTGGAGATCCATGATCTCTTTCGCTAGATGGCACAGCACTTGATGATGATGTCAGAACATATAACATCGAAAATTAAAGAATAAGACAACAATGCAGTTTCTACAGTGACCATTGATAAATATAAGACTTGTTGGCGAATTGGAAAACAGCCTTCTAATATTTGACTTTTCACTTTATTTTCATTGGCTGCCGACACAAAGTTATAAGCATAGTGACCAATGAAAATCACGGGAGAAGTTAAATTAGTCATTTTATAAGGCTTTCTTTTCTCCCTTGTTTAATGTAGCCTACATATCATGATCAAATACACTCTTTTCAACTATGGATGTTTGTCCAATTTGGTTATATCAGAGCTTTTAACAATAGTGGATGTTGAGATCCTGATAGGATAGTCCAGCCACCACGACCTCCTGTGATATTTTTTTAGGTTGTTCTATAATTTGGCTAGGTTAAGTAAAAATGTACCTTTTCTGGTGAGGTACGGCCTTTTTAACCGCTGATGTTAGTCCACTTTGGTTATGTCAGAGCTTTACAACCATTTAAAAATAGTGGAGGTCACGTTTCTGGCAATCCAGTCACCGCGTATTTCATAATGACATATCTAAGATTGTTCGCTAATTTTACCACTACTTCTTCATCCCAAGATCGAGATGGAAGTTAAAAAACAAATTATTTACAGTAGTTTCCTACCAACAATATGTTAATGTGTAAACAATGTGCCAAACCTGGCCTCTCTCATCTTCACATTACAGAAAGATAGCGACGTTTGAGATGAAATGCTGGAGGAAAGCTGTAGAAGTTACCAGGCTTGATAGATTGCGAAATGGAAACATCAGAGAAAGAACAGGTATAACACCTTGCACAGAAACAACGAAAGAGCAGATCAAGTGGTTTGGCCACATTTTAAGAATGTATCACAAGCTACCCATAAAGGCATATAACCATATAAGATCACGATACAAAGCCAGAGAAAGACCATGGAAAAGATGGATGGAAAACGTCAGGGACAACTAAACACGGTCATAGCACAGCCGAGGCAATACATCTGGCCTTAGAATACAAGCTGGAGCCACAAACACCCCCTACGCATAACGGAAAGGGTGAATAACAAACCACCTGGGGAAAGACAATAGTTCGATTATTCCCGAACTTGTTTTATATAAATGTCTGTCACGGTTTTTACAAGCTAACATCAACATGCCAGATTGGCGTTTTAATGTCTTTATTTGGCACATAAATCACACAATAGAAATTTGTAATAATAACTAACCCGTGAAGACTGAGAGGAATTTACAGGTAGGTATAACAGCACATACCTGTCTGATTAGCGCAGCTGGATAATCACAAGGTAGTTATTGTGTATCGCTAAGTGTATAACAAGTTACAAACCATATCCCTTTATGTAAACATGATGCAGCTGCAGTGGAGATTGTAGTAATATTAGTGTTTGTGGTTGTAGCAATCATAGTGGCAGCAGTAGAGAGCTGATGACGCGTGCAAACTTGGAATCTCGAGATGAGTCGTCGAGAGATGAGGGCAAGTGGCTGGAGTGACGCATGTTTATCAAGAGGTACTGACCTGACCAGGACAGGGAGTTCGCGTATATAGGTTGTCGCGTCTATGACTCGAGGGTGGGGTCAGTTTATCCCTCTTTCCTCTACCCACACTCTGGCATAAGGTTTTAGTCACGATGGCAAGTTCCAGACTGCAATTGCGACGATTCCCAAATCTTTCTCTCTCTCTCTTTCTCTTTCTCTCTCTCTCTCTCTCTCTCTCTCTCTGTGTGTGTCACACAACTCGCTTTTACACATAACGGCGCAATATAATAAACAGGAGCGTCTCTGCAAAATAAACTATGGGAAACCCAACATGACTTATATTAAACCGCTCTATACATGGCCAATATCGGACTGAGTGTAAAATAATTGATCGCAAAAGTAATATCTCACCGCATAGCTTATAATATTTATGTTGTAAGAAGACATGGCAAAATGCAGCCATATTTGCGCAGGATGTTTTTGAGGGGTTCGATTCGCGCATGGAGACATGTGCGGTCGCAATAGACCTTGAGGATGCGTACAATAGGGTGTCCTTGGATATCTTGATGCACCAGCTGTTAAATCTTGCAGTTAATCCTTTTGTCGTGCGTTGGGTTGGCGCCGCCCTGATGCACAGGGTTGTAGTTCTTAAGTGTGGTAACTGGATATCTACACCAACGGTTATTAGCCCTGGCCTGCCACAGGGATCGCCTCTATCTCCTGTACTTTTCAATGTATACACAGTACATATCGCTGGCAATCAAATCACAGGTGTTGGCAGAACGATGTCATATGCCGATGATATCCTGGTGTATAGACAGGGCAGAAATCGAGAAGAGTGCGTCGTGGAACTACAGAAGGAGCTGGACAGACTGACAAATTGGTGTCGAGATACGGGAGCAGTGGTTAATCCGTCTAAGGCATTCGTGGCGTGGTTTTCCTTGAACAATCACATGGTAAAGACACCCATGCCACAAGTTTCGTTGTCCGGGAAAAGTTTAGAAAGAACTAGCATAATGAGATATCTGGGTGTGTTTTTTGACAGAAGCCTGAGTTTCAGGGAACATGTTGACCACATTATCATAAGGGCAGGCAAAGGCTTAGCAGCAATGAAGGTTATGGCTGCTGCGCAATGTGAGCAAAGATTGTTATTTCTTTTGTACCAGGGTTTGGTAGTGGCTGTGGTGGAATATGCACTGGCAATTCTGACTCTTAGCCAAACTCAGATCGAAAGACTGGATAGAGTCCAGAATGCAGCAATGCGTATCATTCTGGGATGCACAAGAGACACATCGACAAGAGCTATGCGATACCTACTTGACTGCCCAACAGCTGAGCATAGATTACAGTATTGCCGTGCACGGGCGTACCTTCAAATACATGCAGATAAGGAACACCCGTTGCATTCCGAAATACAGAAAGTTAAAGGCAGCAGACTCAAGAGAGGTAGGTCGTGGATGGGACGTGCTGAAGATGTAATACAAAGCGTGTGCCGATTACAGGATGTGGCAGTTGGTGCGGAATGGATAGGTCTACCCACAGATTTCGAAACTTGTTTGAGAGTAGTAATATCACTTAGCAGGGAATGCAGAGAATGGTGTCCCACAGCTGTGGAGAAAGAAGTGCAGGCTTTAATCAGTGAGAATACCAAAGAGGGGGATGTGATTATATACACTGATGGATCTGTAATTAGGCATGTTCGCAGTGCTTGGGCCTTTACAGCTCAGTGCGCAGGTAAAACGATCAAGGAGGAAAGTGGTGCCTTTGCGGTCACTACGAGTAGTATGACCATGGAGACTATGGCGGTGACCAAGGCATTTGAGTGGCTACGCACACAGAAAGTAATGCAGGTCTGCATCTTGAGTGACTCTATGAGTATGATTAAGAAGGTACAAGTGGGTCTCGTTCGCGAACAGTGGATTGAGGCCTTGAGAGATGCGAGCTTGAAGGCGGTTACATTTATTTTCGTGCCGGGACATGTGGGCGTTCGAGGCAATGAAAGAGCGGATCAACTGGCATCGTGTGCGATTGTGGCAAAGGGCGATGGGGCAATGGATCGCGCTGACGTGTTGAACTCCTTAAGAGATATAACACGCGAGAGTGAGACTAATGTGGATGATGATTCCTTTTCAATGGCTAGGATTAAAGATCAGGGATTGAGATGCGGTGTTGCTAGAGGTGAACATTTTGGAGGACGCAGAAGAATGATGGTCAACCAGCATAGGACCGGTACTGTCAGCAGAAGTGTGATGGTGGATACACACAAGGAGAGATCGGAGCAACTATGGATGTGTCCAGTTTGCAGTGATGATGATCCGACGACTAACTAACTATTTATGTTGTATTCTACTTTATTTATGTCTGACTCGACTTCGGTAACATAGATGGTTTCCAATGTGTGTGTCTGCATCTTGATAATTGCGTTATTGTCGAAACGTTGATTCTGTGTATTTCTCTTATTTATAAAACTGAATTATAACCATTTATTATTGTCTTATTTCCTACATGGTAGACAGTTTTAATTCAGATGTTCTTTAAATTTCACTCACGAAAGTAATGAAAAATTACTGAAGTATTGTACCTAGAGCTTATAAACGAATCGTATGACATTCTTTTTAGAAAATGCCACAAACCACCATATTTTGTTTCGTATCAAATTACATTTCTTAATTTTGTTATAAATTAAATTAAAACCTATTCGCTAAATCTAACACTAATATAAGAGAGGAAAGCAAACAAACCTATATATCTTCCTTCATTAGACAAAGGCGTTGGACTTACATCGGCCATGTTCTCAGAATGAACAGCCTAAGAATTCCCCAGCAATCACTATATTGGGTGCTACCTGGAGTAAGAAGAAGAGGGAGACCTAGAGAAACTCTACGAAGAACCATTAATAGAGAAGGCATGTCAATGAACCTAAACAACACGCAACAATTGAAAGACCTGGCAACACAAAGACAGAAATGGAAAGCTATGGTTTCTGCCCTATGCGCCGCCTATGGCCCTGGAGGAACATAACATAACATTCGCTACATTTCGTAATTTGTCTATGACTAACTATTATGTACTTTTTTGTGTAGGGAGAGGGGAGAATTAATGTATCTGTTTGAGATCAGTACATATACTGCTTGATGTCAGTACATATACTGCTTGATGTCAGTACATATACTGCTTGATGTCAGTACATATACTGTTTGTTGTCAGTACATATACTGCTTGATGTCAGTATATAAACTGATTGATTACAATCAATCAATCAAGTACCATGCCGAATGGCGTACGTGATCATGTTTCTCCACGACTCTTTGTCTGTTGTGTTGTCAATAAGCTCGGTTGGTGAGTTTCTACCGTGCCACAATACAAGTCCATCTAGTAACTTTTCTTTTTGTCGTCCCCTATCTCTTCTCCCCTTGATCTTTCCAGTGGTTATTAAGTGTTCAAGCTGTGTTCTTCTCAGCACATGCCCTAGAAACCTTGACTGTCTGTCCCTAATGTTTGATATGATTGATCTTTTTACGCCAGCATCAACTAGAACCTCTGCATTAGTTGTCTTAGTTGTCCATGGTATTTTCGTCATTCTTCTTAGAAACCACATTTCTGTAGCCTCTAATTCGCTTTGAATTTTTCTGTTTACAGTCCATGCTTCACATCCATAAAAAAAAGAATTTATTCGATATAACATCTCAGTACTCGAATTCGGGTCTGTATTGATATTTTTCCATTGCGCAAAATAGTTCTAATTTTTTGGAATGCTGATTGATTACAGTACACATTTTTGATTATCTTTGCTAATAGAAGTAAAAGAAATCGTTCTTAAATGTTTTGTAGAATCTAGCGTTATTTCTCATATACGATAACTAGGATAATGTACTATTGTTATTGGTTCAACTAATAAATAACAAACAATAAAATTATGTAAAAAAAAAAAAAAGAAATAACAACAAACATAGGAAGATGGACTTTGTCAACGTTACGGTTAAGGTAGGACCTTTATCAAGAAACAAACACAAAATAAATACACGCATAAAATTATATTAAAACACAAAGAGATGATTTCACCATCACCATCTCGCTGCTTTAGAAAAGTTAACAAATAGAAAACAAGATTAAGTTATGTTTATTGACTGGCAATATTGGTACACGCTAGAACGTACGCACTATTGATAGATAAAATAGATATATAATCAGACAAGAGGATTGTCGTACGTTACGAAATCATGAGTGTCAAATCAGACAAAGTGAAAGCCTCAAGTCAATGATGACATCTGTACACACAGAATATACAAACACACTAAGTAGTGTGCATGTATAAGTTCACACGGAGACAAAAATGGAGATAGGAGATGCTAATAAACAACGAGCTCAAACAATAAGTGATTTAAACTTTTTCTGAGAAAAGATGGTTGTCCTAGTTTTTGAGTTATTTTAAGTTATTTTAAGACGACCCCCCCCCCTTTTTGTGTCAAATTTTATATCATCATAAAGAGCCGTCTACGCAAGGAAGGTTGGCTGCAACAGATCTACAACATCCCCTGTCTTTTGTTTTGGTGGTGCATTCTTCTAAACTGTATCTCTGCCTACCTAAATTGTATATAGGGTGTCTATAAAGTCTCCGAGCACTGATGTTACACAGATCCCCACTAAATACTCACAATTCATATGTCGTAATGTCACCATCAATGTAAATGAGTGCCCATATACTTTGTAGACACCCTGTACTTTATTGACAATCTGATGTAGAGGATATGTATCCTGTAATGTTTGTTCATGGCTGCAAAGTTATCAACGTTCAGATTGTTCAAGACATTGACATGGTAGCATGTAGTATTGACACTCATATAAACAACTAATAAATAAACGGACGAGTAAAAAAAAGTAAACATTATTGAACATTTTTTTCGAAAAGTGTTCAAAGCCTTTGGCTATTTAGTAAAACAAATTAGAAGATACGGAAGAACATTACACTCACCAATATCAGAATTATGTTATGGCCTGGAACACATAGCTAAGGCAACAAAGAACATATACAAATTAAGAGATACATAAGGAGAGTCAAATATCAAAGGGGATTAGGGGGGGGGGGGAATAGAGGGAGAGAGAAACGACACTGAATTTTTCAACATAGTAGCTATGGCGACAGTTGGTTGGTTAATTATAGGATTAAAGATTTACCTGCTGAGGTACCCTTCTTTCAATCTAAGAAGGGATGTAATGTTTGGTTTTATATCAGTGGGGACTGGAGTTATATATCAGGGATTTTTGTCTTTTATCTGTGTGCGACCTTATGGTCTAGGTCAAATTAGATTAAAGTGTGTGCAACTATTACAAAAACACACATTGTGCCAAGCGAGTATTGTGAGCTTTCTATTGCGTTGTCTAATTGAGTTTCTGAAAAGTACTGGTGCAAGTCTTGAGATGGATTGTGAAAAATCAGGATGACTGACAGAAGTCCTGAAAATGACAAACTATTAGACGGAAACTCAGAAGGGTTAGTGTTAGTCTTGAAAAGGACTCGAAAACCTTAAAAAAGGACTAACATAAGAAAATTAAGACGGATTAGTGTTAGTCCTGATAATAGGGTATGTTCTTCTTGCTGAGCCGGATTGAAGAAATACCCTTAGATCTTAGACAAGTAAATTCAAGTAGGAAGCGAGAGGATAAATATATTCTTATAGAGAGGATAAATTCTTGAGACCAAAGGGAATTGAACCAGTCCGTTTTGACGCCACCAAATCGCCTGGCAACAAGAGTAAACGGGTTTTCCCGTGCTTGACTAACCGCACCTCCAATAAAAGATGAGGTTTCTGTTACAAAAAATAGCCGGGATCTCCCGGACAATATGTGTTAATTCCTTCTCCAAAATAGTCCTGCGCACTGATCTCAAATAGCGCTACCTATCTTGGCTGATACTAATAATCATCTGTCGCTTTGCGTGTACTTTGTGTCGCCAACCAATAAGAAGCACAGAAACAATTGTAAAAGCAAAGGTACGTGACGCTGCGTGAAATCAGCTCGCAAGAATATTATGAAGAAGGACTTAATACACACAAGGCGTATACACTTTCCAGCTATACTTGCGAAAAATCATTCTTGTCTTCGAGGATCATCTTTCAGTCAGGTTGAGACTCCGGATTCTATGATATATATAGTCTGCTGCGTGTTTCAGGGTTTCCGCTTTATCATACAGTTTCTCTTCGAAGCAGATTGGGGTAGGTCACGTCTATCTCCACAGGTCTGCATACTGGGGGTAGTCCTGGAAGAGATGTTCCGCTATCACATTCACTAGGCTGCAATGGCAAAGCATCGTGGTATTGGTTCTTTGACAACAGACGGATGCTTAGAATTATCTTATTAATCTAGATAAATGGTTCTCAACTTGGGACACATGCCGTCTGGGGGGTTACGGAGACTCGAAGGAAATCACAGAGACTTGAAAAGGGGGGGGGGAGCTCACATAAAAATATTAAGAAATGCGATGGGAGGGACGCAGACTCTTGTGATGGGCCGCAAGACGGTAACTATTTGAACGATATGCAACAATTATTATGGACATAAAGCTTAAAATACCATGGTTGTTTGTACAGAAAGGCAATAACATTTTTTAGACACTGGAGAGGGGAATGTGGCAGAGAAAAGCGTGTCCAAAAATGAGAGCCCCGACCAAAAAACAATTGAGAATTACTGAGATTATAATGATGAGAGTCAAAAATGGAACTAATAAACGCCACCGTGAGAATAGACAAAGTCCAACAGATGGATAGATACTTAAATAGACAGGCTGACTGACTGACTGACAGACTGGCGACAGACGGACACGCTGATTAGATGGATGAATGAATGAATGGATGGATGAATGAATGGATGGATGAATGAATGGATGGATGAATGAATGGATGGATGAGGTTTTTTTGAGCGAGTGTGTTTGAGTGAGTAGGTGGTTAGATATGTTGGTAGGTATGTCTATCGGTAGATATGTGTGTAGATAGGTAGATACTGGACAAGGTAGGTAGATAAGTAGGCATGTAATTAGGTTGGTAGATAGATTTCAGAAAAATATAATGTTGTGAAGATCTATCATCGCCAACGCCAGTCGGTATGGCACGTGATGACTTTACTATTAAATAGTAATATTAGAGCAGGAATGACAAAGTAATGGAGTATAGAATCTTGCAATTATGACTGTAATTATGTGTTTAAAAGGCTGAAAACTCTTTGATAAACCACTTATGGTGGAATTCGGTACACAGCTTGGCGGGCGTCGGTTGTGATTCATTGAAACGGCTCAAACATAGCTATAACATGTAACTTTTGGAAATATCAGCAAACATACGTTTCAACATCTGTTGACACGTAATTTGCGTTTATATACTGTTTTTGGACTGTTTACTGGCGTGTTTTACAAACATGGGTGCACATATACAGAGGGAAGGGGCAATTTGCTTTTTAATGGTGACAATACGAGAATTATCAACTTACCCCAATCTTGAAACATCAATCACAGGGAAAATTAAAAAGTGGCAAATCATCAATTTCATCTTTATACCAACACTGTGTTATCAGATTCATTGGTTCTTCCGAAAAATAACTAGCTTAAATCAAATCAGATGCATCCAGAAATGTGAGTATAGATAGTTAAATTGTTACATGAGGTGTATGTCGTAAAAGTCGTTTAAGGAGGGTTTGGTATAGGGTTTGAGTGAGTAAAATCCCCATTATCATTGAAGATTACAATGACTCGAAACGCCGACGTGTGGAGCAAATAGATGCAGATATTACAGTCTATTTATAAAATATATCATACAAATTCATCTCGAAAGAGATTGCATGAAAATCATGGCAACATTCCCCTAAAGTAAACGACTTTTCATTTCCTGGAATTGCACCTACAGACGACGTAAGTAAAACGATGATCTGAGAATTGCTCAAGCTTTGGAAAACATCGCCATCAAACAACATTTTCAGAGAAACATTTTCAGAGAAAGTGAGAGTTAAACTCTACATCTATCATATGGAACAAGCATGAAATTGCGGCCATGTCGCCTTTCTCTCTGACATATCCGATTTCTGCATGACATGGTTTAACCACTTACCTTCTACAAATGGGGTAAACAAACACATGTCCTATCCTCCCTTACCGCCTCATGCGACATGCATAGCAGTCAACGATATTACTATTCATTGGGGGTGCAAAGGGAACGCATTGCTCTAGGCGGACCCAGGGTTAGCAGATAACCAAGATCCCAAATGTACCTCCACGCGGTGCACCCTGGAAACAGAAATACAGCAGCTCGAGCTGATTCTGGCCAAATCATTTGGGGATCGTGTCCGAAAATGTGGAGGTAGCAGATGGAAAGAGATTTGACTGCACAAGAGACAGACAATATCTCCGACACCACCAGCATCACCACATATAGCGACACTGTCGACATACAGTGAAGCTAGTCAGTCCAGTCCGAACATTGGAGGGGCGGCCAATGTAAAATGCACGTGAAGGTAGATGCATGGCGAGAGACAAATAGATTTCATACCGAGTACAATGAAACAATGAAAGGGCAGAACAGCGCTAGAGGGCAGCGCGAACTGCAAATAGAAAGTGAAAAGTCCCTAGGAAAGGGGAACTACAAGCTCCGTCAGCTCGAGACGAGCTTCTAGTTACCTGTGTTCCTTACAGGCAGAGAACCAGACCCATCCATTGGCGTTTGGTAAAGCAAGAAGACCTAACCCAACTTTTATGTCGAGCCTTCCTAAACCGGAAATATGCTCGCGAAGAGAAAGGGTCCTGTACCCGATGGGCTTAGGCAAGAAAGGGACAACGATGGTAGTCCTGGCCCAACTCTACTGTCAAGGTTTCCTATAACGGAAGTACATTTGAAAAGAGAAAGGGTTCCATACCCGATGGGCTCAGGCACAAAAGGGACAACGAAATAGCCCTGGCCCAACTCTACTGTCAGATTTTCCTACACCGGAAATACACTTGAAGAGAGAAAGTGTTCAGTACCTGATGGGCTCAGGCGCTATTGGGACAAGGACGCTCAGCTCGAGAACGCCTTGCTCTCAAACGCGTGGTGTGAGACTCGAACTTGGACAAGGGGTACACGATGTCGGTGACCGACACCTCGGCTAAGAGGGCGAAAGAGCCAGGGTCCAACTCCTCTGTTGAGTTCTTCCCCTTAAGGAACCAGGCTCACGGATGAGAAACGGTTCAGTACCCAATGGGCACAGGCACAGCACGTCCAATTACACGAGGCAAGTTCATAGACATTGGAACACCTTGTGCGAGTCAGACGAGAGCAAAAATCGTCTGGGCGAAGAGTCGCCACTACGCGTGCCTGGAGACAGATATAGAGGCTGTCACAGGCTAAGGGTAGCCCACCCGAATTGTCAAGGCATGCCGAAATCGGATGTGCTAGGCCTACAAGGCGCATAACGGTGGCACAACGTAATCACGCTCCCGGTGGAAATCGCACGGATATCCGTGATGGTTACAATGGAGCGAACGCAAAACAAACAAACAAACTATTCTTTGCTCTCTTTCAGATTTCAACAAATTACGTTTAATTATGCACAGTTTGTATATAGTTACCACCGGACTTGTTTTCAGCCTCCGTTATGACTATGAAATTGGCAGTACAAGCACGTAAACAACAGGGGGAGGTTTGTATGGTTCAAATCTCCAATCCCCGTTTTCAGTAGAATAGAATGTGATATTTAGAACTGGAAACAGTAATAAAGTAAAATGTCCAGCACTTCCCTCCCACTAAAACATCTCATTAACGGATTTCCTAAAACATGTGGTTAGTTTAGGTTTTCTACATGTATACCTGTACAAGGTCATGCTACGGATTTACAAATAAAATAATCGGTTGTCAATTATCCCCTATTCTTCTTCCATTTTCAGCTGCACCTTCAAGTCGGTCTTGGAAAGGGAATCATGCCTTATCACGCACCCAAAATCTTACAATTTTGCGACTTTTCGTCATTGCTAGAGATGTTCATAAAGATATACCTTTACCTTTAGGTATTAGGTATGTTGATTATCCTCTTCGCACACCGTATAAGTCCATAGGTGCTCAGATCTCCGCTTCAGTAAATTTCTCAGGTTATACCGGCTGATGGTTCTGGTTCTATGTTGGTTCACTGCTCTTTTTGAAGTCTTTGTCGGGAGTTCTCTACGGGCCACACCCATCCTCACTCCCAATTCGCGCATTCTCGATATTGACTCATGCTCATTCATCTCAAAATCCTCTGATCGTGAGGACTTACGAAGAGCAATGAGTATGTCTGCTCGATCCATAGGCTAACCGTCTGTTGTGGTGGCGAGGCTAGCTAATTGGTCGGCTCGTTCGTTTCCCTCCACGCCCGCGTGTCCGGGTACCTTTACCTTACTAGTTAGTGTGTGGTATTATTCCTAGAAACGAAAACAGTTTGGTGTAACTTTCTTAGACTTGAACTGCGCGACTATAACACTGAATCACTATGCAATAGCGTGAACAAATGTTTAAAAAAGAATGGAGCTGGATTGCAAAGACTAATTGCACTAAACAATGATAATGCATGGCAGGTGTAAATAATGGTTGTACACAAAATTAGTCTGAAATCAAAAGCATTTGATTAGAAAGTGTGTGGCATAATTTTCAATTACCTTTGTCATCAGTTGCAGCTGAGTGTCTTCCAAGGAACCTAGAGTTGCTATTTTAAATATGAAATGAACAGATATGGTGAATGGTGTTGTGAATTGTGATTATAAACTACTTAAGAATGTTCCTTGGGTAAACTCTAGGGGAGATGCGCAAGAGGTAGACAAAGATACAAGTGTGAGAAGATCATCACGAGATGAACAGGCTACAATCTAACAGAGTGTACACCAAGGCACGAGACAAGGGATGTATCCAAACTTCATTTCGGAGACGGCACTTGATGGTGATGATGAAGGACGTTCTTTTAAAAAAAGATAACAGAACACCAATTAAAGTTTGTTTCAACCATCAACATCATCATTTTATATGTTGGCCTACATCGGCATATAGCCTATATAGTCAGAAAATGTTAAAGAAATTGAAGGGGACATTTCTAACTTGGATTTGGCAGAGCTAAAATAAAGCTATTTCCGATATTACCGAATATTTTCAAATTATAATGGAACATCTTGTAACATTTTTCTGAATATCTTTAGAAGTTTCTTTAACAGTGGTTTTCTATTTCATTATTTGTATGTGTGCATTTTTGTCACGAGGCACATGCCCTTGGGTAACAATTAGTCGCAACACTAAATACAGCTGAAAGTATCTACAGAAAATTTTAATATGGATGTCTGCTGATTTCGTATATCTTGAGTAATATTTGATTTTTCCTAAAATGTTAACGTATATTCTTAAATTATAATGTGATAATTTGTGACAGTGTAATGAAAAAGGGTTAGTGGTTTTTTTCAACAAAAAATAGTGCATTCTAATGCTTGTTAGTTAGTTAGTTTGTTCCTTTCGTGCCGCAAGCGACACATAGGGCAGAGGTTCTGGTTCTCCATATGATGCGGTTCGCTGCCTGCAGCTTTAGTTCCTGGATGGTCTTACAGCCTATTAATACCCCTTCTTTAAGAATGGTGTTTTTAAGGGTTGTTTAGGACTTCCTCTTTTTCTTTTACCCTCAGGTGACCACATAAGGGCTTGCTGGTTTATTCTCTTTACATCTAGTCGTAAAACGTGGCCAAGGTATTTCCATCTTTGTTTTCTTATGATGTTTGAAACATACTCTTGGTGTGTTTTGTCTCTTAGATCACTATTTGTGACGAAGTCGCTCCATTTTATGTTCATCAGTTTGCGTAGACACAGATGCTTGTTAGACACAGATTATTGCTTTTTTAACAAATTGGGTTGACAACACTGTTCCGGAAACGAAGGGAGGCAACGCTTATTTACACAACTCGAAATGATATCTCATTGGGACGTTGACTGATTTGTTTTGAACTAGTAAGTTTTAAGAAGGTGTCCGTCTACCAAACACTCAATATATTATATCACATTAACTAAAGAAAAGTTTAAAATCGTAGCCTTTGCAGGTTCTTTCCTAGTATGCGGGTGCCAGTAATTTAACGAATTTAACCCAACTTTTGCGAAATATGTAGTGTAAGCGAAATACAAGTCAAGGTAAGGGGAGAGAACTGGTACCGGAAAATAGTTGTAGCAGACAATGATTTTGACTACTGGCTGTGGAATTCGAGTAAATGAATATGAGTTAGGTGAGATGTGGGAAGAGGTAGAATTTTGAATAGTTGGTGCATCAATCAGTCCTTAGAAACAAAACCAGTTCGAAAAAAGGAGTACTTCAGGTAACGGAAACAGTTTGGTAATGTTTACATTTTGCCGCATTCGTGATATTCATTCACATAGGCCTAAAGTTTACTTTAAAAAAAAGGTAGGCATTAGGACACAATTTTCAAAATGGGGTTACAGCATTATAAATACCACAGTTAGATAGCCCTTGAAAATTGCAATCCAACAAAAACGATACCTCAACCAAGTCTGCATGTTAATTCTGAAGGAAGTTATTAATTTTTTTCATATTAATTTTTCTCGAGATAATTACATGATGGAACATATAAGGAAATATGAAATGACAGTTGTCAAAAAGTTGCGGCCCTGCCTTAGAACTGAGCCACTCATTTTTGAATAATATTTTATATATATTTATTACATTTTTTAATTATTTAGGATAAAATATATTGCAAACTGTACATTTTTGTGTTTGTGAAGACAAGATGCATTTTTTGATTATATTGTGTTAATTTTCCGATGCAACCAGAGCCAATTAATAATGGCGTCTAATTAGCATAATTAAAATCTCTTCTTTGCTCCCCTGTATGGAAACACGCATATGGCTGGCAATGTCATCTCAGCCCTCATTGTATCTGAAATATATTTGATTATTATTATTACTGGCATTTGGTATCACAGGTACATAAACAATTCTATTTCAAAGGTATGGGTGAAATACTAGGTAGGTATGTGCACCAAATTTTCAAAATGGTTTGACATCATTATGAATATACTTTTTCCTATATTACGAGGCGTGTTCAAATGAAAACGGGACTTGTTACACCACGCGTGATAGAGCGCACTGATATTGATGACATTTTGCACTAGTAATGAGTATCCAATAATTTACATACGGTCACGTGTTCATCTTCCCAGCATGCATATGTGCTGCAGAAGACTGTTAACAATATGGCGGGTGTGATTCCGAACCCGTCCAAAGTGAATCAGCGTGCTGTGATCCAGTTTCTTTCATTTGAAGGATGTCAAGCAGTAGACATTCATCGGAGAATGAAGGCAGCATATGGTGACAAATGTTTGTCGAGGACCAGAGTGATGGAGTGGGTGCGTATGTTTAAAGACGGAGGTTTCTGCTGGGAAGGTTATGGTGACTGCATTTTTTGACCATGAAGGGCTTTTGTTGACTGATTTTAAGGAACCTGGTGTCAACATCAATGCCGCCCATTATAAAGACACTTTAGACAAGCTGCATAAGGCCATCAAGGCTAAGCGACCAGGCAGACTTTCTCAAGGTGTGATTCTTCTCCACGACAACGCTCGTCCGCACGTCGCAAAAATTGTGCAGGAAACATTGGCAAAGAAGAATTGGGAAGCTCTTCATCACCCAGCCTATAGTTCCGATTTATCCCCGTGTGATTTCCATTTGTTCGGACCGTTGAAGAAAGCACTAAAGGGACAGCGATTCAACAGCGACGCAGACGTGAAGACAGCGGTGACCACATGGTTCAGAGAACAGCCACGCAACTTTTTCTCGGACGGCATTCGACGTCTACCTAAACAGTGGGATGCTTGCCTAAATGCATACGGAGATTTTTTCTGATGAACCCAGGTGCATTCTTATTCACAAGTGGTTGCTTTGTTCAATTCCGTTGAAAATATTAAATTGCGTATGATACTTTTTAAATAAATCCACAAGTCCCGTTTTCATTTGAACACGCCTCGTAGTGATATTTAATTAGCCCGATATAATTAAATACTTTATTATATATCTTTTGTAGTGTAGATATTCTTATGTAGAAAATTTGATGATAAAAAACAAGAGACAAAGATATCAAAAAGAATGAGAAAGTTTGGAAGATGCTGCAGTTGACGTTTTCTGCATTGATGATTTATTATTAGGTCTAATGAAAGGAGAACGCATCTCTCAAATTAAAATGAACTTTATGAAATGTTCATGAGAGAATTATAAGAATTGGACTTCATAAACAATATATATATTTAATGTACAATGTGTTTCTTGTATAATTATCCACATGAAACATATAAGATACACGTGTGAAAAGATGAAAAGCACTTACCTAGGCTTTTTTAATTGCTTGCTGTAAATTTCACACAATGTATTCCCAACAGACATTTTCGGAATCCAAAGCAGAAATGAATGAGAAAGCTTAAACAGTTGTCTTTTATAAGCAATAAGGTTGCATCGTGATGCCTAAAGACAATTGCTTTGGTCAGTGTTTCACGGTAAAAAAAAATTGATTCCGCAGACGCTACAAAAACAAGGGAAGTAAAATAGGCCAATTACACGTTTACTTCCCTTTATTATTTCCTAATGCCTACTAAAGGCTAATGTTTTGCTGCACTCGCGACATAGGCCTAATGTTTACATTTTAACTACAGGTAACTTAACCAGTTTTGTCATGTATTTTGCTGCATATTGCCAACAATAATTTTGCGACTTAAGCCTAATGTTTTGGTTGGCAACAGGTTGTTGCAACTGATGCATTAAAAACTAGAAACCGGAATAAATTATTAAAAATGCAATGTCGGTATATTGAAAAGTGTGACATCCGGCACCCGCATACTAGGAAAGATCCCCTTTGCATTTAATTTTTGATTTATTTAAGCAATATTTTGTGCTAATACAGGATACTATTGATCTTTATTTATATGTTTTTCTTTTGTCCATCACAAGTGAATAATGCTTTACTTTAGTTAGATACTTGGACATCTGGGATTAGCGTGTTTGGGAAATTTTGCTTAGGCTATAAATTTCTTGTGACAGGGTTTAAAATTGTGTTAGCATCATTTGTTGTGTTTTTTAAACTAGATTTATTAAGTTCTGTAATCAATTTTTCTTTTTATATATGTAACTTTTAAGAGAGTAAAACAATGCCCAAACCAGCAGTTAATTATTTAAAACATCATTTGTTTAAATTATGCAATATAGCCAACATTTTGAATATTAATTAGTTGTATGTGCATCTGAGAATCACAGCAATGTGATCAACATATGCGGTATGTCTTTGCGAATAAAAAATATATAGTTTCTGTGGTATTTACTATGTTTAATAGATACATGTCCGGCTCTGTGGCGAAGTGGTACAGAGCGCGTCTGTGACGGCAAAGTTACCGAGTTCGATCCTCACAACAGGCAATTGTGCATCCGGACCGTTCAGAAAGCAATGGCAACCTACTGAATGTATTTATATTGCCTAGAAAATCACCACAGCCAACAAATGCTGGGTTGATAGCTACGTCCTGGATAGGATGCTACCAATAGATACATAATTTATTTTCATTTTAATTATGCAAATTAGCAGCCATTTTGAATATCAGTTAGTTTTGTGTCCATCAGAAAATTCCAGAAATGTGATCAACATAGGCGTCTTGTCTCTGCAAACACAAAAATGTATAGTTTGTGTATTGTATTATTGAAAATAACAAAGATAATTCAGAAATTATCAGCTTAGCTACATTTTGTAGTCGCAAGTTTTATTTATATTTTCCTATATGTTCATGTAAATTATTTTGATGTCAAATTCATTAGAAAAAAATGGTCATAACTTTAAGTTATATTATACATACATGTTCTCATTTCAGATATGCGGTACAATGTTTGTGAAAAACTTGGCCGTGCATGTACAGTCATGCCAATTCCTGCTTCCAGACTACATGGAACGTGGTCACAGTACAAGTATTATCACCATCACATCTTAAGTCCAAAGAATGGACATATCATAACAGTAACTGAGGAACTGAGAAGTCATTTTCCAAGAATCTTTCCATTTCTGAATGATGCAGTCCGTGCTCACTCAACACAGAATGTTCAGACAACCAAGTGGGAGAAGCCGCAAGGATATGACTCCAAAATAATGATATATCATCCAATTTTCAAGGAGAAGGTGCCGCTGATTCTTCTTCAAGAGAAGCTTGCACAGTGGTATGTTGTCATCCAAAAATGCATTAACATTTAAGGTTTTTTATGATATTTAGAGATTTTATTTACCGGTAACCTTTAGCACACTACATTAAAATTATGCAATTTCTTCCCTGCCACTGGATTCTTTTTTGAGAATTTGCGTTATTTTTGGTGTGTGTTTGGAAAATGCAATAACTGTTTTGTTTTTAAAGATGTTTATATATATATTTTTGTGAAAGTACAGAATTGAATCTAATGATGTAAGTTTTGTTGGTGTATGTGTAATATTTGATATGTTTGAAAGTGGTGAAGGTCCAAATAAAAATGTTTAATCAGAAAAAAAAAATCCGGCCTCACTTGTGTCAATGTGTGGCACCCCTGATAAAATTCTTCTACATACTTCTGCCTGTTATATGTTTATAATGTTATTTCATAACTAAACTAACACGCTCATAATATCGTCATAGAAAACAAATAAAACATGTTGATGTCACTTACCTTGCAGTCCATTCTATACTTGGTCTAGGAATATCTTTGACACACTATATAATTACTTTCAGTGCTGAGTATAATGTTATGAAATGTCTGGGTCTATTCTCTGAAACTAACATTATTGTTACTAATATCATCTTTGAAAATAAAACATAATTCCCAAGAATTCCTCATCGTCAGAACCACAATCCATAATACTTTCGCTGAAAATGACTATCATTTTACACGATATGTCCCCTTCGGGATCGATCATTTGAAATTAAACCGCAACTCTGATATTCGGAGAAAAGGAAATTCAGCTTGCCTAAACAGCACTAAGTTTTGGTCACCTGAGTCTAAACAAATCATTTAGTTTTTCGTCGATAAATGAGTGCATAGCAACTGCCAATTTTATTAGCAATAAATGTATTAGGAAAGACAATCCGTGTGCTAATTTATTAGCCGGCCGCATTCTACAGGTTAAAGTATTGGTGTCTGGCCCACGAAGCTGTTCTGAATTACTATATGTGCTGTTCTAGAACTCAGAAAATACTAATTTGAATTCCAAAGACCTAAAAAAACAACATTTTGGCACCATACCACATGAACCAAAAACTTCAGCCAAAGACGAATGTGTCGGGCCATTGGCGCAAATAAAATGGTGATACAATGCATTTCCATTCTCTGGACTATATCCTGCTGAAAACTGGACTCTATCTTGCTGGAAATCTAATAGGACTATGGTCCTAATACAAGAGAGATCAAGCGGGAGTTTGAGAATGAATGCTGAAGAAGAAGAAGAACAAACACTAAATCCGGCTTCCAACCCAAATAGGTTGCCATCTTCTTCTTCTTCTTTCGGTCATTTGAAACATGTCTATATCTGTAATTCTGTCTCCTTAATAAAACTCACTGTCTTTTGTAGTTCATACAGTGTCCCATAGAGTTTTGATTCCAGCGTTGTTTCCTCTGGCCAATATGTCTGCCTCAGCGTTTCATGCTCAGAACACTCTTGAAGTATATGTTTGGCACTCTGTGCTGCCTGTCCACATGTACACATGGCCGTGTTGCCAATCTTGAACTTTGTATACATGTGACTGCAGAGTCGGTTGTCTCCTGTTCTGAGACGTAGAATTATAACTTGTTCTGATCTGTTCATAATGTGATAGTCATCTTGTGTTGGTGTTTGTGGCTTTCTTATTGACGGTCATCTGTTTTTTCTGATGGTAGGTGATTGGTATATCTGGTTGGTCTTCGGCAGCACCTTCCTTAGCCAGTTGGTCTGCTTTTTCATTTCCTGGTATTCCACAGTGAGAGGGTATCCACTGCATGGCTACCCTATACTGGTAAGACAATTCGCTAAGTTGTTTTTTCAAGTCTGTTAGTTTTCCAGACTGGAGAGCTTGAAGCACTGACCTTGCATCTGTCAGAAATATCACAGGCTGTAGGCCAGAGTTGGAGTTCAGCAATTTTTTAGCTGCCACACTAATTGCCTGGATTTCTACATCATAATTATTGCAGAATTTTCCTGTCGTGTTCTGATTGTATCTCTAGGCTTGTGTGGATATCCTATATATACACCTGCACCTCCATTCCTCACAGCATTCTGTGCTGACCCATCTGTGTGAACTCTGACCCATATATCTTGTGGATATTCCTCGTCCAGGAAACTGAGGGTGACCGTCATTCGCTGCACACTGTTCTGTTCGTTCTCGCTTAGTATTCCTTTCACATGGGTCTGAATGTATATTGGCATTCCATGGCTTTCACTCCACGGGGTTTGTTCTGGTACAGACCTTAAGGGGCTGTCAACTTCAGGTAGGTCTGTAAGTTGTCTACGGAGTCGTTTAGCTTGATGGATAAAGCTGCTCCTTTTCAGTCGCCCCATTGCTAGATTTTGGAATCTTTCCTTCATTGGATGACTTGGCATACACTGAAACTTTTCTGCTTGAATTAGTACTTTTGTGTCTCTGCGTCGCCAAGTGTTTGCATTCTTCCCATTTTCTGCATCTCTGCTATGGGTGTTGATTTCATTGCTCCCAACATTATTCTAAGTGCCTGGTTTTTCACTTTATCTAGATCTTGTAATGTGGTGTTTTATGCAGGACACCACGCAGCTGAACCATATTCCAGGTGTGGTCTTATGCCTTGCTGGTAAACTTTACTGAGTATATTTCCACTGGCTCCCCATGTGGTTCCACTTAGTTTTCTCAGGATAGCTAACTTCCTCCTGGCTTTTGTTGTTGCTTTGTTTATGTGCTGCTTCCATGTAAGCTTATCATCAAAAGTAACTCCGAGGTATGTTGGTTGTTTGTCTTCTTTCAAGAGCTCTCCATCTATCTTGATATGACCAGCTTTTTGTTTTGGTGAGAGGGTAAAGAGTGTAGTGCTGCACTTATCTGTGTTAATGCTGACGCACCATCTATTTGCCCATAAGGTTAGGGCATCGATAGCTCTTTGTATTTTTTTAGTGGCCACTGTTGCATGTTCTTCCGTGCACCATATCACCAGGTCGTCAGCATACATTGCCACATTGATCCAGTGTGGTAGTTCAGCAACTAGGTGATTGATGTAAACCAAGAAAAGTGTGGGTGACAGGACTCCTCCCTGGGGGACTCCATGACGCAGTAGAACTTTCTTGCTCTTGCGACCATCTAATTGTACCCTGGCTCTTCTATTATGCAGGTATGCTTTTACCCATTTGTACATTCTTGAGCTAACCCTGCAATTTCTTTAGGAGCCCTTCTTTCCAGACCTTATCAAATGCTTTCCTGAGGTCTATCCATGCTGCTAGTACCAGTTTCTTATCTTGGAAGGCATCCTCAATCTCTTGGGAGAGGTAGGTTGCCTGATCTTCAGTAGAGTAGCACTGTCTGAAACCTGCTTGCTGTGATACCAGAAGGTTTTCACTTTCAAGGTACCACTGCATCCTAAGATTGATAATGTGTTCCATTGTTTTACATAAACAGCTTGTGAGGCTGATGGGCCTGTAGTTGGAGACTGTGTTGCCATCTTTTCCTGATTTGAGGAGTGGTATCATTATTGCTTCTCTCCACGCCTGTGGTACATTACCTGTGAACCAGCTTGTGTTAAAGATCTGCAGTAGCTTTGCTCTTGCTGCAATTCCCAGGTTTCTAATCATTTCATTGGACACTCCATCAGCTCCAGGGGACTTTTTCATTTTCAATTTGGATATTGCATGCTCCATTTCTCTCATTGTGATTGGTGCCTCCATGACTTCAGGTATAGGTTCGCCTTGTCTAATGTTTTGCTGGTTCTCTCGAACCTCCTGTTGTTTGTCTGGACTGACTTTGACGTTATTGTCTTCTGCAAAGGAATCTGCAAAGTAATCAGCTGCATTTTACCTGTTAAAATATTTCTGTCTTTATAAAGTGTGATCCTGGTATTTCTCCCTGTACCTTCATCATTTATTGTTTTTACAAGTTTCCATAATTTCCTAGTATCTCTTTCTAGGTTCAGCGACTCTATTTTTTTCTTTCCAGCTGCTCCGTCTGGCTTGGGTTGTCATCTATACTTTAAAGTGAGAATATATGAATTAATTTTTTTCTCAAAAGATATTAAAATAGAAGAATGCAACAGTGTATGTGGTTGGGGCCTGAAATGGTAGCAAAGGATGTAGTCATGAAAATGGAATGTTTTGTGTCAATGGTTTACAGCTGTGATATCTGCACTTTTTTAACCTGACACATCTGACTCAGCATGACTTTTTGTGCTGTTTCGACCTTTGATGGGATGAGACAGCTGACTCCAAACCTAAAAAACTCATTAGTTGTACCATTCATGGCAGATTACTATGTACCTGTTAATTGCTCCCATTTTGATCCACAGGTGAAAATAGGCAAAAATAACCCCATCCGGGTGTTTTCCTACCCTTACCCTAAAATATAATATATAATTTTCAATTTTTTCATCATAATATAGGTACACATGTGGGCCTACTGTATATGACAGTGCACATATTGGCCATGCAAGTTCATATGTACGTTTGGATATTATACGGCGAATCTTGAGCAATGTGTTTGACATTGATACCACACTTGTTATGGGAGTCACAGATATTGATGATAAAATCATCTTGAAAACTCAACAGGTGAGTTTTTACATATTCTTTAACTCATTTCTGATGTAAAAACAATAGATAGTTGATGACATGGTCCAGGATATACATAAAAGTATCGTGATGTATCATTTTTACAGATAGACCTTCTAATTCAGCGGTTCTCAACCTGTGGGTTACACAGGGGTCACCTAAGACCATCGGAAAACGCATATTTCCGATGGTCGTAGTAACCAAGACAACACTCCTATCCATCTAGGTGGGTCCACTCACATGCAGATACGCCCACATACAAGTGCCCAGCGTGTTAACATCATCACGCCAACCACATCACATACACCCTGCACAAATACAGGTGTATGTGACAGTGTTGGTGCCATAATATACTTATTCAGACCGGTCACACATGTGTCACTCTGTTAAAAGCAGCTACTGTGCAAAAAGCAGCCGTATTGGAGGTAAAACAACACTTCATGAATATTTTGTTTAGTTCTGAAATTTGACATGATACGCACAAAATGATATAAAGCAAAAGGCAGTTGAATGATTTACTTCAAATAAAAACATTATGATCCGTAAATGGACAGACAAGACATCTACCTCAGTAAGAATTGGATAGCACCATTTCAAGAGAAAAAATTGAACGGTCACAGTGTTACTATTCTGTGCTACCCTTTCATGCCCTGGAAGTAGACATCTCATTATATCAGCTTGCATTGTTATAACATCCTTCTTCCTCTGTGTTTGTTCTCAAACTCTGCAGATTAGCAAGATATAATACAAATAATGGAATGTGTTGTGTCATGGTTTAAAGCATAGCTGCAATATCTACACAATTTTGTCCAACACATCTGACTTCAGCATAACTTTTTGTTCACCTTGAATGTACGAAGTGTGTGAATGTCAGCTCATATGTCTGTATGTGTATGTAGCATGCACATTCCATCATTGTGTATGCAGGCGTCCAATGAGATCAAAGTCTGCAGCCAGTTGAAGATATTTATCTTGGCCAGCCTGTGATCACACAACTGCATGACTTCAACCAGTTGAAGATATTTATCTTGGCCTGCCTTTGACCACACAGCCCACACGATTGCATGAAAGATATTTATCTTGGACATGCCTTTGACCACACAACCCACATGATTGTATGACTTAATCAGTTGAAAATATTTATCTTGGTATGCCTTTGACCACACAGCCCACACAACTGCGTGGCTTCAAATTTGCCCCACAAGTGCAATAGTCATCCAACTTTTATTATCTAAAATATTTGCTCATGTGACTACAAGGGCCTGGATGTCTAGTTCAGGTTGCAAAGAATCTGGCCACTGTTTTATTTCTAGATGTATCATAGTAGGCGACCAAGGAAAGTTAGAGAATAGGTTGATAACCTGTCCCTGTGAAAGAAATTGTCACTACATTTATTGTCTAAATTTATTTTGTGTCTTCTATCAAATGGTTCCCACAGATGATGAAGAGATCAATCATCAATAAACCCATAACCCTTCAGGGTTGTAGGGGTACCACATTGGAGGCCTCGGCACACAGAGTCCTTCAGCGAATTCTATCCTCAGCGATGCGGATGAGTGTGGAAATATCTTACCCTGTCAGACTCCTAGTTGATGGGAAATGATAGATGTCAACAAATTTGACAGAAAAATTATGTATTTAGCCCAGAAATGTTTGTGCACTCTTGGAAGGACATAATAATCTTGGGATACTGCCACATTGTAATGCCTCTCTTTAGAGACTAAATATGCATCCGTTAAAATCCCCGGTACAGTACAAGTAGACACCACTACATATTTTACGGAACAATATTTAGTGGAAGTTTTCTGGTAACTAGGATGCAAAGGGACATAACACAAAATAATATAAAGGATGTAATCTAAAATAAATGACTCCTTTTTATTGGAACAAGTAATCTTTAAAAACAACGAGAGTAGCGCAAAATGTGATGTCTGTCGCTGTTGACCATGATGTCCACATATATTCTGCATGATAGCTTTCATCATGATGTATAAATGTGCCACAGCATTTCTTATTTCTCCATTTCACGCTACCTCAAAATCATTCAATGTTAACGTTAAGCAAGCCGGATTAAAAAATACAAAACGTCTTCCTGCCACCGGATTCTTTTTTGAGAATTTGCGTTATTGATGGTGGCTGTTTTGAAAATGTGATAATTGTTTTGATTGTTTGAGATATTTAAATAATATTTACACATATAAATAAAGAATTGAATTATGCATATATTGGTGTAATTTATGTACGTGTGTGTGTGATACCAGACGTATGAGAAAGTGGTAAAGACGTTTTTCACAAAAAAAACATATATTTTATAGGAAAAAAATAAGTAAAAAAATAACTTACCTTACTTATCGAATTGCTTGGCAACACTGTACACTAAATCACATGCAAATCTGTTGTATTTATGTTCTTTCATTGCGAAATTATCAAAATATTGCTGGGGGAACTGTATAAAACATGTAGATTTGCAGTAAAATCGTTCTTTGAGCTTAGGCCTAGAGTCATTTTTGGTGCCACTTCAACATATTCGATATCAAACATCTACAAGTCCCCAAACAAACACGCCATTCTGTATATTCACAGCTGAGAAACTAACTAACCCAATAATTCATGATAAAAGCCATGATTCAATGTTATTTTATTCTGAATACAATTATACAACGGCCTATAAACCCGATTCACCATCAAGACATCATACGGGTGTGCAGATGTGGTCAGATTAATTGGTATAAAACGTGTTACTTCTACCTAGACATTTTCAGAATGATCATGACGGATGTAGAAATGTACCAGCTTCAATTGCGCATGTTTCCCGAGTATGTGCATTAACCAATAAGGCTCTGGTACATCTATTTAACACGATATCTCATTGGAGGAAGTATTTCGCCAACGGCGCTAGCCGCCATTTTTTTTGTCGACACGTGTTAGCATAAGCGTTGTGAAGGTTAAGAGTGCCATTGTGTTTCCGTAACGTGTAGATAACAAAATGCCAATTATTCCTACTGCGCGCTATGCCCTGGAAGCCCTCCCTCCTTGGTGCGTAATTCGCAGTAGGAATGTAGACTAGATAAATTCTCAACAGGTAGTATTCCTTTGCTTTGAAGATACATAACTGTTTGCTGCTCATGTCTGGTGAGAGGCCTTGTTTGTTATTGTAGCTATGAATTGTCATATCTAAAAATTGGAATAAAAAAACAGAAAGGTGTGGTGGTATCTACTTGTATTGAATCAAATCCCCTTACACAACCTTGCCTTTGAGATAGCAAACCTTATATGGGTCCTGTGTTGCCTCAGTTACGCAGTCAAGGGCTACCTACTCACAGCTAAAGAGATTATTTCATCATCATCTAAAATATTTTATTTTGGTCTCATATTTATATTATTAGAGCTGTATATGTTGCTTTACTACAAATTTGATTACCTTTCATAAAACATTTGTTTGCCAGACTGGACAAACCATGAATGAGCTGACCAAATTATATGAGTTGGATTTTTTTTCAAGTTTGGCCAAATTGAATGTGTTGCCTCCAAATGTGATTGTTCGTGTTACAGAACATGTTCCTCAGATCATTGACTTTATTGTTGGGATTGAGAAGAAAGGTCTGACCTACAGACTAGCGGATGGTACGTATTGTTTATAAAAATGTTCCTTTCTTTAGTTAGTTAGTCATCAGATCATCATCAAGGCACTCTAGATAAGGCCATAGGTGCTCTGATCTCATATTCAGTATATCCTTCAGCATGTGCTAACTGTTCCGGTTCTGTGTTGGTTAATAGATCTTCATTTGATCCCTATATGCCACTAATTTCTCAACAACACACTTCACTCCCAGGTCCTACATTCTAGCCATAGACATGCAAGAAGAAACACACCCCATATCATCCAACCGGCCTAACTCTTTAATTGCATTCAAAGTATCGGCACAATCCATTGAACTACCACTGGTCACTAAGTCCACTCCATGCTGACAAGTCTGTCTGCTCTTTTATTTCCCATATCATCCACCCAGTTACACACAAAAATGAAGGTAACTCACTTTAACACAGACATCATAATTGTCTCCAGCCACTGATGGTGTAGATAGCCAAACTGAATCTTTCAAAGACGACTCATAGAATCTGTAAGAAAACAGACTTGTTACTATTATCACTTTCCTTTATTTGAAACTGTTCAATTATGTGCATGTTAATCATTCTATCTTGTCATTGGTGACATCATTTGGTTAGTGTTCATCACTTGGTTTGGTTGCTGATGAGAATATTATTGAACCAAAGACATGCCAGAACCTGATGTGCTTGTACCAAAAGATCCAACTATTGCATCTCTGCTGTAAACTAGAAGCATAATATATAATATATGCTCAGTGGTTAAAATCAGAAAGAGAAATCTCATTGACTACTCTAGAATGCAGTTGTTTGTTTGTTTGTTTGTTTTTCGTTCGCTCCATTGTAACCATCACGGATATCCGTGCTATTTCCGCCGGGAGCGTGATTACGTTGTGCCACCGTTATGCGCCTTGTAGGCCTAGCACATCCAATTTCGGCATGTAGAATGCAGTAAAAGAAGTGATTTGTACAGATTGCAACTGTATAAATCACATATTTTACAATCCAAAGAATATGTTAGGTTAAATGGTACAGATATCGCAGCTAAGCTGTAAACTGTGAAGATAAGACCATAAATAGAAGATTAAGAAGAAAATCACTGCCAATGTGCTGTGATTGTCTCTCCATTATTAGGATAATAGACTTAATAAAAATTATGTTAATCCCAGATAGTAATGTTTCAAGTTTCTTCCTCAGGTAGCATTTACTTTGATGTTCATCAGTATGGGAAATATGGAGTGTTTTCTGCCTCACAGCTGAATGTAGTACCAGGTACCAGATATTATGTCATATTCCATTGGTTTGATAGCACATTCATATCTTCATTAAATACATGCAAATGTGTGTTCATTACTCTGGTTTTCTTACTTCTTTTGTTGTAAGAACTACTGAATGCTAGCCTATATATTTCTTTCAGTTTTGTTTTAATGTTTAGTTGTGATTTTTAAAAATATTGTTACATTAATGTTTAGTTTTCAACACGGTTGGACTTGCTCATGGTTCAAAAGCCGAGCGTCCAACATTGTACTGGCGATGCAATTAGATGTATTAGTGATATCTAAAATTTCAACAATTGTAGAATTTTATATTCTATCCGCCACTGAAGACGGATGTGTTGACACATTGACAACAAGTAAAAAGTGGATAACCTATTCATCTCTCTAAAAATTTTCCCAAAATTGTTCGTTAAATGATACTATGGAAACAAAATTAGCTTTTTTTAAAGTAACACACACACACATTTCTCCACCCCCCCCACCCCCCCCCCCCACCCCCACATATCTGCAGCCCTCTAGCAACCGGTCTAGCAATTAGTAGTCCCACTGACACACACAAACAAACAACACCACTATATCCAGCATCTACTTATCTCTATTTTCTCCAAATTCGAATCAATAACTCAATAAATTAAAAAGTTATGCCAAAAAAGTAAACACAGAAAAACTAGAAGTCATACAAAATGGTCGGGTGCCAGAGGAAGTATGCATTATTTTCCTCTGGGTTGCTACAGGTTAAGCTAATAACTAGTAATTTGAATATGATAATAATTGTGGTAATCGATCTGAATCAGTAAAGGTAGGTAAGCCTAGCAATGAACCAGCAACATAGCACATGGTTGTTTCATAAGTGCTCAGTTGCCTAGTCAGTGACTGATCAGAAACCATCTAACTATGGTCAGCTATCACACTTGTTCAGTAGAGGTGGTGCCATTTCTCGCTTTTCCCAGAGCATGTTCCCTGGTATCCTACTTTCTTGTGGCTGGGTGAACGATGTCAGTATTTTTTATTTCAAATCAAGATTAACAAGTAAACTTGAAACTCTGCTGGCTGACAGGTGAGTGACTTAACAATATGCTTCAGTAGTTCAGAATAAATCTGTGATTGTAATAATATCTTAACCAGATAATGTCTTGTCATTATTCTGAATCAATTACTAATATGAATCATTTAATCATTTTAGTAATTTGAATCAGATATTGGCTTTAGTAATTAATCCGAACCACATAACTGCTGTAGTAATTTAATGAACTAGGTTATGAAACATCCACAGAGATAAATTCCGAGAAAATATCTCCACAAGATTTTGCCTTGTGGAAAGCCAGCAAACCAGGGGAGCCTTCCTGGGAGTCTCCTTGGGGGAAAGGTCGACCAGGCTGGCATATTGAGTGTTCAGCAATGGCCAGGTATTTGTGAACCATCATTACTATTTAAGACATTTTACTGCTATTTTTTCTTTGTTAGATCCCATTCTCTTTGTTCACTTTCATCAATCAATTAATCAAGTCCTTGAGCCTCCTAGGGTGTTTGCACACCTGTAGCTGCACTGCATATTTTCCATTTATTTCTTATCCTTGGATATGTTCTCAGCCTCATTCCATGTGATTCCCTTCTCTATTGTCCTTCTTCATGTAGTTCTTCATGCTCCCTTAATTAATTGTCCTTCTTCTCTCTTCACGTTCCTAGTTCATCCCTTATTCCTTGAAGGGGTTCCATATCATTGATCTTCTAGCTATACTTTTATTGTTTTTCTGAATATGTGCCTAACCCATCTCATTTTTTTACTTAATCTCAGTGCCCACCAGATCTTGACCCGCTTATCTCCATATCTCTTCATTTCTTATCTCTTGTCCTGCCACCTATTGTTTAGTACATTGATATGAGCCTCCACCAGATCCACATCCACATAAGTCACCACAAGATCTACATCCACATGTGTCACCACACAATCCACATACATGTAAGTCACTGCATGATCCACATCTATAGGCCTATGAGTCACCAACAAGGGCCACATTTATGTGAGTCACCACAAGATCCATGCCTATATGAATCACCACAAGATCCAGTTCCATATGAGTCACCACAAGATTCACACCCATATGAGTCATCACAAAATCTATGTGTCACCACAATATTCACACCTATATGAGTTATCACACTTAGGTCACCACAGGATTCACAAACATACGTGTCACCACAATATCCATATCCATATGTAATGATATCCATGAAAATATGAATCTTCACAACATCCATATGTAACAATATATATGAAATATGAATCTTCGCAACATCCATATGATTTACAATGATATCCTCCACATCCAAAAAATTCTACACAAATTTGACTTTAAAATAAGTTCCCACAAGTCCCACATCTGTATGAGTCACCACAAGGCCCACATCCATGAGTCATCACAAGAACAACGTCCATATGAGACCACAAAAACCACTTCCATATATTATCACAAGACCTGCATCCATATGAATAGACCCACATTCAGTGATGTCTCCAAGAGATGACTTTCAAAAATGTTGCAAGAATATCACTTTGAAATGTGTCTTTCAGGAGAAACACTTCCAATGGAGTTGTGAAAATCACAAATTTCACTGTTTAAGACATGAAGAATAGTGCAAACAGTCCCTAATGGATAAAAAAAAAACCAACTATATACTATGTTTAGTAATGGTTTGTGTAATAATATGGCTATGTACAGCGCTCTTTCATTACATTTTAGAACATGCTATATTAATGATGATGTTCCACCTTCGTCAGCAAAGATGAGTAGGACATTGATAAAGTCAGTTAGGTTTAGTGTTTCTGAGTCCTCAAACGGCTGAGGAATCCAATTGTCCTACTATGAAGAGATCCAGTGCGAGTTTAGAATGAACAGGTAAAAAATTGCAGGTAGAAACATCTTGTATGCAGAGAACATGACTAACCAGTGAAGTTGACATCTGATTAACAAGGCATTAGGTGGATCCTTGCCATCACAGATTTTTCAAGGACCTCTGTGTCAGGGATGTAATCACACACCAAGGAGCTCTTTCAGGCACCAAAGTGAAAATATTTTATCTCCCTTGCATGCCTAACGTAGACAGTCTAGGATTCAGCTGCATATAGCAACTAAGGCAGAATAGTAGATCTTCACTTCAGTTTGATTTCCAGGCTTTATAAGGACATTATCATCAAATGCTGTCTCCACAATGAAGGTTGGCAGTAATGAGCCTCCAACAGATCATTTGCCTTGGTGGTGTACTCTGCTAGACTGTATCCTCTCTGTCCGTCTTGTGTTTCCCTCCCACTTGTATCTCTGCCTACCTCTTGCTCGTACATCAGAAAATAATCATAAGGTAGCAAACGGTATTTGAACCAGGTCCATTCAGATGACATCTATTCGACTCGCAAATTAAGTTATTTCATTATGTTACATATAATGCTACATATTGAGTTAACATATTTTCCATATTCAACCAATCCGCATGCCTAACAAAGATGTGATTTTAGTCAAGACTTCTAATGTGTATATTCTCCAGCTACTATGAATATTGATTAGACGATCAACACACATCGTAAATTTTAATTTACATACGTGTGCAATCTGTGTATTATTGTTGTCTGTGTAGTCTATTTTTTCACTCTGATCACATTTTTTTCAACTTCTCACTTTCCATCTGCTGTTATCATTAATATTCTGGTGATTTAAAAAAAATTTAAACTAAAAATATATATTGTATTTTTCAGTTATTAAGTACATTACCTTGTCAGACTACCATACTTTGTTGTTTTTTTTCATGGGAATTTATGTTAGTTGTATAGTAATGTGATTTGGGGTAAAAATTCACACCTTAGGACAAAAGTCCACATTCGAAACACACAAGAAATTAAGAAATTATTCTTCAGTAAGGACAATGTCATGAGGAAATTGCCGATCCAGAGCTATATATCTCTCTCTCTCTCTCTCTCTCTCTCTGTGTGTGTGTGTGTGTGTGTGCGTGCGCGCGTGCGTGAGTGCGCGTGCGCGCGCGCATCTTATAGTGCATTCAACAATAGTTGAACACTGATATTGTCTATTATCTCCGTAACTACTGAGCGTATGGGCTTCATAATGAGATTATCTACAATGACATAAAGTTAACAGTTAAACGTTTATGAAAATGAAGTAATTATTTACATTCTTCTTAATTTAAAATAAATGTAAACATACATTGTACTTATCATAGTCATCATTATCTTCATCCTGATGTGACCATTGTTAAGTACGTCTAGTGGTGGTGTTCTGAAATCTGCGACCAAAATATTTTCTGAGTTCATGTAACAGTGTGGAGAAATTCAAAAATTTTAACCCTTTATTATTATCATTCCTGACCTTATGTTCGCCACCTCTTCTCCTTACACATTGTACTTTGCTCTGCATTATTGTTTGAAAGAGAAATGCTTGCTCATCATCATATGGCTAAATCTTACAAAATAACTACGTGTAACGATTGTCAACATGGTCTTGTTGTCCAACAAGGGTATACAATATATATCTCACGTGTCTTTACAATGATACGTCACTTTGACTGTGTTGTTTTCATATTTGCTCAATATTATCTTGATGTTGTCTAAATCCTTCTTCTTTTCTGACCTATTTTCTAATTCTTCTTATTTCTCTATTTTTAATATGATGAATCGTAAAGATCGGTAATTGTAGTTGGTTGAATGAAGTATAACCCATCTTTCTGCCAATATTCTTCTTCCACTTTCAATATATGGTCTTCACATTTTATCTAGAATGCTTTGTCAATGGCAGAGAGCACATAATATTAAATTTTCTGAACATCATTAAGTTTGAAGGTTTTATTTTCCTTTACCACTGCTCCCTGAATTTTAACCCAAACAAATTCTATTGGATTTATCTGTCAATGGTGCGATGGTAATCATAGACATATATGTCCATGCTCCTGTATAATTTAATCAATGAGGAAAGTCTTTCCTCTGTGTGCATTCTTTACCAGCAACAGTAACTCTGGTTTCAATTGCATTTCAGTAAATTGAATATGTTCTTTTTTAAGCCATATTGTGTATCTCTTCCTTGGTAGATGAGGATGTAGGGACCTTATTGTCACATGTAACAACATTATAGCAGGAAAAATTGTCTATAACCAGACAAGAGGGTCTGTCTAATAATGGAAGTACCGTTTTCTCTATCCACTCTCTAAATATATCACCATTAATCTCAGTTTGGTAGTCTTGATTATTGGTAGATTTGGAAATGAAAATGAGCTATTATTTGAAGATATCACTATGAAATCTAAATAAGGTTACAGGAAACTATGGACAACTTGACCAAGTGGACAGACCAATGGGCCATGTCCATCAATGCCCAAAAAACTACCTATACCATCTTCAGCATGTCTACCAAACCACAGAAAATCCTACTAACCATAAAAGGCCAAGCATTGCCTAAAGATGAGACACCCACACACCTTGGAGTCACTTTTGATCCAAGACTTACATGGAAACAGCACATAGACAAGTGCCAAACAAAAGGTACAATGATGACAGCACTGCTTAAAAAATTGGCAGGAACAGATTGGGGTGCAAATGGGAAAATCCTAAGTAGAGCATACACAGGTTATGTAAGACCAGCTTTGGAATATGGAATGTCAGCATAGGGGACTGCAGCCAAGAGTAACACTCAAAATATCTCAAAGATATAAAACCACAATCTTAGAATTATAACAGGAGGTATGAATACTACCCCAATCACAGAAATAGAAACATGCACAGGTTTGCCATCAATTGAAGAAAGAAGAAATGAAAAAATCCTCACACAGTATGCAAAGTTCAAATGTTTGGAGAGTCATCAAATGAACCAAAGACTAAGCAGACCTACAAAAGAGGAAGCTTTCTACACTCTGCTTAACAGCTCCAGAAATCACTCAAAGATACAGACCTTAAAAAAAACCTAAACCTCTAAACACCTTTAGCACATATCCAACTTGGACAGGAACAAAAATTATGAACAATATACCAAGCATTATTTCAAAAGCAGAAACTACTATACAAGTACTAAAAGAGACAACCAAGAATCATATACAGAAAGCATACCCAAAGGATATATGGACATATGTATATACAGATGGATCAGCGAAAGAGGCAGTATTAGATGGAGGATCAGGAATATATATATATAGTAACACCAGATGGAAAAGAAATAGAGAAATCCATACCCACAGGCAAACATTCCACAAATTTCAAAGCAGAAATGGAAGTCATAATAGAGGCAGCCAAAATGCTCATGAATTGCTTTCCGAGTCACAACAGACATGTAGTATTTCTAACGGATGCAAAGTCAGTATTGCAGGCATTGAAAGATCCAAAGAACACGAGCATGAATGAACTTACGGCCTGCTTACTACACCTCAGCAATACTACCAAAGAAACTGCAGTGGATCCCAGGTCACTGTGGCATACCTGGAAATGAAAAAGCTGATCTCCTGGCTAGGAAAGGGGGATCACTGGAACAAATAGAAAGTGATAATAGGTACTATGAATGTAAGACCATGTTAAAAGCAGAATTTAAGAAAAAGTGGAAGCAGATGCACCCAACTGCAGAACCAAATGACCCCCACAATCAAATGTCATGCAAAGAACAAACCATCATCTTCAGACTACGAACTGGCCACAACAGACTGAGAAGTCACATGTTCTGAAAGCTGACGATTGACGAGACAGACTTGTGCAACTGTGGACTGAGCCTAGAGACTGCAGAACACATTCTTCATGCTTGTCAACTCTACCAAGAAGAGAGGAAGAAAGTATGGCCTACTGAGACGGCACTGCTTCCAGACTTGAGGGGTTCCATGGATGACCTGAAGCGAATCACACAATTCATTGAAGCTATTGGCGCTGTAACCTGATATCTGACTGAAGAACGATGAAGAAAAAGACTATGAAATCTCTAAATTAAATGTTTACTGAAATACGCACTCTTGAAAAAAAATGTAATTTCGTTATGATTTATCGATTTGGTGTGCACAAAAAGTATTTAACAGCAATATAATTCAATCATTGTTGATGTCGTCTTATTTTAGTGTGCTTTTAATTGGCCAGTATATTTATATATTGCCTAACAGCCAATGAAGAGTTGGAGACAAAGAGGAAAAAGCCAATAAACAAAAAAGCATTTCCCCTCATTGACAGGAAATATGGTAATTTCTACCATAATTCCATCTACTTTTATGGCTATTAACAAACCAGTATTGTTATCTTACCCTTTAGCATGCTATGTTTACAGTTTTGTAATTTCTCTCCTGCCGCTGAATTAGTTTTTGAAAATGTTACGTAATCATTGGTGACTGTTTTGAAATCGTGACAACGTTTTTGTTGTTAGAGATATTTAAATAATATTTGCACATATAAATAAAGAATTGAATTCTGCATATATTGGTGTAAGTTTTGTTTGTGTGTGTGTGTGATACGAGACATGTGAGAAAGTGATAAAGACATATTTGCAGTAAAATCGTTATTTAAATCTAGACCTATTGTATTTTGGGTGCTCCAAAACTGTTGAATATTATATATTTTAAATAACGAAAACCTCGTGGTCTATTTTATTTAATATATTTTAAGAACTTACCTCTCAAGAATTCCACTTCAGAATCACATTTCATAATGATTTCACTGAATATACGATAAAACAAAAGTATATAAAACCTGATTCACTGTCATGTCGATTCGCCTCTATGATGATGGCTATAGATTGTTCGGATTTCAATATCATCATCACACAACATCTCCTATCGTCATTTTAGTAACAGAAACAGGAAGTGAAATAATACATCTACCTTGAGGTGCTATAATAATTTCTCCAAAAAAATTACAAATCTGGCTTTTTTTTTAAATTCACGTTCTGAATACTGGGCAAAGGATTTCACCTTCATGATTCAAGATATGGATACAATATGGATACAAAACATTTAGCCCGGTGCGTTTAAAGGTTAAAAACGACATTTGTAGCGACTGCAGCTATAAATCCGTTCAGTCTAGATAATAATTAATCATAAATCTTTCACATGGTTATAAAATAATACACTCTTTGCAAAATATGAAGCCTATATGCTCAGTAGTTACGGAGATAATAGACAATATCGGTGTTCAACTATTGATGAATGCACTATAGCAATTATTGTTTATGCATACTTTTTTTTCCAGATCAAAGTTACATAACTGCATAGTTTTAGTGTTTTATAATTTTCACATAATATAGCTATAATATATGTAAATACAAATAGTGGATCAATTATTTTGCAGATTTTGGGAATTCTTCCTCAATTTTGTAATGGTTTGTGTCCCCTTTTTGTCTGCAGATCTTTGCCCAATCAGATGTAACAAAACTCTCATTTGATTGTCTAATCATAATCTTATGTTTTCAATACCCTCAGTAATGTAAGATAGATAGATACACTATGCACTGATGACAGTTTGTTGTCCAGGCATCAGACCAGGTCTAGGTGTCAGAATAAACAGTGAAAATTGTGGATCTTTGCCCCCACGTACCCTATATACATCAGGAAAAATTTACATTGATGAGAGAGATATGTGTTAAAAAGTGGCTTTTATATGATTAAATGGAATTTTATATGGATAATTTCAGTGTTTCATGCCAGCTAACACTGCCACATACAGACCTAATACTGTAGAAACTTCATGATCACCAACAAAAAAAAAGTGTAAAGAGGAAGGGATGGGGGGGGCATACTGAGGGAAAAATAATTAAATATTTTTGTGCAGAAATATTTTTTATTCTGTTATCAGTAGCATCTTTGGCGCGAACTTTGACATACATTCAGGTGGAGAGGACTTGGTCTTCCCTCATCATGAAAATGAACTTGCCCAGTCTTGTGCATATCATGATAGATCTCAATGGGCTAATTACTGGATTCATACAGGTAGGAATAAACCATTCTTATGAATGTTCATTATCAGAATCTAATTCACTGTAGTGTCTTGATTCAGAGCTGCTAGATTATTATCCAAAGGGTGTAAGTTACTTCATTGTATTCAGGTTTCCCTATATGTACTCTCTCAACAAAGCATCATGCATCCTGCTGAAAGTATCACTCGGAGCTAATAACTCCATGGCTTTTAAATCTCCAGGGACCTCCGGAAAAAAATGCACTTATAAGCAAGACATCACGGCTTGGTATGAAATTCACGACCTCATAAATAGAAGGCAAATGGCTTAACCACCATGCCACAGACATCTCCCAATTATTTTCTTATGATTTTTGAGTTTTAACATTTTATTCACATCTAAAACTAAAGTATTTATTCACATCTAAAACTAACATATTTTATTTGTGTCTAAAACTAAAGTATTAATTGGGACATCTCCCAATTATTTTCTTATGATTTTTGAGTTTTAACATTTTATTAACAGCTAAAACTAAGGTATTTATTCACATCTAAAACTAAAGTATTTATTCAGATCTAAAACTAGAGTAATTATTCACATCTAAAACTAGAGTAATTATTCACATCTAAAACTAGAGTAATTATTCACATTTAAAACTAACATATTTTATTTGTGTCTAAAACTAAAGTATTTATTCAAATTAATTTGTGCCTTAATTAATGCCTTCATTCAAATTATAACAAAATGGTACTATTGCATTCGTATGAATTTGTACAGATTTTGTACAGAATATGCTCCCGTTTCATTGAATATACCCTTATTGACCTGTAGTACAGTGGAATCCCTTTATAACCAATTAGACTGGACAGATGAAATATGTATGTAATAAACAAATCTGGCTAGGCCCTGTAAAAAATAGAGTAAAGCTAATTGAGGATTTTCAAAAGTCTTGTTAGATAGAGAATTTTGTCATAAACATATTCACTATAAAGGGATTCCACTGTATTTATATTTAAATAAAACTTAACTCTTTCCACCTTTGGTGCCTAAGAAACCTTGTAGGAGTATATCAAGTACCAGACACAGAAATCCTTCAAAAGTCCCATATGCAAAGCATCCATGCCCTGTTAACTAGGTCCCAACTCTGCTGGACTGGCCACATTGTCCGTATACCGCGCAGTTGTTCTACCAACACTGCTTTATGCTGCGTCATCCTGGACTGTCTATGCGAGACACGCTTGACAGCTTAACTCTTTTCATCTTCGGTGCCTGCGAAACCTCATGGGAGTACGTTGGCAAGGTCATGTGCCGGATACGGAAATTCTTCAGAAGTCCCGTATGCAAAGCATCCATGCAATGCTGACTAGGTCCTAACTCCGCTGGACTGACCACATCGTCCGTATGCCAGACAAGCACCTTCCAAAGAGATTATTCTATGGGGAGTTGTGCGAAGGTAAACGTTCAAGTGGAGGGCAGAAAAAGCGCTTCAGGGATCACCTAAAAAAACTCAAGCACTGAGGCATCAATCTTAGCTCCTGTGAGACTACAGGAACTTGATCGCTCAGCCTGGCACACCCAGATCACTGCTGGCATAACTAAATTTGAAAAATAAAGAACACTGCGGGCAAGCGCAAGAAGCAGAAGGACAAATCCGTAAATTCTCCTACCCCGAACCTTCAGCACTCCTGCATGCGCTGCAATAGAACTTTCCGTGCACAAATCGGACTCATCGGGCATCTACAAACTCACGAACCAAATTAGTTAATTACCAATTTTAATTATATATATATATATTTTTTTTTTTTCTTTTTCATCGCATTTAATGTTTTTTCATGCCATGCTCATCTTCACTTGTGAAGGAGGAACATCATGATCATCATGCCAGACAAGCGCCTTCCAAAGAGATTATTTTATTGGGAGTTGTGCGAAGGCAAACGTTCAAGCGGAGGGCAGAAAAGGCGCTTCAATGATCACCTAAAAAAACTCTCTCAAGCACTGCAGCATTGATCTTAGCTCCTGTGAGACTATAGTACTTGACTGCTCAGCTTGGCACACCCAGATCACTGCTGGCATCACTAAATTTGAAAAAGAAAGAACACTGTGGGCAATTTACAAGCAATGGAAGCAGAAGGACAAATCTGAAAACTCTCCTACGCTGAACCCTTTGCACTCCTGCATGCAATCACAAATGTTGTTTTTTTCTGCTTGTTCACAACATTTATTGTTTTTCATGCCATGCTCATCTTCGCTTGTGAAGGAGGAACATCATCATCACCAAATAAAGCACAATTCTCACTCCATAACAGTATTGATATCTCAAGTATGCATGTGTAAACAGATACCACAGACTGCAGATCACATCCTTCTAGAATGCATGAATATGTGACACTGAGGCAAACATACTAACTCAGAGAAAGAACACTGGAAATGAAGTTCTGCAGATCTCAATATAAGCTACAAAAGGCAATATCCAAGAGACAAAGTTGCATATATAGAAATATTTCAAGCATACAAAAGAAGTCAATCATTTCACATAAACCCTGGGTCCCTGTTTCTTGGATGCACTGTCAAAAATTACTTTAAGGATATTGTTGACAACTCTAGGTTTCACATAATGTGTATCACTGTGCTTCCCAGTATGTGTGATAAAAGGTTGATTTTATAAAAATTGTATTGATTTTCATACTTCTGTATACAGTAATTTACAGGTATTCATATAGTATTTGATCTGTCTGACAGGTCATCTGTTTCTGTCTGGTCAAAAAGACAAAATGTCTAAGTCTCTGAAGAATGTCATCAGTGTGTCTGAGTTCTTGCAAGACTACACTTCAAACCATTTCCGAATGTTGTGTCTGATGAAAAATTATAGAAACAGTAAGTAAGCACTTCTTGTCCTTGTAGAGCCTTTTGTTTTTTTTTGTACTAACATTTTCCATCTCATGCATCCAAGCTACTTGGTTGTAATTTAAATTGTAACCAGTTTGGCATCTGAACCATTCAGAAAGCAGTAGTAAACTACCAAATGCAAATATTGCCTAGAAAATTATTACAGCCCCAAAATTCTGGGTTGATCACAACATTATAAATAGGATATGCTACTAACTACATCATTTGTGGTTTCTTCCAATTTATTATATTCTTGTTAGTGAGATCTGATGATGCAGTGGGTAGTATACTTACTTCCTATCTCTGCCGTCCATGGTACAATTCCCAAGTCAGTAGGAATATTTTAGAATACATTCACAAATTGATAACGGAGCAAATTTTGGAATGTAAAGTACTGTAAGTCACAGACAAAACACAGGTGTAATACTATGCTCCCCATACATCACACTAGTGTTAAATTAGATTTTTCTATATGTGTTTATCTTGTGTTATGTTATTGATTTTTATGTTGGTTCTGATTTTTCTACACTCCTCTATATGGCTAAGGATAGTGGTGTTTAGTAGAATTTTGTGCTGATATCTCCTGTGTGGCACCCCTATGACCCTGACGGGTTATGGGTCTTATTATTACTATTATATAAGAAACTGGAGTATAGCAACCCAGGGTTAGGGTTGGGGTTGGCATGTTGGAAAATAGATATGTACCATCAGCAGCCTCTTTTTACTGCTAATTAATTACTATGATTCAAGTGCAAAGGCATGCAACAAAATCTAGTCACAAAACAATGTGTATTTTGTACTTTATCGATCAGTCACCAATATTTTATATGAAAATAGGAAAGGCATGCAACAAAATCTAGTCACAAAACAATGTGTATTTTGTACTTTATCGATCAGTCACCAATATTTTATATGAAAACAGGAAAGGCATGCAACAAAATCTAGTCACAAAACAATGTGTATTTTGTACTTTATCGATCAGTCACCAATATTTTATATGAAAACAGGAAAGGCATGCAACAAAATCTAGTCACAAAACAATGTGTATTTTGTACTTTATCGATCAGTCACCAATATTTTATATGAAAACAGGAAAGGCATGCAACAAAATCTAGTCACAAAACAATGTGTATTTTGTACTTTATCGATCAGTCACCAATATTTTATATGAAAACAGGAAAGGCATGCAACAAAATCTAGTCACAAAACAATGTGTATTTTGTACTTTATCGATCGAGTCACCAACATTTTATATGAAAACAATTTGAAATATTTTCTATGTTTTGCATAGGAGTCCCTACATATATCACCCTTATATTGATACATGAGTTTGAAGAGAATTGAATGAGCTGACAAGTTGGTTAATTTTGTTTCCATAATGAAAAGACAATTTATGGACAGAGCAGACATCCTCAATGTTTTTCATGATTTGATGCTATCATGGGAGTTAAGATTAAGGAGTCTACAGCTGTCTCAAGAATATAACGAATTGGGGGATGAGGATTAGCATAGATCCAATCAAGTACATACCCAGAATATTAAAGACAATAGTCAGCTAATACATAATTGTAATAATAAGCCACTTTAACCTCAAGTGAGGGGTTAAACACCTGAACACCTGCTGACATGTCAGGTATGTGAAGTTGATAATCCATAAGGTCAATAGATGAGGGCATAAACACTGCTGGACCAATCACAAGACACATTTAAAACCACACTTATTGTTGGTTCTCTTTATATTCCTTTCAGGGATTGAGTTCAATGATGAACAGATGCAGATAGTAGTGTCCACACTGGCAGCTTTGAACAATATCATCACTCGTTGTGATTTATATGTCAAGGGTCAGATTGACTGTCCATCTATTCCTGAGGCGGAGCTTTATGAAAAGTATGATGTACCTTTTTTTTTTAATATTCTGTGGTTGGTTGAAAGTTGCATGTTATTTTTAACAGGACCATCTTCATTACACTACAGGCATTTTGTTTGATGGTACACTTGCAAGAGGTGGTAGTTTAATGGTATACTTGTAAGATGTGGTAGTTTGATGGTACACTTGCAAGAGGTAGTAGTTTGATGGTATACTTGCATAAGGTGGTAGTTTGATGGTACACTTGTAAGAGGTGGTAGTTCAATGGTATACTTGCAAGAGATCTTGCACAAAGTTCAGATCCTTTTTTTTTGTCAACTTAAAGATGACTTGTACAGCTTTTTTTAGTATTTATGTTGAGTAAATCATAAGGTCAGCTCAGTGGTAGAGAGTGGGGCCACCTCACAAACCCAATTAAGTTTTGATTGGTTTGATTGTTTGTGAGACCTCAGATGGCTGATGAGTTCAATTTGGGTTCTGAAAGCCCTGATGCAGTGTGAGCAGGAATGAAGTAGGTCTTGAGAGAGGAAAACATTCTGATCTCTCCTTTCGTTTCTCTCTTTTGAATCACCTGCAATGTTCCACAGTTCAAAACTCCCACTCTGTTCTGACTGTTCCAAGCTGCATGGTCAATAACTATGCTTTCCCAAGAGCTTAGGTCAATCCTACAGCACTTGAAAGATATCTTCTAGTAGTCTTTGAAGCTTTCCTTCTGGCCTATGTTTGGACGCTTACCTGCACACATCTGAACAGTATATAAAAGAAATCTCAAGACCACTTATGCCATCATGTGCTGTTGTGTCTTATCAAATGTCCAGCCTTTTAACTATCTGCTATCACTTTCTCTTTTGTCTTAATACCATTCCTGATCATTTCCGCCCATTTAACACAATCCATGGTATCCTAAAGACTAAGAGTAATTAAGAAAGTGTAGATGATTAATAGTGCAATAGTAGATATCCCAGGAATATCAGTGGGAGGACATAACATAAATAATTTGAGATATGTGGATGACACTGTTTTGATTGCAAAAAAGTGAGGAAGACCTTCAAGATTCAATTAATGTATTAGTCACAGAAAGTAAAGAGAAAGGCCTCTTCCTAAATATCAAGAAAACAGAAGTAATGGTTATTTCAAAGAAACAAAATAACACACCTTGCAAAATCAAAGTGAATGTTATAGTATTAAAACAGGTCCACCAATTCAAATATTTAGGTACAATGATTACAGCAGATGGAAGAAGTTCAATAGAAATAAGAAGCAGAATAGGACAGGAAAAAACAACATTCAGAAAAATGAAAAAGATACTGTGTAATATGACCTTGTCATTAGAGATGAGAAAGAAAGTTATGCAGTGCTATATAACCCCTATACTAACATATGGGTGCGAGTCTTGGACAATAAACAAACTGGAAAGTGGATAATTAGAGGCAACAGAGATGTGGTTCTACGGAAGAATGCTGAGAATACCATGGACTGCCAGAAAATCTAATGTAGAGGTGTTGAATGAGTTAAATGCAAAACGGACCTTAATCAACAATATAAGAAAAAGGCAATCTTATTTTTGTGGCCACTTCATGAGACAGGCAGGTTTAGAGAACATGGTCACAACAGGCAAAATTGAAGGCAACAGAGACAAAGGGCGACAACATGAGAAAATATTAGACAGTTTGACAACCTGGCACGGCAAGGAAACAATAACAACCTTAATACATAATACTATGGACAGAGAGCTGGGGAGAGCCATGACCGCCTACGCCAGCCGGCATGGCACCTGATGATGATGATGAGATGATTAACTTCATTGTACTTAGTTACTCTATATGTTCTTCCTCCCTCTCAAGAAAGTGGCAAACCGCCTATTGAGAGTACCACTCACAGCACGTAACTTTGTAGCTTCAAGCGATAGTCCCCATAGATGTCCAAGAAAATCCACTTTATAAACAAGAAGTAGAAGCAGGATTTGAACCACACATTCTCTTGAGCACAAAGCGAATGCCTTAATCACTAAGAAGTAAAAAAAAAGTTGTATACAAGTTATGTCATGAATAATTGATCACCAGATTACACACTACAAGACAAACAATAAAGGCTGCCCTCGCTGATGACTTCAACACTCCCAGGGCTTTGGCACACTTAATGAGACTTATCAAGTATACCAGTCAACTGTTGGGAGAAGAGGCAAATCAGGACAAAACTGTAAGTTCATCTTTGATTATTCATCTGTCATGTTGGAGGTTGCCCTATATACAGAGTGTCTATAAAATTGATGAACACTCATTTATGTTGGCGACACTGCATCACATGAATTGTGGATATTTGGTGTGGATCTGTGTGACGTCATTTATGCTACAGCATTTATGAAAGAACACTACCGGTCACATATATTGAGTATTGGGGAAAGTGGCTTGTAGAACACTGAAGTTATTTCCACAGCAGATGTTGAAATTTGTGTGTCAGGAAACTTTCGCACAAATTTTCTCATAACATCTCCTGTATATTTACCTTCATTAACTAAACACTTGTTACACTATAAATATCTGTGTTCAGTGGTTATCATTATTCTTGCTCAGCTAAAAGAATACAAGTTAACAAGTTTACAACTAACTGCAATGTTCTGTGTTGCCCTGTACATGGAAATACACAACATTCAATGATGTCATATTCAGCATATATATTTCTTTTCAAATTCAGTGCACAGCGACTTTATAGACACCCTGCATTTCTTATATATATTTTCATTACCATTTTTGAATGAATATTTTAGTTTTTCTTCATCAATTATTGTATCATTATTGTACCGATGAAAGTTTTATATTGAAATATGAATTGTGTTGTCCTTATTCGTTATTATCATTTTTATTATCAGTAGTATATTCCGCCCGTGTGTTGCAGGACCCGAAAGGGGAGCAAAGAATAGCAACACTGTTAACCTTCCACGCATGTCGTAAAAAGCGACTAAGGAGGTTATGGGATGGAGTTGGCTGTCCCATCCCATATAGGGTCAGTGACCCAAAGCCATGCTGAAGTCGGATGTGTCAGGCCGAAAGGCGCAGATATCACAGCAATGCTGTAAACCATGACACAACGCATTCCGTTCTCCAGACTACATCCTGCTAATCTGCAGGAGTTTGAGAATGAACGCAGAAGAAGAAGAAGAAGTAGTATATTCTCAGGTAATAGCACTAAATCTATGCCAAAAATGGATGTGCTAGGCCACAGGCGCAAACCCAAACAGTATCGCAATGTACTTCATGCTCCCTAGCAGAAATCACACGAATGTTCATGTTGGTTATCACAGAGTGAATGAAGAAGAACTAAACCATCATTTGCACTCTGCATTTCAATATTTGAATAATATTTCTCATAAACAAAGTGTAATTTATCAAACAGATTGTGTCTTACCTGTCCCGGTTGTTTACTCTTTCAAAATTCATGAAATATTTATTTGGGGGAGGAAATACGGTTGTTTGAACTTCAAAAATGTAGAAGTCATCACATCAATACTTTTATGTCAATGGGAGCTGTGTTTAATAATATCTCAAACAGAGTGACGACAAACGTTTTTCAGACTTATTGGATTATAAGGCACCAGCGTTTTTCAGAGGTATTGAATCTTAAGGGTTAATAAGCGGATCAGCTGTAATTCCCTGAAATGCCACAGTGAGCTAGTATTCATTGAAGGGCAATCACAGGACACTTTGGATATTTATTGTTGAGTTCTTCATCATTCATTCTCAAACTCCTGCTGGATCTCTCTTGAAGCAGGACTCTAAAGTCCTACTAGATTTCCAGTAGGATGTAGTCCTAGAATGGAAATGCGTTGTGTCACAGTTTTATTTGCACCAATGGCTCGACACATCCGTCTTCAGCAGATTGTTGAGTTCAATTGTGTTATAAATGAAAAAAGTTGCTAGTGAGCAATTTGAGATACCTCTATTTTTATCTCATTTTATCTCACATCACTATCATTCTGTAATGTGTAATGGCTCAGTAACACAAGAAACAAATAGGTGTGGTTGGGGGTTTCATGGTCTACCAAAATGGCAAGAAAATAGCTGAGAAGTCAGCTGTGTACTCCACTACATCAAGTATGAGAATAGAAATAGAAGTGGTGACAGCAGCTCTTACTTGGCTGGCGACACAACCACCAACAGACTCATTGATTCTATCGGACTCTCGAAGTATGGTGCAAAAGATAGAAAAGTGTATGATCAGAACTGAATGGCTCACTCTTCTCAACAACCTACATGAATCTACTTTCCAGGTCATGCTGGGGTTAGGAGAAACGGAAGAGCCGATGTGTTGGCTGGTAAAACCTTTGTGAACGACACCAAGAAAAGAAGAGACAGGATTGAATTGATTATAGCAGTCATGGATACCCTACGAGAAGATGAGGAGGAAGTCGAACGAGACAATATCCATATTCAGAGAATGGTAGAAATAGGAATGACTAGATGCGATAGGAGAATGTGATTCCTCTCCGGAAATATCAGAAGAACGCATAATCAGCAACTGACTGGGACACTGAGCTTATACACTTTTAGATGGCTGACGGAACGGCAAGCAGAACATATATGGGAATGCTCCTAGTGCCGTGATGCTTGTTCCGAATCAAGAAAACAGGCAAAATACAAAAAGTTAGGAAGAATTCTTGCAAACTCCCATTCCTTTTCATTACAACACCACTGTGTAAACAGTACTTCGGGTTTACACCAAGATGGCGACACATTCAGAATTTTTTTTAACTTAAATGTGTTCTTCATATTTTACACAAACAGCTAATCAGCAGGTAGTTCCCTGAAAACCAGCTTAAGAAACTGTGTAAACAGGTAATCAAATGTAGGTTGTTGTTTTTGTTAAACCCTTCACAAATTTGCACTATTGCCCTGGCAAGCAATCTTCTACATAGAGATAACACTTCATCTGATATATATATTTTCATATATTTTTTACAGACAATTGTGAGGAGCTGTGCTCCAGTTGCTGCTGTTGGTGTCTATGTTGATCGTTTTATGAAGCAGTTGGGTTTGAATGCTAGACAAAGAAAGGTGATTGTCATTGATGTTTCTATTTTCTTTCAGATATTACAGTTTGAGAGATTATGTTTTGTAACTTTGTATAAAAGAATGTTAGAGCTCTATGGACAGATAAAAAGCGTAATGAAGATATCTTAAGAGAAGTTAATTCAAAAAGAGAACTGCTTACCCTCATCAGAAAGAGATGGAACACATTGTAACAACAGGCAACGTGAACGAGAGGGGTAAAGGAAGATCAAGAGAGATGTTTGACAACATTAGCATTGTGGCATGGGAGAATATCGGAAATGATTGATAGCACACAAAATAGAAGCCTGTGGAAACCAACGCTACATGGCATGGCAAGAAGAAGAAGAAACTTTAAACCAGCAGACCGAAGACCATACTCTGCTGCCTGCAACTACTTGTTTGTTTATTTCTTCTGTTTTTTCCCCGTGTTTGTTCTAGAGATTTTGCAGATTATAAGGATGTAGTCTGGAGAGTGGAATATGTTGTGTCATGGTTTACAAGTTTGACTGCGATATCTAAGCTTTCAGTCTCTTTGACTTGAGCATGATTTCTGGATCACTTTGACCCTAATTGGGATGGGTAAAGGCCCCCTTAATCACCTCTTATGATGTCCATGACAAGTAACAGTGCGGCTATTCTTTGCACTTCTTTCATATCCTGGCAACATACGGATGCCAGTTTGTTTGTTTTGATCCCTAGGAATTATAATCAGGTAAGCTCCATCTATCCTATTGTTCAATGGAGAGGTTCCTGCAGAGTTTTATCCAGAAGGCTACAACAATAGAGATCACAGAAGCCTCACTCATGTGTTGTTGGCACCTGAAAGGGAAGCAAATAATAGCAACACTGTTACCTTTCATGCTTGTCTACTAAGAATAGCAATACTGTTACCTTCCACGCATGTCAGTGTAGGTGGCCAGCTTCTCAACAGTGGCCTGTTCAAAAGTGAAATAGTGTGATCTGTTTATGTCTTTGGAGGTGATGTATTGCATCAGAATCTTCCACTTCCATTTATTTCTTCCACCTTGACATGCATGTTTTATGGATTATGGTTTCTGCTTATCTGTAGAACAGTGAGTTGTTTGTGTTGTTCCATTTCACTGCCTGTTCTAGGCAGCATGAGCTTTCTCCTTTTCCATGATTCCACAGTGAATCAAATGTAATTATTTAATCCATCTCTGTTACTAAATCCACAAATATTTAATGTAGCCATTTTTCTCACAATTATTTTAGACTCAGCTTCTTTTAATTAACACATTTCCAATCATGCTCAACTACTTAATTTACAATAGTTCTTGTTCATCATCATCAAGTGCCGTCTCCGCAACGAAGGTTGGCTGCAACGTATCTCCAACATCTCCTGTCTCTTGTCTTGGTGGGTCACTCTGCTAGACTGTAACATGTCCATCGTGTGATGTTACTATCCCACGTGTATCTCTGCCTACCTCTTGCTCGCTTCCCTTTGACTTTACCCTCAAGTAAGGTCTTCAATAGGGTGTCATGTCTTTTAATGTGTCCAAAGTATTTTATTTGCCTGATCTTTATTTCTCTTAGTAGTTCTTTCTTCATATTAAGTGTCTTTAGCACCTCTTTATTTGTTTTCTTCTCTTTCCATGATGTTCTCCCTATTCTTCTATATACCCACATCTCAAAGGCATCAATTTTGTCTTCTAATTGTTTATTTAGTGTCCATGTTTCTGAGCCATATATTAATATGGAATAGATGTAGCATTTTATAATTCTCATTTTTAACTTGTTTGTAATTTGTTTAGATATTAATAATTTCCTCATGTCATTGAAGGTACTTTTAGCCATTCCTATTCTCCTTTTAACTTCTGTTTCACATCTGCCATCATTTGTGACTATGTGTCCAAGATATTGATACTGTTTTACTTGTTGTAGTTTCTCTCCCTGTATGTTTATGTTTATCTCCTGTTCTTCTGTGTCTTTGCTGATTATCATGGTTTTTGTTTTTTGAATGTTTATATCCAGTCCATATTCATTACTTGATTTATTGACTTGATCTAGTAGTCTTTGTAGTTCATGTTCACTTTCTGCTAAAAGAACAGTGTGATCTGCATATCTAATTAAGTTCTTGTTACTATATTGTTAATAGTATGCAGTGTTGTCAGGAAAACCTTTGTTAGTTTTCTTCCAGTTCCAAGAAGTTCTTTTTATTCGTCATTTTATCCATACCTCAAAGGCATCAATTCTGTCTTCTGTGTTTGTTCATTACTCATGTTTTACTTTACTTTAGCTATTTTGTCTTTATTGCAGGTTGATAAAGAAACAGACACAAGTTTTCTGTTCTCTAAGGCTGTAGATACAGTGGTTAGCACTAGGGACAAAGTACGCAAGTTTGCTAAAGATAAGGAATATTTTGTTCAAACTGCTGGTAAGTTCTTTATCATCATCTGCTATTACTTTCTATCTCATGACTTGTGTTGTGCTACAGTCATTTGTATTCATGTTAATCATGAATAGATTTAAGCATTTGATCTTCCTTTAATGTGGAAATGGTGAAAGTCTTATCTGAATATGGAAATTATATTAGTTCTGATCTGAATTTAAAAAATGGTATTTGTTCTTATCTGATCTGAATGTGAAAATGGTATTTCATCTGATCTGAACGTAGAAATGGTATGTCATCTGATCTGGATGTAGAAAAGTTGTTTGTTCTGATCTGATCTGAATGTAGAAATGGTATTTCTTCTTCTTCAGCATTCATTCTCAAACTCCTGCCAGATCTCCTATGTAGCAGGACTATTGTCCTACTATATTTCCAGCGGGATGTGGTCCAGAGAATGGAAATGTGTTGTGTCGCCATTTTATTTGCCGCCACATAAATGACCTGACACATCCGTCTTCGACGGGGAAATGGTATCTGATCTAAATGTAGAAATATTATTTGTTTTGATCTATATGTGGAAATAGTATTTACTCTGATCCGATCTAAATGTGGCAATGGTGTTTAGAAAATGAGGAACACTGAAGTTGCTTAACGAACATCTGCTGGATTTAGGCATTCATGTATGATGTAACTATCTTGTGATTGGGGGAGTTCTGTATTAAGTATAACACAAGTAGAACTGGACACCTGAGCTGCAGAACAGGAGTATCAAATCAGCACGCCAAAGAAACTTCAGTATGCATACCTTTTGGTAAAACAGGAGTATTAAATCCGCGAGCCACAGAAACCATTAGCATGCATACCTTTTGACATATGGGGGGGGAGAGTATAAGCATCTATGAGTTTGTCTGAAATACAGTGATGTTGGTTCATAACAAATGGCTGATACAATTTGTTCTCATCATCATTAAGTGCTATCTCAGCATCGAAGGTTGGCAGCAACAGACCTCCAACATCCAGTTTCTTGCTGTGGTGGAGCACTCTGATAGACTGTACCTTGTCGATCCCATGATGTTTCACGCCCACTTGTATCTTTGCCTATCCTATCTCTTGCTCATTGCCCCTCGACTCTACCTTCAAGTAAGATCTTAAATAAGGTGTCCTGTCTTGTCTTGTCCTAGTCACTAAACTAACGCTGTGAGGCATCATGGGGAAGCTAAGTCCTTTATCTTAGCCAATTGTGTTGTGTTTGTTGTTGTGATTCCATGTTGTTGTAGTATGTCTCTGATGTTATCAGTCCATCTGCTTCTTGGTCTTTCTCATGCTCTGTAGCCAGAAATTCTTTTGTTGTATGCTATAGATGGCAGGTAATCAGGTTCCATTCTCATAAGGTGGCCGAACCATTTTTAATCTGTTGTCTCTCTATGTATTTGATGCATGGAATAGTTCCTATAAAATTTCTGATGTCAATCTGTTCCATTAACACCAACAATCTTCCTTAGGCATCTTATTTCACAGACTGCAATCTTTCTCTCCTGTGTATTTGAAAGTGACCATGTTTGGTATTTGTAACGTAAAGTTGGTATAAATATACTGTTTATCAACATTTATTTAGTGGTCAGATTTAAGTATGGTTGTTTGAGCTGTGGTGTCAGTTGGTATGACACAAAAATTGGCTTTTTGGCATCGTGTATCAATTTGTTTATCCAGTTTGCCATCTTCAGTGAACATGCTTCCTATGTATTTAAATTTGTGTACTTGTCTGAGATTGTGTTCGTTGATTTGGATGTTAACTGGATCGGCTGATTTTAATAATTTCTGTCATTGATGTGTTAATTTTCATGTTGTATCTTTCACAGGCTGAATTAAGTGCCTTTGCATGTCTCTGTAGTTGTGTTTTGTCCTCAATGTCCTATAAATTTTGGTCACCTACAAATAATTCATCTATTGAGTTGTGTGTTCATTTATTTGAGTGACCTCATCTTCTTCCTCCATCTCTATACTGGCCTCAGTGGTGATTCTGTCCATCTATTGAATAGCAACGGTGATAACACACACCCCTGTCTAACTCATGAATTTATTATGAAAGTATTAGTATGTGGAGTGCATGGCCGTGTGGTTAGAATGCCGTTCTCAGACCCTTGAGGTCCCGGGTTTAATCCACAGTTGGGACAGGATTTTTTCTTTCGGAGGTGCAATCAAAATCCTTCCTGTGCATGCGTCTGCTATGGCAAAGCGGCCTTTATTTCCATAGCTCACCGAAAACCTCCCTGCAATCCTTCACAGGAAAAGATGCAGTAACAAAATTGTTTAAGTATCAAATAGCTATCATTAGTTATTGTTACAATTTTGATACAAGACTGAAATTGTCTAACAGTTGTCCTTGAATGAAGTGTCATGTCTTTTAATGTGTCCAAAGTATTTTACTTGTTTGATTTTTATTTCCTTTAATAGTTTTTGTTTCATATGAAGTGTTTTCTGAACCTTTTTGTGTATTTTCTTCTCTTTCCATGAAGTTCTCCCTATTTTTCTATATGGGCACATCTCAAAGGCATCAGTTCAGTTTTCTAGCTGTTAGTTCATTATCCATGTTTCTGAGCCATAGATTTATATAGAATATAGAATTAAATAATTCTCATTTTAGTTTGCAATTTATTTAGATTTTAATATTTTCCTCATGTCATTGACAGTGCCTTTGGCCATTTCTATTCTCCTGTGTAAAAAAAAAAAATGGAGATTCTATGTGCTGACATTTGTATTTGTTCCGACCTGACCCTGGTCACCTCTGCAGCACTCCAACTACCATAGAGGATTTTAGACTATACTACTATTGCTTCTACTTGTTGTGCCATCTCTCCATGTATTATTTTTCTCATTGTTTGCTACTGAATTTTGCTGATTATCATAGTTTTTATTTTTTTAATTTTAATATTTAGTCCATATTCCTTCTACTTGATTTGTCAACTTGTTCTATTGGTCTTTTTTAATGTTTAGTCCAATATTTAGTCCATATTCATTCTAATTGATGTGTCGACTTGTTCTATTAGTCTTTTTTAATTTTAATATTTAGTCTATATTCCTTCTACTTGATTTGTTGACTTGTTATATTAGTCTTTTTTAGCTGTGGTTCACTCTCTGCTAAGATCAGCATAGATACTCTTTGATATCTGCTGAAAAAGATGAAACTCCAGTGGGGAGGGGGGGGGGCGCCAGAAGTGTATTACTATTGGTTTCAACTAATCACTGGAACCATGTTTTCAGACATTGTTTCTTAGAGACACTTATTGGAAGGCGACTTCAGGTGGTGTTTAGTCAAAATGTAAACCACTTGAAGTAGTCCTGGTATAGTAAGAGTTAAACATGAAATTAGTATGGTTACTCCTACTTTATGAATATATAACAGATAGAACTATTTTTTTAATGAGAAAGACCTAAAAATATAAGACAGAATTAACAGCAGATATCTGAAAATTATCAGTACAATTGTTAGGTGTTTTTTGTTTTAATTATTCCACTATCAGCTCAGTGGTAGAGGGGTTAGTAGGTCCATCTCACAAATACAGCTGTGAAATTTTCTTGTGGTTCAGATTTATCATTCCATTACTTTTGTATTAAATTAATTTTGCAGATGAAGCTGGCATTCCAAAAGACCAGGCTCTCAAATTGATGAAGATGTTATATAAGCATTTGTGGGATATCTCTGATAAAATCAGAGAAGATATTCTCCACACATCAAATGTGCAGATTAATGTAAGTTTTGTTAATGAAGACTGTATCTGTTTTGTTTCTTTAAGATATCAAAGGGATATTAACCCTTTGAACCCTGGTCACCTAGTCCCTAAAAATCTGTTAGCCTAGCTGATTCTGGCTGGAATATATTTAGCGTTTAAACGTAATTAAAAATATTATTTTAGATATGATATTTGACCGTACTGCATTTTTGAATCAATAAATTCCACTCAAACTGTATGATTTCTGTAGATAATCCAATTGACACAATAATGCATAATATATATGCTTAGTGCGTCAACAAATTTATTATTTAGAAAGAATTTCGACATCTATTATAAACAGTTACTTAACTTTAAATGAAACTCAAATGAAAATATGGCTAATTTTTCTTTAAATTGGTGTAAATTTGCAAACATGGTGCTAGAAGCATTTCCCAGGTTGGACTTCATAATAAATGAGACCAATATATAAAATAGTTATTATTTTACGAAAATAAGAAAATTGGAAAATATATATAAAACATATAAGGATAAATGATGTCACCTACCCCCATTAGCAAAACTTATCAATAACTTAACAAAATTGATATCAATACACATAAAAATCATGCAAGAAGTAATGTGGACATATTACACTTTCGATTGGAAACATTCTTATGTAGATATAAATACCGAAAAAACAACATGAATGTCGTTGGAGTATGACTCATAGGAGTCTTTTGGGCCAGAAGACATAAGGTTTACTGACTTGTATAAGTCTCCCGGGCTGGAATCAGCTAGAATCCTCAGCAAGAAACACACAAGATGTTCAAGTAAATAGAACTAGTTGCTAAATTTATTGCTTCCACAATACAAATAAAATTGTCTACTTTAGTTGTTTCCAATGTACACATTGATTTAAATTAGCAGATCAATCTGTATCAAATTTACTTGATTTTTCTCCTGCTATGACATACCATGTCTTCATAGGATAACTAACACCCAATGGAGTGAATTCAAATAACACTCAGAAGAACAATACTTAGAGAAAGTAAAACAATCAATATCCATACTATTCAAGAACTGCACAGAATAGCTTTGAACAGACAGAATTGGAGAGATCTGACCTCTGCCCTATGCGCTAACTTCAGCGCAAAAGGAAAATGAATGACATACCACTTTTTAGTCCCTTTGTATCATAATTGATCCTGATTGTGACCTCATTCACTGAACATATTTCAACACTAGAATGATGTCTAATTCAATTTCCATGTGATTTTAGAATATTAACAATCTTAATATATAGTCTTTTGTAATTGTTTCCATGAATACTAAACCCTTTATAAACCTTGGGAGTCTTGTAGTAGGAAACACTTGACAGTATATGTGAACTAGGATTGGTTTACTGTACAGACAGTAGACCTTGTACTTTGTGCTTCTTGTAGATCTTTCTCCTGCTGGTGTCTTATTTCAGCTGAGCAAACTTCCAGAATTTATATCAAATTGCAGAGACAAACAACGCTTGATTCAATATGGTTGTTTGCCCAATGTCATGAGCTAGACAATCTTCTATTAACCTTTAGGTCCCTATGGGCGCAACATTGCGCCTTCAGTGTCCGTCCCACCTTGCCTGTGGTCGCAATCATGCGTCATACGATATCGCTCCATTCCCGAGTACGGAACTTCACGAAGTTAAAGCTTATATGACGTAGAATTCCCGTCACACGAAGCTAGGAATATGTTACAGTTTAATGGTCAAATTCCTTTACACATTAGCATTGTAAAAGAGAGAAAGCCGGTTGAATTTGTCAACGCATTTCTAGAGCGACTTTAGCCATTTTCTGCAGTATTTTACTTTCAAATTGAGTACCGCGTGGCATGGCTAAGTGATCGTGACTACATGTTCTAATTGTTGTTCTTTGTGTTTAATATGTTGTTATTTGATAAGAATATGTGTGTATTCATTCAAAAACACAAAAATAATATGTATCAGGGGTGCCACGTGTGTCCATGAACAATAATTACGTTGTGCGTCGGGCTAGACAAGTGTTGACCGGACATACGTTATATGCGATTTCTTCACGTTTTATTAGTTTTTTTAATTCATATTATATTAGTTTTGATATTGTTTGTTTGTTTTTCGTTCGCTCCATTGTAACCATCACGGATATCCGTGCGATTTCTGCCAGGAGCGTGATTACGTTGTGCCACCGTTATGCGCCTTGTAGGCCTAGCACATCCAATTTCGGCATGCCTTGACAATTCGGGTGGGCTACCCTTAGCCTGTGACAGCCTCTATATCTGTCTCCAGGCACACGTAGTGGCAACTCTTCACCCAGGCGATTTTTTTTGCTCTCGTCTGACTCGAACGAGGTGTTCCACTGTCTATGAACTTGCCTCGTGTAATTGGACGTGCTGTGCCTGTGCCCATTGGGTACTGAACCGTTTCTCATCCGTGAGCCTGGTTCCTTAAGGGGAAGAACTCAACAGAGGAGTTGGACCCTGGCTCTATCGCCCTCTTGGCCGAGGTGTCATTCACCGACATCGTGTACCCCTTGTCCAAGTTCGAGTCTCACACCACGTGTTTGAGAGGAAGGCGTTCTCGAGTTGAGCGTCCTTGTCCCAATAGCGCCTGAGCCCATCAGGTACTGAACCCTTTCTCTCTTCAAGTGTATTTCCGGTGTAGGAAAACCTGACAGTAGAGTTGGGCCAGGGCTAAATCGTTGTCCCTTTCTTGCCTAAGCCCATCGGGTACAGAACCCTTTCTCTTCGCGAGCATATTTCCGGTTTAGGAAGGCTCGACATTAGAGTTGGATTAGGTCTTCTTGCTTTACCAAACGCCAATGAATGGGTCTGGGTCTCTGCCTGTAAGGAACACAGGTAACTAGAAGCTCGTCTCGAGCTGACGGAGCTTGTAGTTCCCCTTTCCTAGGAACTTTTCATTTTCTATTTGCAGTTCGCGCTGCCCTCTAGCGCTGTTCTGCCCTTTCATTGTTTCATAGTGAAACGACGATAACTAGCATGGTTCGGACATGTATGCAGGCACGATTCCTTGTCAAAAACAATACTGCAGGGAACTGTCGAGGGTGGAAGAAGCAGAGGAGGACAAATAAAGACATGGACAGACAACATCAAGGAATGGACAGGGCAAGATATTTCCACACTCATCCGCATCGCTGAGGATAGAATTCGCTGGAGGACTCTGTGTGCTGAAGCATCCAATGTGGTTCCCCTACGACCCTGAAGGGTTATGGGTTTATTGATTGATTGATCACGGTCAATAGAAAAAAATTGTGCCATTTCCATACATATAAGTTCTTAGAAGAAGTTATATTGAACCAATTCTGATGTATGGAAGTGAATCTTGGACACTCAGTAGAAGAGTAAAAATTATATTTAGGCAGCAAAGATGTGGTTTTATATAAGAATGTTAAGAATACCATGGACAAATATTTGAAAGAAGCTAATTAAAAACAAGAATTGCTTACCTGAATCAAAAAGAGACAGTCCTCACATTGGATACTTCATGAGAAGAGGAAAGATGGAACACATTGTAACAACAGACAAGTTGGAGAGCAAGAGGGGTAGGGGAAGACAAATATAAACAACCAAAATATCAGAGGATGTCCGACAAAATGGAAAGGGCTGCAGTAACCAGACAAATAGGTAAATACGAAGTTAATTATAAAGGTTACTGAGTATAACTATCAATATGTAGGGGAAGACAAGAAAAAGAATGCTTGACAGGCTGACATTGTGGCATGAGAAAACATTGGCATCGGAAATTATTGACAGCACACAAATTAGAAAGTTGTGGAAAGATATGATACTCCACTTGGCATGGACCATAAGAAGAAATTGTAATATCATTGTGTTCTGGTTAATATGTAAGTGTACACATATCATGTGTACCACCAGTGTGCTATAATATTCTGGCTAATGTGTAAACATACAAGTATCATGTGTACAGCCTGTGTGCTATAATGCTCTGGCTAATGTGTGAGCGTACAAGTATCATGTGTACCAGCTGTGTGCTATAATACCTGGCTAATGTTTCAGCTTACGAGTATCATATGTACCAGCTGTGTGCTATAATGTCTAAAATGCTTGCTAACTATATTCATAATATTTTTTATTTCACAGGATGGAGCAGTCAAATCATCATGGAGCTTTGTTGAGCCCAAGAAAAAGTCTGAGCTTGACGAAAAAGCCAAAGAAAGTAAAATAGAAGTGACAAAAGAGGAGGATTATAACAAGACTAAAGACAAGAAACAAGAAACGTCTCAGACGCTTAGCTAGAACAAAAATGTCATCACCATTATGTTTTTATCATTGGCTACTACAACTAGAAAAGAAATTTCTTCTTCAGTCTTAATTCTCACACTTCCACTGGGTCTGTCTTGTAGCAGAACAATGGTGCTACTATATTTCCAGCTGGATCTAGTCCAGAGAACAGAAATGTGTTGTTTCGCTGTTTTATTTATGCCAGTGGCCTGATACATCCGTCTTCGGTGGTGAAGATAAATTAAACTCATTTGCAAATAAATTTCTTAGAAAATATTAATATTAACCTTTAGCATGTTTACAATTACGTAATTTCTCTCCTGCCGCTGAATTAGTTTTTGGAAATGTTATGTAATCGTTGGCAGTTGTTTTGAAATCGTGATAACTTTTTGTTGTTAGAGATATTTAAATAATATTTGCACATATAACTAAAGAATTAAATTCTGCATTTATTGGTGTAAGTTTTGTTTGTATGTGTGATACGAGACATGTGAGAAACTTATAAAAGCAGATTTGCAGTAAAATTGTTATGTAAATCTAGACCTATTGCATTTTGTGTCGCTCCAAATCTCTTAAATATTATACATTTTAAATAACGAAAACCTCGTGGTCTATTTTATTTAATCTATTTGAAGAACTTATCTCTCAAGAATTCCACTTCAGATCCATAATTATTTCACTGAATATACGATAAAACTTAAGTATATAAAACCTGATTCACTGTCATGTCGCTTCGCCTCTATGCCAATGGCTATAGATTGTTTGGATTTCAATTGTCATAATCACAAGGACATCTCCTATCGCCATTTTAATAACAGAAACAGGAAGTTTAATAATATATCTACTGAGAGTTGCCATAACATTTTCTCAACAAAATTCAGAGCACTGGATTTCACCTTTAGGATTCAAGATATGGACACAATTCGGGCGAAACATTTAGCCCGGCACGTTCTAAAGGTTAACCTGTAGCAGTCCAGCTAAAAATACCACATATTGCATCTGACACCCAACTATTTTTTATAACTTCTGGTTTTTCTGCAAGTGTTTGCTTTTTTTTGGTATACCATTTTTTTTTTATTGAGTATTGATTTCAAATTCTGAGACAATAGAGATAAATGGATGCTGTTATGATTTGGAGGTATTGTTTGCTTGTGTGTGTCAGTGTTATGTTGTGTACAATCAAAATCGAGAATGGGGACAAACCCTCACAAAGAACTTACTGTGCCAAAGTCACGCATAGATCTAGTTGTAGAAAACACCACTTCTCAAATTCCTTGCTGTAAATGACTTCAATTACATCACTAATAAATATTATAAACATCTCTCTCAAACACCATATGTTGATCTACAGTAACTGAAACACTAAAGCTTTAAAATTTGTCCTTTTCTGAATCATGTTGTTTGTTTGAGAACCCCAAGAATTGTTAGCGATTAGCTCTTACTTTCGAAAAATTGTACTTACTGCGCAAAACTAAAATCCAACAGGTAGATCCAGGAAAAAGGTAACTTAGTTTTGCTAACACTAGATAACACACACAATGACACACACAAGTCAACGTTTCGACCACAATGCCTTTGTCAAGACAGACAATAAACTTAAAACATATAATAGAATTTTATTATATGTTTTAAGTTTATTGTCTGTCTTGACAAAGGCCTTGTGGTCGAAACGTTGACTTGTGTGTGTTATCTAGTGTTAGCAAAACTAAGTTACCTTTTTCCTGGATCTAACTCTTACTTTCTATGTGCGATGGGGATGTTTATGAGCTTTCTTTCATACCCAGGAGGCTTCACATTTTGGCTTATGGCTTGGTGCATTCCTATTTGGAGGAGCCTTCTACTCAGAGAACGAGGTTTACATGAGACGAGACTAGGCAAGCTGATACTTTGCTTGAGTCACCCATTATCTATCCTCTATACTAGCTCATGATCAACAGAAGTTTCGAAAGTCTATGTTACTGTGGTCTTTGTTAAGTGTTAATTCATTCTCCCGCTGATCAGCAAACTCGCGTTTCGAAACTTGTTATTCGTTGTTTCAATTAAAAATTACTCCCATAGTTCACCCAGGCATCCGCAAGCAGGATACCATGGCTCTTACCCTGGGAATGGAATAGCACCATTGCTAATCTGAACAAGTAGGCCTATGCTGAAAAACGTGGGTCATGCGATTTCTGGTCAACTTTGTAGCTGAGTACTTATGGTAAACCGTGTGCTATGACGTTGGTTCATAACTGAGCTTATCTTTTCTAGGGCTAGGCATTGTCATGTGACATATTCTTTCCAGAACATAGTCTTCCTTATGATATCTTCTGAAATCCCCGCGGTCTCTGGAAGTTGTCCCGCTTCCTCTAGCGACACGTGCGTGTATTCCTGAATAGCTTTTGTCCAACGACGTCGTGGTCGGCCTCTGCCCCTACTGCCTTCTATAGCCCCTCTCCAACAAAACTCATTCCATGCCATCGTATACTTTCAAATTCCAAACGCAATTTACACATTCATAAGGAAATTCTTGACACAATACTCTTGTAGTAAGCCGTTGCTCTCAGGATTAGCTTCTGATTATATTTGGTCATATGAGAACACCTACGTTCTCTTCAGCATTAGCTTCTGATTATATTTGGTCATATGAGAACACCTACGTTCTCTTCAGCATCTTGGACCGGAAGTTCCAAGGCAATAGACAAATTCTATGTTAGATATTACTTCTTATTCTAGAACAAGCTCAGTCATTAACATGAATATGCGCAAGAAATTAGTTCACATGCAGCTGGCATTTGTTACCATGACGTCTATTTAAATTAGCATAAAAATATACGTGTAAGTACTTCATCAGAATAGATTTTCACTCAGGTTCTTAACTCATTGGGGACCGATCGTCACTATAACGGCTTTATAGTATGGGTCTACAGGACCTTTCGCCACTTTAACGGCTTTGATTTTAGATCGATCATATATTGATCAGTTATATTTCGTTTTGCCCAGTTCAAGTTTTTATGTTAACCTCTAATTCTACGCCTCAGAACAGGACACAACCGACTCCGCAGTCACATGTATACAAAGTTCAAGATTGGCAACACGGCCATGTGGACAGGCAGCACAGAGTGCCAAACATATACTTCAAGGGTGTTCTGAGCATGAAACGCTGAGGCAGACATATTGGCCAGAGGAAACAACACTGGAATCACAGCTCTATGGGACACTGTATAAACTACAAAAGACAGTGAGTTTTATTAAGGAGACAGAATTACAGATATAGACATGTTTCAAGTTTACGAAAGAAGAAGAAGAAATGTTAACCTCTGAACATCTAGGAAACTTCGCTTCCTTTAGAAAACTGTAGACGACTCGCGTGACTGTAAAAGAAACCATTTCTTTGACCGCCATACGCTGTGTTTGTTATTTCAGAAACTCTGAAAAAAATGGCAACGCCCACTTCTTCTAGATACAGTGCAGAACAAGCTATGGTTATGTTTCAGAGCTTGTTAACTAGGGAATCGGATAATGATGATTCCGATAGTGATTATAGGCATAGTGTTGACTTGCCGAAAAGTAAGAAACCAAAGCAAACTGGTGTAGGTTTTATTAAAAATTTAGCAACTGATTACATCAGATCAAGGAATGTTAGTTCCGCTGAAGAAGCGTCTAATAGTAGTGATGAATCTACTGATTCAGAGGATTTAGTTGGTACTTCTAGGCCTACTAATGCTACAAGTATGCCTATGCATCAAACTTCCACAAATAAACAAGGTAGGCCTAGGACTGATGCTGTGTGGCGTGAATCCCTAGAAGGAGAGAGTATAGGAGTGTCTCACTTCATACAGATACATTCTGGCAGCAAACTTGGCCTTCCTGACAATGTCTCACCTCTCCAGTATTTGCTATCCTTGATGGCAGAACCTGTAATTGATAATATAATAGCCAATGTAAATTCTTATGCTCAACAGAAATTGAAAATGAATACACCTCTAAGGAAATATTCTACTTATTCGAAATGGATTCCGCTCGATCGAAATATTTTTATGAAGTTTATCACCACCCTGATAAACATGGGTTTGTATCCCAAACATTCTATAAAGGATTTTTAGTCCACAAAAACACACAGAAGTAGCCCCTGGTTTGGATCAATTTTCAGCAGGATCAAATTCTTATTGATTTACCAATCAATGCTTCATTCAGCTGGAGTTGATGCACAGGGTAAATGTAAAATAGAGCCGTTCATAAATGAATTAGTTGCCAGCTTTCAGAATGCATTCTATCCTTCTAAAAACATATGTATAGATGAGATGGTTATAGGTCACAAGGGAAGATTTAGGCACAAGCAAGCCAAAAAAAATACCATATAAAGTCATACAGACTCTGCGACTCCATCACGGATATGTTTTCAACCTGCTGGTATATTTTGGTGCGGACACAACATACAGGCTGGAGACTGACACAAAGTCTACCCATGCTGTCAAAATGGTAGAGAAGTATGGACAATAAATAAGCGTACCCAAGATAAGCTGGAGTCAACTGATATGTGGTTTTTAAGACGAATGATGAATATTCAATGAACAGACAAGAAAACAAATGTAGAAGTTCCCAAAGATGCTGGAGTACTGCGACAAATTATAGCGAAAATAAGAAACAGACAATCACGATTTTAAGGGTCCGTGACGAGAAAAGTAAAACTTAAACATTTAGTAACCACCGGAAAGATCAAGGGGAGAATAGACTGAGAAACACAGAGAAATTTCTGGGTGGGTTGCTACTGTGGCTCAAAAAGAAGTCACCAACTGAACTTTTTAACTATACAAGAGACATAGTTGTGAAGAAACATCATCACCTACGCCACTTATCATGACACTTGATTGATTGAATACTATCACGATCATTGATATTCTCAAACTATACTCTAGCCGCCATCAGCAGGTAGCATGATGAGGTAGCATGTCAAAATGTACATCACAGGCGATAACAACTCCGGCCCATCTTTAGCTAATCTTTCTGTCATTGTGATTTCATGCCTCTTTTCTCATTTCTCTGACATAATCCTCTTCATTACGGTTGTTTTTTTCTAGACTGTCATATGATAATATTGTAGTTTTCTGAAATGAACATTAATTTCTCTCTGGATGCTACTATTGATTGGGTTTTATGTTCCATTGTATTAACATAGAACAACCGTATGAGCAGTGAAGGGTGGTTTCAACGGACTTCCAACATCATCTGCCTCTTTATTTTGGTAGTCCGCTCTGTTAGACTGTAACCTCTTCATCTCGTGGTGTTTCTCTCCCAGTTGTATCGCTGCTTACCTCTTCATCATTTCTTTGAAGTGGTCATCATCTCTTTGTAGGGCCTCTTTTGTTGGTTTTTTTCTGTTACTGTGTTGCTCCATCTTTTGCCAGCGTATCTGCCTTTTAATTTCATGGTATGTCAAAGTGGGATGATATCCATTGTTGTACTAATCTTCTCTGAATGCACACTTCTCGTATTGCTGTCATGGGCTTGTATTACAGACATCGTACCAGTAAGACACATCACCTGTTGATATTGGCTTGTTATGTTCTTTTTTTTTCACAGCAATTTTTAGGAACTGTGCATCTACAGAGTAGTTGGAGCAGAAGATTCCAGCTGGTAAACATTGTCTTCTTATGGATATTTTATATACACTCCAGCATCTCCATTCTTCACTGCACTAGTTGCTGATCCATCGGTATATACTTGTATCTGGTGAACAGTCTTCTCTGTGAACTTATACATTGTAAGACAGAGAACACGCATTGTGAGACAGAACACGCATTGTGAGTCTGAGAACACACATTGTGATACAGAGAATACACATTGTGAGATAGAGAATACACATTGTGAGTCTGAGAACACACATTGTGAGACAGAGAATACACATTGTGAGATAGAGAACACGCATTGTGAGATAGAGAACACGAAGTGTAAGTCTGAGAACACACATTGTGAGACAGAACACGCATTGTGAGACAGAGAACACGCATTGTGAGTCTGAGAACATACATTGTGAGACAGAGAATATACAGTGTGAGACAGAGAACATGCATTATGAGACAGAGAACACGCATTGTGAGACAGAACATGCATTATGAGACAGAGAACATGCATTGTGAGACAGAGAACACGCACTGTGAGACAGAACATGCATTATGAGACAGAGAACACGCATTGTGAGACAGAACATGCATTATGAGACAGAGAACATGCATTGTGAGACAGAGAACACGCATTGTGAGACAGAACATGCATTATGAGACAGAGAACACGCATTGTGAGACAGAACATGCATTATGAGACAGAGAACATGCATTGTGAGACAGAACACGCATTGTGAGACAGAACACGCATTGTGAGACAGAGAACACGCATTGTGAGAGACTATACATTGTGAGACAGAGAACATACATTGTGAGACAGAAAATACCCATGCCTCTTCTTCTCGTTCGCAGTTTGACATGTCTACACAGCAAGTCCTGTTTTCTTATTAAATGCTCCTGTATTTGAAAGCTCCTCAGTGCTCCTATAAATCTTTCTGTGGATATCCATCTCTGTGGACCAGTGTTCTTCCCTTAACTGGTTTAGTGTCAGCTATTCGGGTTGCATGATACCATGTTGCTGGTGCGCCTCTCGGCCTGGCATCTCTGACTTCAGCACCTGTGCTTGCTTGGGCAGGATTGTGACCCTGCTCGATATTCGGTTGTCCCAACCAATCTTAGTTTCCAGCCTCTGTTGGCTGGACTAAGCCCCATCTCCACGTCAAGGAGTTGGCCTCGATGGGGCATGCCTCTTGACATCAATGTTTCAAATAAAAGTACAGGTTCCATTCAGTTGTATAAGTGAAGTAACATGTAAGGTTGTCTCATAGGCATCTTTGTGTGTAAGTGAAGTAACATGTAAGGCATGACCATCCACTTCTGTAAACTCCATATACCCACCTTTTTCCTAGAAAAAAAATACTGTATGTATGTATATATATATGGCGCTCTACAGTCAAAAAGAGCGCATCATCTTGTGAAAAGAGGAGAAATGTTGCAGCCCAACAGCGGAGAGTAGCTAGAAAGTCACGTATATATCAAATCCGTCTGCTGTGGTCATTCCATGCTCGAACTGCCCAAGAACATTTACAGATCGTATAGGGCTCGTTAGACATCTACGAACTATTAGACATGGTCATAATTCTAACTGAATTTTCAAAAGTGGATTTAAAAATGGTCATCATCACTTGTGATGGACGAACACACACACACACACACACACACACACACACACACAGATATGTATGTATTTATTATTACATAATGGTCAAGCAGTCCCTTGTGTAAATGCAGATTTATGTGTGTGTCATCAAGGAATAATTTTGATCACAATATGTTTATGTAATAAATCTATATTTTGTCATCCTCATGTTTCGTTATTACTTAACCCTTGTTGGTACCACAAACTATAGTATTATTACAATTAATTTGACTTAAGGTACTATTATGGTGAGGCGCGCTTCTTTCAAACGCGGATTGGTCCAATTTCTCCTCTCTTTTTCTGCGTTCGTTTTCAGACTCCTGAATATTAGCATTATGTAGTTCGGAGAACGAAGTGCAATGTGTCATAGCTTATATCTTAGCTGCGATATCTGCGCTTATCGGTCTGACACATCCTACTGCTTTGACCTTTTTGAGGATGAAACAACCAATGGGAGCCCAAGACCTGCTAGTCGCCTCTTACAACATAATTGGTAGGTAATAATGTCGTAATTCTTTATCCCCCCCCCCTTTTCTGTCCTCTGGCAACACACGGGCGCCAATTTGGTTATATCATAGTTTTTTTAACCATAAAATAATAATAGAGTTCTGATAATCCAGCCACCACGAGTTTGAGAGTAGGTTTATACATTTAAGGGAGTGGTGCAGAACCATAACCACCGAGTTATATATTCAATACGTTTTTGTCATCACAATGTTAATATGAAAAATGGTGACTGGATTATCTATAACAGTAACCCAACACCCCCCCCCCCCCCCCGCCGCCGTTTTGACTGAAAGGCGCATACCTCGCCATAAGATACTTTCTTTATTTTTAAAAAGAAAAACTGAAGAATGGTGATTATTTCAGTAAACTGTTAAAATACTATATATTCACAAATATATTCATAACTTTCGTATTGCAGGAATGGCAAAGAAACTAACAATATATATGTGTCCCTATAAGCTACAGTTTACTCAATATGTGTACTTTGAATCGTAGGTGCTCAACATGATTAGCATACTACCTAAGGACAAAGATGGTGCCATAGACCTCACACTCTAACATCCACGCTTCCTTTTCTCACTTACTGTCTTTGGAATAAATGAAAGTGATAATTTGTCATGTGTATCACGTTACAGAAAACCCAAACGTATCATCCATTACTCAATAAATTACAGCGACCATGACTAACCCTTATACATAATAATACTAGACAACACACTTAAAATTATATTACATACAACTCTCCCACCTGTGTTAAAATTATATTCCTTACAACTCTCCCACCTGTGTTAAAATTATATTCCTTACAATTCTCCCACCTGTGTTAAAATTATATTCCTTACAACTCTCCAACCTGTGTTAAAATGAATAAATGGTAGAAGTTTCTCTGGCAAAGAACGCCAATAAAAGCGAGCACAGAGTTCAAAAGAAACAATAGATTAATGTTTTTGAGATTGTTGAATAGTCCAATGTCAGATGAATAACTTCTAAATCCATAAATGTGATCCAGAAATGTCCAATGAAACCAAGGTGGAGAAAGTGAACAATGTATAACCCAAGTATGTAATTATTGAGCACTGTGAACATTATGCAGTTATGTTGAATGGTGTACAGGATTTTTGATTTAGTTAAGATCAAAACTTGCAAAATGCAATGCCTGAAGAAGGCCATTGGAATCACCAGACTCAACCAAAATGTGCAATGAGAACATCATAAAGATAATAGATAAAACATCATGCATATAATATATATAGAAACAACAGATAAAATAGTTTGGACAATGGAGGGAGGGGGTTTAAATTTCAGTAACTATTACTAATACGGACGTTTTTATAAGAATTATCTATTGTCATAACGTCCACACTTGCCGCTGAGCGTTGAGGTTTGTACAGAAGATGTAGTCTGCGTTCCAGAGCCAGGTATGTTGCTATGGTTGTAGTGCAGTCATGTTTATTCAGGATGGTCTTGATGTTGTCTATCTTTTCCTAAGTCTGCCCTTGGCTTTGTATCATTATTTAAATCTTGTTATAAGCTCTTATGGGACCGTTCATCCTCATAAGACGTCCAAACAATTTTATCTGTTGTTTCTCTATATACTTGATGCACTATGTTATACTTAGTATCCGTCTGATGTTCTAATTGCGCAACTTGTCGAATCTGGTGACTCAAATAGACATTTCGCAAGTTTCGATCTTTCTCTTCTGAGTAGGTGTTAGCAGCCAAGTCTGATATTGGTAGCATAGTGTTGGCACAATGATTAACTTATGTGTAGGTGTTAGTTGCCAAGTCTGGCATTGATGGCATAATGTTGTCACAAAAATGCACCTACTTATGTGTCTCTTTACTTCCATGTTGTTTTTTGGGTGCTTTAGCAAAAGTGACATCTGGTATATCACAATATTTTCATTTTGACATCTTGTTTCTATCTCTCAATTGACTCGTCCGTCTTCTGTGAAAATACTTCGTAGGTACTTGAACTCTTTGACTTGTATTATTTTTGTGTTCTCTATTTGAATGTTTAAATGCTCTGTTGATCTCGTTATTTGCATAGTTTCTGCTTTTTGTCTATTGATTCGCTTGTTGTATTTATTGCATATTTTTGATAGTGAGTTGATGTGAGTTTGCAGTTTTTCTTCATCATCATACATGATGTTTTTATCGTCCGCGAAAAGCAGTTTATTGAGTTTGTTTTTACGTTGTTCATTCTCTGTTGTTTCATAAATCAGAAGTTGTATAAGAATACGCATATAAATTCTACTACATATGACTGTATATAAAAATAAGATGACAGCTATGTTGATGGAAAAGATCTAAAGATAGTAAGAAACATGTATTGGAAACAAACAGCTGTGTCGAGTGTTGACGGTAATGTAGGAGAATTTCTAAAGATAGAGATGGGCATCAGACAAGGATGTGTAATGTCACCAGATCTTTTCTTGCTGTATACAGAGGATATTATGTGAAACTTCGAAAACATGCTAGGAATAGCAGTTAGAGGTTACAAAATCTAAATAATCTAAGATATGCTGACGATACAGTTCTGATTGTAGGGAGAGAACAAGAAATTTAAACCTTGTTAGACATAGTAGTAAAAAAAAGTGAAAACAAAGCTCTGTCTAAACAAGAAGAAACCAGAAGTAATGGTTGTTTCAAGAAATACACACCGCCAAAATGCAGCATTACTATCAATGATTCAACATTTAATCATAGGGCTAAAGTCAAGTATCTTGGCAGAATTTTAACATCAGATGGCAGGTGCTCCAATGAGTAACAGTAATTACAGTAAGAGTAACGGACTGGTTAAATTCCCGTTAGTCTCAAGAATTAGTAAGAGTAACTGTAACTTTAAAAAAATAAAAAATTTCAATCTTTATTTGCAACAAAACACATTTACAAAACCAAATACATTTGAAATGTGCAGTGTGCATTTTGTTATGAGATGGATTAAACAACATTCATGAAAATTTGTAATGAAAGTGTAAATGATAAATATAATATGTAAGGATTTTTTGATTTTTTTCATTCTTACACGCATACACTATCCAAGCAAAAAATGCATTCACACACACATACATAGATCGCATATATACATACATACCCACACACGTGCACACATATACGCATATATATATATATATATATACATACATACACACACACGTGTACATATATGCGCATAGTTGGAGCTGGCTTTCATGTGGTTGGTTTTTTTCGGTTTTTTCCCCAATAACATTGTATATACCTATACATATTTATTTACATATATATGTATATACAACATATTTGTAACGATTACAGTATAGAATATAAAAGTAACAACAATAGACATGTAATGTTATGAAATTTTGTCCACGAGTTGAAATGTGGAATGATGGGCCTTTACAATTTTATTAAATGGGTGATACATGGATGATAACAAAATTAATTGATGAAAAAAACAGCAACAAAGGAATAATTGTTTACATATATCCATACATGTTCATAGTAAAAGCTAACAAAAAGTCGTGATATAGTACGTGTAGTAGCAAAAGTTTCTAACATTGGAAATGATAAAAAATGCAAAGTATGTTTGGAAAAATAGTTAATTTGAATCATTTAGTCGTACATTGTGTCTGTATTGGAATAAACAAGATGATAAGTTTGTTGTGTATATCTGTTGTCTGAGGCAGTACGTCCAACATGATAGCTTTGTAAATGTCCGTGTTGTGTCTCTTAATCTGTTTCTGGTAGGAGTGATTGTATTGCATGTGTAAAAGATGTGGTCTTCTGTTTCTGAGATGTTTCTTCTGCAAAGTTTACATTTTGGCGTCTGCTCTAGTCTGCGTGCGTGTTTCCCTATAATGGGTTGAATAATATCCTAAAGGCTATTTCCCTAACTTTTGGCGTGACACCTGGAATGTGAAGGTTGTTGAAAGTCTCCGTATAGTCTGTCATAAAATAGGTATACCCTTTCTTAATTCTGGGATGTAAGGGGGGTGCCTTCGAGCTGAAATGCTACAGGAAGATACTTAGAATATCATGGAAGGATAAAACCAGAAACTCAGATATTATAAACACATTGAATATTCCAGAGTGTTGGTTACTAAACACAATAACAAAAAGAAAACTACGCCTGTTTGGTCATATAAAGAGACATAACTGTTTAGAAAGACAAATAATGGAGGGAAGAGTAACTGGGAAGAGGAGAAGGGGCAGAGCAAGAAGACGATGGACTGACGACATTAAAGATAACATGAATACATCGCTAGAAAATGCAAGCCACATCGCCCTAGACAGAGAGAGGTTCAGAGAGTTCATTGGAAAGACAACGTTCTGGAAGGAATACGTCACATGACACAAGGGGGATGCCTGGAGAGTAACAGTAACAATGAACCAGTATTTATTTTTCAGTCAGAAATACACAAGTCTTTATTTCTATCTCTCTTAAAAACATGCAAACACCATTCTCGAACAAACAATACTAGACAAGGGCGAACAATTTGACTGCTGTTATCTGCCATCAAATACAATCAATCGTCTTGTTCTCTTCTTGTACATGATTATGTAGCCGCACTCTCTGCTTCGTATGGGATCTCTGGCCTTTATCTCATGCGTGGGATTCTCCGCAGAAATATATCATAGTCTGTTGTTTTGGGGGATTTGGTTGACCCTCCTTCGTTGTCTCCACATTAGGGGTGGTGAAAATTTTGCTGATTTTCTTTAGGCCATAGCCTACGACTTGAACGTTTATGTTTAATACAATCTTATATCTGTGATCTCTGACAATCTGTAACATCTCTTGAAAAACACAATAAAACGTGTTTTTTTTAATTAATAGAATAAGGGGATCTAATTCAAAATTTAACGAATTGTATATAGGAAACACTTAGTGTGTCGGTCTAAGTGTGAAAGTTTCATAATATTTTTTAAAATATTTTAGACAGAAACATACAATTTAAAAAACACACTAATTGGTAAATGCACGTTTACAGTGAAAGTACATCAGGAATAGATTTTTCAACTTTATTTTGACACAATAATTAATTAAAACAAATCTGTTCACAACTGTACATATTATCTCCCCTTCATTGCAAACGAAAAACCACCTTCTATAAAGTGGACTTCTATAAAGTGGGAAGTTCTCTGTTTACTGTGACTAAATTATATTTTATTAATGAAGCATTATGTTTAGTCAGTGTGACTATCTAAGACACAATAGTCAAGTTTTCTTCCAGTAAACAGAGCCCTATTTCTATCTCGTGAGCACAGTTCACGAAAGTAAGATTGCTCTTAAGATGTCAACATTAGGACTAGTAAGAAAAACCAAAACACAAACAATGCGTGGTGTGTACTGTGATATGTGGTTTTGATCAGTGGATGTGGTTTAGATCAGTGATGCCAATGTGGTGTGGAAAAAGAAGCAAAGTTAGTGGTACTGTTATTGTTGCCTACCATGCACATCATAAAATGTGACTAAGAAAGTTTGGGGGGGGGGGGGGGTAGTTGAGTTGGCTCTCCTATTCAACAGAGGTTCATGTTATCCAGAAGTCATGCTGAATTTGGGTGTGTCAGATCGAAAGGCGCAGATATCGCAATCACGATGTAAATTATGACATACCACATTCCATTCTCCGGATTACATCCTGATAACATACAGGAGTTTGAGGACGAACGCATAAAAAGAAGAAGCAGATAAAGATCAGTGGTTCTTAAAATGTAATTAGGTCCACGTTTGGGGCTATATATTTGAAAGGAGGAGGATAATTGCACTCAAAAATGAAACTATGGCGCAGATTCTTCCAGATCTGCGACATAAAAATAAGTTTTTGAATGCTTCTATTCTTTTACAAAACTGCCCACTATATCACAGCACAAGGGGGAAACGATGGTTATCTGAAACAGCTCTGTCGGAAAGCTCTACTGCACTGTCTCTTTGAACAGTTCAGTTCTTTGATGGAATCCATATCAGCATCTGACCTGCTGGAAAACGAGGAAGAAGGAGAAAAGAATTATGCGACGCATAAGATATACGATAGTAGTAATCCTTGAAGAAAGATGACAAGCTTTTTTCTGGTCTATAGGAATTAATCTCTAGTGCCGGGAACAACACATTGGCTGGAAATACGAGGGCTGGGGCAATTAAAGGAGTGATATTACGGACGATGTGATCAATCCTGGTAACAAGAGATAAAAAGGACATTGAGATCTGGTCAACAAGACATAGATGCTTTCCATCTTAGTTCTCACTCTGGATAATTGAGTTTCTGCGTGTGTTCTCAAACTCCTGCAGATTAGCAGGATGTAGTTCATAATGCGTTTGTCATGGCTCACAACATTGATGCGAGATCTACGCTTTTAACCTAACACATCCGAATTTAGAATGGCACTGTATCATGTTGACCTTATATAGGATGGGACAGACAACTTCACCATATAACCTCCTTAGTCGCTTCTTAAAATATACATGGAAGGCAAACAGTATTGCTATTAATTGTTCACATCTCGAGGCTTTAAAAAAAAAATGGTGTGTTACTTTTTAAAAACAATTTGTGCTGTCTAGTGCATTTGACGGAACGAGTTGGTAGCACTTGACCAAAACACAATACGTTTTAAAAGATGGTTATTTTTTGCATCAATCATTCAGGGCAATATACTGCTAATTTTCCCAAACAACTTGCATATCATATATTAATAAAAGAAAAGTGTGAAACCAGAATACTGGTTTAATTAGTTATTATAAAGATAAAGAATGCAACAGATCGCATGTAACCTGCAGAAAGACACAGTACAAATAGAAATGACCGGAATATACCAGTGTGGTATCAAAAAATCCCCATTACACATTGTTTACTACACTGTATAATCATGTCTCTCAATTAGTTGTGTGAACTATTTGAAAAAATCCATCTGAAGTCACATTATTTAACCATTACAGTGATTTTCATTGGTCACTTTTGTATACATTGTGTCGACAGCCAATGACAAATCAACGTCAAGTAAAGTCATTTAGAAGAATGAGTTCACGTGACTGTATTTGACGAGAGACACGGTACAGTAAGTGGATATGACCTAGCAAAAGACACCTTACAAAACATTTACAAACAAAAATGTAATAGTCATGATTGAATGATTGTCCAAACAAATGTCATGTGTTTTGTTTTTGCGAAAACTAATTGTACTTGAATTAAACTCACAACATAAAAACATGACTCTTTTTGGAACTTGACGTTTTAAAAAGATAAAAACGTGATTGCAATGCAAAAATAGGATAAAAACTTAGGCTCTGTATGGAAAAATAATTTTGTGAAATATATTTTGAGGCTCTGTCTAGGATAGCAGGGCTATAGAGAGTGGACATTTCCATTATTCATTAAGGGTCATAACCCCGCAGATACTATCAGATAAGGGGATGTAATACATGTGAAATGTATTAATATGTGCAAATGTATTAATAAATCATAAGAACACAAATATTTTGATCTGATCATGTGGTAATATAATTTAAATAAACTCTCATTTATTTTGAGTGATTCTATGTAACTCTTCCCCGTTCTACTATTTATAAAAACGTTTTTTTGAAAGCAATATGCACGACATTCTTCCCTAACTGTTGACATGGTGAACAAAAGTGTGGCACATAAGCTTTTGGATGTTAAGGGATAATGTCCGTATCAGGTTCAAGTTCCCCGCGGAACTACAAGTTGGATCTTGACTTGTTTATGGGAACCAGTCTTTGTCCGTTCACATGTCTTAGACTCCACCGCGGGGTCAAGGTTCAGCCAGTGTCGAGTCAGCTCGCTCGTCACAGTACCGCTTGGGATCTAGGCTGGTTCCTCCCCATATGACATGTTAAGACAGGACGAAGTCACCGGGGTGAAGTTTTCGGTCGTACGGAATGTTAACAGCATAAACGTGCTCAGCTGAGTGGTGAGCTATACTCAGCGTCCGAGTGGCTTTCGAATGTCGGCGCCTGCTATGTCATACCGCCTCGAAAGAGGATTACGGGGGTATAGGAGAGCTGCTTAGAAAGTGCTTCACTCGACTTTTTTGTCATGAAATTATCTAAATTTTAGTATTATTTGTATTTACACGGTTACCACTTAAACGTATTTTTGATACTGTTATTTATTGGAAAGAATAAACAATATTGATACAAAGTAATAATATAGTCTTACAGTTTTTAATGGCCATAGTTCTTAATTCGTAATTTAAAAGATCTAATTATAATTTCGTTAACACAAGAAAATAAATTTAGTATTCACGAGAAAAAAAATGGGATTGCAATTTGTGAGTTTTAAAACGCTTCATTTTTGAGAGAAAATTTACTTTCAACAATAACGCAATTCCACAATATAACGACATCCACCTGTGTCAAGTGAGTTTTAAAAAAATGTAAACTCAAAATATTTTGAATTGATACATTGCTTACTAAAATTGCGGAAATATACATTTGTTTATGTTAATGGCACGTATGTATTGTAATTGTATGTATTGAGTGCAAAGATGTGTCCAGGTCTCACCAAGATTGTCTTGGTTTTATAACACTGACTTATATCTCGCCCTGTTTTGCCTATGTCCCAGTTTCTATAACAGTTTACAAATACACCAAATGTGTTACGTGTTCAAATCAACACACTTGGTCTCGCTTTGTTCAAGCGAATAAACATGCTTGGTAATCCTAAATGCGGTAGAGCGTGAAGACTTTGATTTATTTATACATAGATCAGTGGTCATAAGGTATTTTCTGTAGAAGTATTAATTAATTCACAGTATTATGTGATTGCCATGTGTCTTCTGTCACGGAGATTATCCAATAAATAAATTAAATTTCCATCACAGCTGACCTATGTTCTTTGATATAATTAAAAAGAAAGAATATCTTCAAGAATCTGTTTCTAGTAAACAAAAATCTGAACGTAGTGATAGTTAGATAAACTTAATTTCCAATAGAAATCGTCCTTGGTTGGCGAGTCTGAAAGCGGAGCCTGGGGAGCTAAACGTTTCCCTGTCAAGCATATCGTAAGCAGCAACTAAGAGGAATTTAAGGTGGAGTTTGTTGTCCCATAAATGCCCGTAGATAAGGAGGTTGTAGGGTTGAGATATTCAACTTCCCGTCCTTTAGGAAATCAGAATAGGTCTATGCCTTTTAGCATTAGAAATTTGGCCAAAATGCGGGTAAAAAGCCCCCCCCCCCCCCCCCACCCTCGTAGAGATTTTCACAAAAGGAACATCACAATTCACATGAAGAAGATCGGATACACGAAAACACACGAATGACTTTTTTAAGGGAATTACTCCCCCCCCCATCCTACTTTATAACATATTTATAACACTGGTCTCACCCCACAGTGTCAAATTGACCTACAGGCTATGCTGAATTCGATTTGTCAGTTAAGCTGTCAATTATGGCACAACTTGTATCTGGACTATATCCTGCTGATCTGCAGGAGCTTGAGAATGGATACAGAAGATGAAAGAAGAAGTTGAAAAGATGTTTACACCAGAAGGCATCGATCTTGAACAGATGTGTGCACCAGAAGGCATTGATCTTGAACAGATGTGTGCATAAGAAGGCATTGATCTTGAACAGATGTGTGCATCAGAAGGCAATGATCTTGGTGAAGAATGTATTATCTTTTGAAGACTATCTTTGCAATCACTAGAGAGTTCATTGATAAACATATGAATGTGAATTAATGCTGTGTTCACGGAGTTCATCTCCGAACATTTTCATGACATGGATATTGTGAGACACAGACGATCAAAATAATCCACAATCAGTGGTTCTAATGGACTTTTACCACCAGATCACGTGGAAGAACAGTTCACGAAGCCAGTGGAGCCTTCACCAAACAACAAGCAGCCTAACGATGTGTGTGTTTGCTGTAATGCAAGTACACTTGCTAGAAATTAAAGCCTATTTACGCTAAGACGATATCAACATCATCATCAGGTGCTATGCCGGCTGGCGTAGGCGATCATGGCTCTCCACAGCTCTCTATCTCCAGTATTATGTATCAATCTCGCCATTGTTTCCCTGCCGTGCCAGGTTGTCAAACTGTCTATTGATTTCTCTCATTGTCGCCCTCTGTCTCTGTTGCCTTCAATCTTGCATGTTGTGACTATGTTCTCCAAACCTCCGTGTCTCATGAAGTGGCCAAAAATATGAAGATTGTCTTTCTTTTACTTATATTATTGATTAAAGTCCGTTTCGCATTTGACTCTTTCAACACTTCCACATTAGTTTTTCTGGCAGTCCATGATATGCACATGCAATGTAAATGTCACGTGAATGTGTCTCCTGTGTTATTACACGTTATTACACGTTTTTATCTATTCCTGTATTTCTCGGTTGGGAGGGGGTGGGGGTTTACCGTGAGGATAAAATGAGACGATTGAACAGGCCTAAGTCTGACCTGTTTATTCGAGATTCTTAATCAGGGCTGGCACGTACTTTTAAAAAACAGAAAGTGACATTTCCCAGTATACATGACAGAAGTTTAACATTACAATAGGCTATTCATTTAAGATGCGGTACCGTCTTCGCACGAAATGTCAACAACAGTACCCATTTACCTCATGTCCCTTTCCCTGCTATCACACCATACTATGAGCCTTATAACCCGGCGTTGTGGCACACGCTCCACATGTGGAAAGGGGGGGAATTCATTGTTTAGGGGGACACTTCGGGGGAAAAAATTGTGCACTTGAGATTTAGTTGTCTATTAGGCCTATATGTTTTGAAAATTTAGCCTACTTGACTGGTTTTTTTTCTTCTTAATAATTTCCTAGTGTTTTCTTCCTAAAACCCAAGTCTTGTGTCATCAACAAGTTATAATTAGGATTAATTTATGGAATAAGTCAATTTTTTAATAGACCTATAAAAAATGTAGGGCCCTTTATGTTTACATGGAGGGGGGGGGGGAGAAAGACATCATACTTTTTGAAAGATTGAGGTGGGGAAAGGTTTAAAGAAAAGTTTGGGTAACACTGCTATAAGCTGCCAGGTTCACAGGAGTACCACATTTGATGAAATAACACCCAGAGTTCTCCAGCAAATTCTAGCTTCAGCAACGCAGATGAGTGTGAAAATACCTTGATCTATCCAGCGCTATATGCTGACTTCCATGATTTTCTTAGTCTTCGTCTGCTTCTTCCAACCTCGACTGTTCCCTGTAGTATAGTTTATGACGAATAATCATATCATCACACGTCCAAAAAAACCATCAGGGCCGTAGACAAGTTTTTATTGAGGAAGGAGGTTTACCTATAAAATAATGTGAAAAAAAGGCATTCGTCCATTTTTGTATTTAATTCCCTATTTTTTTATGCGAAAGCGGATGACTTTTTTGATGCGAAAGCCGATAACTTTTTTTATGCGAAAGCCGATAACTTTTTTTTGATGAAAAAGGTGATGACTTTTTGATGAGAAATTTGATGACTTTTTTTAATGAGAAAGATGACCTTTTTGTGAAAAATCGTTAATGTGGGGGTTTCCCCCACCTTTTGACTAAATTCCTAGCAATAAAAAACATGTTATGATTTCATAAGGGTGGTAGGGGGGAGTTGAACACCCACCTCCCTTAACAACAGACCTATAAACCATGCAAGTAGGTATATTTTTCGCTTTATTATTGGCAGTAATGATTCTTATAGACCTGTATGAATCTATTTTATTTCTCAAGAGTTTGTGAGCTGGAAGAAATGGGAAGAAGCTGTGAATGGGTGGCATTTAACAAAGATAGAAAGTTATTGACAACAGCTGTGATTCAGCTGGGACGAGAGTGCAGTGACTGGGCTGTCAACAGAACAGAGGGATGATCCAAGAACTCATACTGCAGCACTTGAAGCTACATATAATTTACACAGATGGCTCAGTAACACAAGAAATACACATGTGTGGTGGGGGTTTCGTGGCCTACCAAAATGGCAGGAAATTAGCTAAGAAATGAGCTGCATATCCCACTATAACATCAAGTATGAGAATGGAAATAGAGGTAGTGACAGCAGATCTCACTTGGCTGGCAACGCAATCACCAACAGACTCAGTGATTTTATTGAACTCTCTATGCTGTGCAAGATAAAAAATGTTATGACCAATTATACTGTATGCCTAAAGAAATACTACAAAGGAGGTGCATCTAATGTAGTACCGCAATGACCCTGACAGATTAAGGGTTTATGAATAGATGGTTCATTTGTCATGTCAGAGGTGTTAAGTCTAAGGCATATGGTTCTTGCATTCCATGTACCCAGTCTGAATATTACTGATTGCTTGTTTTGTCTAGGTACTATACATTATTAAAATCAGTTTTCCCATGTTTCATCTATTTCAATGTGTCCAATGAGGCAGACAGAAATAATGGGCAACACCTAATAGCAGCGCATGTGTTAGCTGACCAGTACAACTAAATTGCTACTCTCACTGAAATGAGTGACTCGTAGTGAACTTCCACCAATTTAAGAGAAATTGAAACTTGTAAACTGTCCCTTTCCGTGTTGTGTACATGAAGAGGCGTTCTTCAAGGTATGGTGGAGGTTGAAAGAAGACTAGGAGGCCAGAAGAAGACATGGCTAGATAATATCAATGACTGGGCAGGGTGTGAAGTTTCAAAACTCATCAGGATGGTAGAGGATAGAGATGTATGGAAATCTTTCTTTACCAAATTTATCAATGTAACACTCCTACGACCCTGGCGGACTAACGGTTTTATTATTATATCAGTATCTTTTGCCCACCTCATCTTCTCCTTCAGAACAGAATAGACTTCTGGAGATAGTGCCCACTGCAAACGTTTGATGTTCAACACTGAAACAAATTTTTTTTACTTCCAAAGCAGGAAGTCTCCATCTCCTGATGTTTTTGGCAGTTGGTGAAAACTGTGACTTTATTGGCACTTCATAGAACTAAAAAGTTTAGCTTGATGTGCAATTTTAAATTTAGCTAGCTGACAAAATTAGGTTTGCCTCTTCTGCTCTAGATGTAAAACTGGTTACCAAATAATGTAGTAAATGTATGTAGTGCTTAGGTGGCAGGAGTAAGTTCAGCCTACAACTTACAGCTGTATATTTCCATGTGACAAGACTAAAAAACCTTGACGGAGATATCCACAGAACTGTAAGTCAATAAATTGTCCATTCTTACAGTGAGTTCTAAATATGACAGGTCTGAAAAAATCTTGGCGGAGACACCCAAAGAATTATATGTCAATAAATCTTGCATTCTTACAGTGAGTTCTAAATATGACAATCTTGGCGGTGACACTCACAAAACTGTTAAGTCAATAAATCTTCCATTCTTACTGTGAGTTCTAAATATGACAGGTCTTGAAAAATATTGGCGGAGACACAGAACTTTTAAGTCAATAAATCTAAATTAACATTTTCATTTTCTTGTTTTGTGTCTTACTAACTTTAACCTTGTTAAGTAATCATACATGATCAATGTACTTATATATTCATATTCTGTATCCATTTGTCTTTCCAATGATATATTACACATACACTATTTATCAATATTAGTATGTCAAGCGATACAGTGAAAAACACATGTAGGAAAATTTTTCTACCCTTGAAATATTTTCATATATTTATTGCTTCTGGTGTCAATCAGAAAAATTTACATAACTTTAACATTTATTGATATAAATTCATGAAACAAAATGCATAATGAAGATAATTGGATATACTTGTGTAAACATTCTTGAAAAATGGATATCATCAATGAAAAGTATGGATACATTTGGGTAAGTCACAATATTTATACTAATAAATTGACATTTTCATTTTCTTGTTTTGTGTTTTACTAACTCTAACCTTGTGAAGTAATAAAATATCATCAATGTACTTATATATTCATATTCTGTATCAATTCCCCTTTCCAATGATATATTATACATACACTATTTATCAATATTTGTATGTCAGTGATACAATAAAAAACACATGTACGGAAATTTTTCTACCCCTGAAAATTAATTTGGTCCAAACCTAAAAATAATCAAATCCTGAAAGAGTTAAATATCATCACTTATCTTGGCTGATGAGAGGTCACTACGTGATGATGATGTCATTTTCTCCTTCGCAAGCTAAGATGACCATGGCATGAAAAACAATTTTTAAAAACGTGGTGAACAAGTTAAAAAAAGAAACATTTGTGATTGTGTAATTTGGTTTATGAGTTAGTAGATGTCCGATTTGTGTCAGGAAAGTTATATTGCAGTGCATGCAGGAGTGCAGAGGGTCCCGAGTAGGAGAATTTTCGGATTTGTCCTTAAGTTTCCGTCGCTTATAAATTGCCCGCAGTGTTCTCTCTTTTTCAAAGTTAGTGATACCAGCAATGATCTGGGTGTGTCAAGTTGAGCGATCAAGGGATGTAGTCTCCTAGGAGCTAGGATCGATGATGCAGTGCTGAAGAGAGTTCTTTAGGTGATCATTGAAGCGATTTTTCTGCCCTCCGCTTGAACGTTTGCTATCGCACTGCTCCCCATATAATAATCTCTTTAAAGTGTGCTTGTCTGACATATGGCCAGTCTAGCGGAGTTGGGACCTAGTCAGAGGGCATGGCTTTGCATACAGGACTTGTGCATGATTTTCGTGTCTGGTACTCGATCTGCCAACGTACTCCCATGAGGTTTCCCATGTACCGAAGGTGGAAAGAGTTAAGCTGTCGAGCGTGTCTCGCATATACAGTCTAGGATAACGCAGCATAAAGCAGTGAGGATAGAACCACTGCGCGGTAGACGTCCACTTCAAGTACACTTTGTATCGTCAGCTAATGAAAAATCGGATCAGCCAAGATAAGTGCCTCTATTTGGGAATCTACTCGCATGACCATTATCAAGAAGGGCTTGTACCACGTATGCAGAATGTCGCAGCCCCACCTTCTCCAATAAAAATACTTCCGTTTTTATAGCGGGATTTTACAAAGTTTGACGTTTGCTATTTTTCTTGAATTCTGCGTATGGCTCACGGAACTGCTTTCTGCTGCAAATGCGCTTTTGAATCATTTTGTAAACTGTATATCTCTCATGGATATAAATTACAATTCAACATTTATTGCTATCAGTGTGTAGACTGTCGGTTCTATATTACTACTATTAGTATTAAGGTTATACCTAGGATTTCGTAAAGTTTCTACACATTCCAACAACGCGCCATTGAAACGAACGACCAAGCAAGGGTTTCAATATGGTCGGAAAAAACCTTAACACGCAACAAGTACCAAGCTTTAAAATATTCATTCGAGACAATAGATCAAAAATGAAGGCTTATTATCCATTCTTAAGTCAGGAACAAATTATGTTAAAGCTTAGGCAGCAATGGAAACAACTGGACGATTCCAAACGGCAGTCTTACAGTAAACTTGTTATAGCTAAAAATTGTAAAACTGGCAAACTTACGCGGCATAGAAGTCCCAGTACGCAAAAACTTGATATGAATACATTCAGTAAGAGTGACCATTTCATGAACTATGGCAGAGACTATAGGCCTACGCGTAAGGATTCTCATTTCACTAAGAGCTACAAAAAGTATGAATTCGATAACCATTCATTTATTGAAAATACAGTTGTAATTAATAATATTAATGATAATCCTGAGTTAAATTATGCTCATATTGGACAATCTACGACAGGAAAACTACATGGTCAAGGAAAAACCTATGCAGGACGTGTGTTCCAACTACAGCATCGTAATCCGACAGTATTTTCTGAAATTGTTGGCAGTAATAAAAGTGGCATTCTCAAATGGTAATATAATTTATATAGACCTACATATTTTATACATTAAATTGTAAGTAATTTTATTATTACTGCTCCAGAGTACAACTTCATTTGATATAGGGCGGCCTAATGGTGCAGCGCTTCACGTCAGCTCTTCTTGAATGGTGCTAGTCAATTTATCAATGATGTGAGTTATTGTCACTAATCATATGCACTGGACTTCAAAGGTTCTTTCACACAGTTCTTACAGTTATTTTCTTATGACAGTGTCCCAGAATAGTTGTGTCCTTCAGAGACTGTCGAATATTATTTTAAAAAAAATAAAAGCATTGTTGTTCGATTATTCTTACATTTTTAGGCACCAAATAATACATTCAATCACATCGCCAGTAGAATGTGGACGATTGGCTTGTGAAGATTGGATAAGTTCGTCCAAGTTGTGTTTGTTAGGCAGGTCCACTAACAACTCTACCATCGATTTATCGGACTGTCTAATATTGTCATCGCACTGGACTCAGTTCTCTTGGAAGGTTTGTTGGTTCTTAACCTCCTATGATTTTTTTCTGTATGCATCTTTTTCGGCCTTGGGGATCATCGTGCCAAGATTAAGTGCCATGATTCTTTTTAGTAATTAGGCAAATATGTCATGATATAACTAATGTGGACTCGCGTTAATTATTGTGTCCTTCTATAAGGAACAAAGTGCAGTGCCGTAGATACGACTGCTTACGAGGGGAGAGGGGATAGAGTATGTTTATTAACTCTTTGTCTCCATACGGTTTTCCTGCTATGCCGAACATGATAGTAAATTCTTAAAATGTAGATTTGAGCGGCTTTTCGGCATAGTGGGTCTCTAAAATGTAGATATTAGCGGCTCGGAGGACATAGAGAGTTAAGAAAGGCTCATTGCTGAGGCTCTCAGTTGGTCATGCTGAGTTCCATGATTTTTGGGAAACCACTTATTGGTAGGAGGTGTTGCCCAATTTTATTTTTTCCTTAATGCTAAATATCACATTCTATTTTACTAGGGTGGTGTGGTTTGAATATTTCCCACTCTATCTATGGGTGTGTTAAAGTTTAGTTATTGCTCTTATCAGCATGATCTAACCAAAAAAACTTCAATAATGTGCCCACCAACTAACCTAGTCTTCTTTTGTAGACATAGCCTAACCACAGTAAATAAGACTTCTTTTAGGCCCTATGACTGCAATTACCGTAGTCGTAATTTACCATAACAGTTCTTCGATAACAGTTACCATGTTGTTCCGACAGGCCGATGTTGTGCTTGAACTAGTTATAGGCACGGCGTGGGTGGGCGGAACAACAAAGAAACCTGTCGCAGGGGCCAGATTTGTACCCTGATGTCGACATCTGTTTCGGCGGCGTTGGACTCGAAACACCATTGAGTCGAATGGCTGCTGAAACAGAGGGCGGAGCACTTATGGGAATGCCCCACTTGCTGTGAGGCCAGTTTCTAATCAAGACTGCAAATATTTATCTGGTTTATAACCTCTCTACTTGTTACATGGACAACTTTTACTTCAGTTTCAGTGTTTAGAAGTGACATTTCTATAATTAACAACTGCCATCTACCCAATTAAAATTGGCTGCAACAGACCTCCATCCTCTATCTCTTGTCTTCATAGTTCACTGATCAACTGCTTTTGTTAATCTATGATATTTTTTTCCCATTTGTATCTGTCTTCTTCTTGCTCACTACCTCTCAACTTCACCTTCAAACTAGATCTTATTTCATGTATAGGAAATATATATATATATACACAATTTATTTGTTTCATTTATATTTCCTTTAATAGTACTTTTATCATAGTGTAGCTAATAGAATGTCTTTGTTTTGTTTTGCATACAATTGACATTGACTTATATATACTATCAAAATAAATTAAGTGGTATGTATGTGTAACACATTTGTTACTTATTCACTATAACTACTTTGGTATTTGTGTTACTACGGTACTACCTGATTGTTGAATCTACTCTGGCATTTTGGTAATTATAAATTAATAGTCACTTAATTTACTGTATCTGACTGTATGAAACATATATAGGGCCTGTGAGAAGGCAACTGAGGACCCTCTTTCTTTCATTTCATCTCATTTTAAAAGCAGCTATTCTCTTTGCTATTGTTTTATTTAATGTTCATTTCTCGCAACTGTATTGCCACTGGAAATACACAAGTTTCAGTGTCGCCATTGCATTTCTTCTCATTCTGACAGCGCAGTCTCCTGAGCTATTTATGTATGTGCCCAAATACTGGTAGTTTGTTACGTCATCTATTTCAAAATTGTCAATTATTATCTTTGGTTGTGCTTTCACTTTATCTGTTGTCATAATTTTTTTTCTTCATATTTAAGAATAGGTTTTGGGCTTCACTGTGTTCTTTTGTAACATCTCCGTTTGTTGTTAAGAGAACTCTATCACAGCATATCTGATTTCTGGCATCTGCTGACCGCCATTGGTAAGAGGCTGGAAGTCAGTATGTCATGTCGTCTTTTATATTTCACATTATGTTTTCAGCGTTGGTGTTGAACAGGTACGGTGATAGTGTGCATCCTCGTCTAACTCCTTTCAGTACATAAACCATTCTGATATTGTTCCGTCCACTTTTACTACTGCCTCATGTTCGTGGTACAGCATTGCGATTAAATATGTAAGATATTTTGATGCATTTTAATTGTCACTTTATTGTGGCATCAGCAAGTAACCATAACAGTTAAATAACCATAACATAATACAGTGGAATTCCTCTATAGTGGTCCCTCTTTAAGATAACTTTTCAGAATTCCCAATTATATTCTTTATCTTTTATACTCTCAGGCCTATAAGGAATTTCTGTTATTACATACATATTTGATCTGACCAAACCAAGTTATGAGATTTGACTGAAAAAAGGAACATTGATATTATCATATTTATTAGAAATTAGAAATAAAGGCTGTTCAAAATATTACTGCCAAAGTCTCATGTGTCATTATCACAAAGTCTTATGTGTCATTATCACAAAGTCTCATGTGTCATTATCACAAAGTCTCATGTGTCATTGTCACAAATAGAATAGTGACACAATTCACTTCTGTTCTACACCTTGCTGAAAATATAGTAGGCCTATGATTATTGTCCTGTTACAAGAGAGATCCAGTGGGAGTTTGAGAACGAAAGCAAAGACATATTAATTTATTAGACATATTTAAAAGACATATTAAAAATGTAGTTACCTAAGGCTCATGCTTATACCTTTAATTAATATATTATATTTTTATTTTATTTATATCAGCAAGGACAAACGAAAAATACAGGGACGTGTTAGCTTCTCAGGTCTTGAAGCAACCTTCAATAATGACAGATTTAAATTTGATGATGATGACATTGACGAAGAGGTTCTGTATGTAGAAAAAACAACTAACAATGAGGATTTCACAGCCAAAAGCGTAAATAAGAATACAGTGTTTGAGGAAATGTTATATAGGCCTACTGTTCAGTCTCAAAATTTCAAAGATAATGACAATGAACAAGTTCAGATTAGGGAGAAAAGTCTGCCAGTTAAAAACAACAAGAAATGTGAATCAAAGAAAAGAAAGATCAACATCCAACAAAAAGAAGCTGTTGCATTGAAGTCATCTGAGAATACCCATACAAGATTTAGCAAAAGGCTTAAGAAATTAGCACCTGATAACATTCCAAAAGCAACATTATGCAATAGATCAATATCTAAAAGGGCATCTTGCAAGAAGCTTAAACACCCAGTAATTGCTAATGTCCCAGAAATATTCTCCAACAAAAGTAAGACATGTTCAGTAGAGAAAAAGCGGGAGCTGTTTCAAGTAGTATCGGATTTATCTACCACCCAAACTTCATCTGTTCTATCTAACAAAATTAAATATCAGCAATTTAAGCTTAATGAAGAAATGATAAAGCAAACACAGGATACAGTTTTTTCATCAGGTCGAGACATTGCTCCAGATAAAAGTCTATGCCTAAATTTGGAACACAAGATAGGTGACAAACATCAAGCCGAGTCAAAAATAAACAAGTCAAATCAGTCACAAGAACATGTTACACAGCATGCACAAAGCAAAGCTGGTGAGTACATGACCAGGTGTGCTAAAAACTCAAGAATGACACTCTTGTGTTCGAATAAATTTCTGCCTCAAGATGGATGTTCAGGATCAACAAAACAGTGGGATGACTATCCGGTTCAGGAGGACCCTTTGAGAGACACAATTAAAAAATCATCAGAAAAAGCAGATTTAGAATTTTATGGGAAACAGGGTGACATATATTGGAAATATGCCAGCAATGAAATAAATAATGAGGATAGTGAAAGTGGCTCTGAATTTGATGCAGTAGCTTATCTGAACTGTAGTGAATATATTGGTAAAGAGGATACTACTACAGACCACACTCATCTAAATAAAATATTGAAGAATGCTGCCACAAGTGATACCATTCACAAGAAAGATTCTGCCAACCGTGAAATAGATAAATACAGTAAAATACTGACAAAATTTAATGACACATCTCTTGAAAGTACTGACAATTGTCATTTTGTGCATAGACCTACTCAAGAAAACATCACAATTCACAAGGAAGATTGTGTCAACAATGAAATAATTGATGAATACAAGGAATGTGTGGCAGAATTTAATGAAACCTCCAATGATAGCACAGACAGTTGCCATTTTGTGAATACTAATGGGAATAATACAATTTATAAGAAAAATCCAACTAGTTCTAGCAATGCAAGTAATTTGTGCACAATCAAGAAAATGACAGACCCAACTGTGGTTTCCAGTAAAAATAACACTTATAAAATTATTACTGAGGATAGCAAAGGGAGTCACAAAGACAAGAAGCCAAATTCTTTTAATAGTGCCTTTGAGCAACATTTACCTGAACTTTCAGTGGATAGCGAAGTAAGTGAAAATGATAGTAATCCGTGTGATTCACATATAAAGCCATTTCAACACTTGCATGATCCTTACAAGAATAAAATTACTCCTGTGATTGTGCCAAAACTAAGTGCAGATTGGGATAACTTTGAACTTTATAGGTCTAAGCATGGAAAGAATAGTAACATTTTGAAATGTCAGAGGAATCTGCGCTTTACTGAAAGAATCTCCAGTAATAAATCTCCACTTCACAGAAAATGCTGTTCTGGTGATTCTTCATTGAAAATAGGCAGAAACCGTCAGACAAATAATTCTCCTTTGAAAAATGGTAGAAAAAATCATACAAACAATTATAGTGAAGACTCTTATTCTGAATCCGATACACATACAGAGGACAGCGAAAATATTTCTGAGTCTGATAAACTTACAGAGGACAGCGAAAATGTTTCTGAACCTGATAAACTTATAAAGGATAGTGAAAATGTTTTTGTGTCAAACATGGCTGACCAAACAACTTCTGCTTTACTACAAGCAATAGAAAGAATGAAGAATCTGACATCTCCACAAAACTTAACCGAAAAATGTGTCTTTGATGATGTTCACTCTCCAGATATATCTGAAAAAGGTGTAAGTAAAATATGTGTAGATATAAAACTTTTAAACATAACTGTCAACTTCTACACAACCCATTCTGTGTTTTAGCTCAAAATAAGGGGTGCAAAGGGTTTCGCATTGCTCTCGTGCGGACCCAGGGTTAGCAGATAACCAAGATCCTAAAAGTACCTCCTTGTGGTGCATCCCAGAAACAGAAATACAGCTGCTCTAGCTGTATTTCTGGCTAACACTTTTGTTCATGTCAGTGGATATGAATGCTGTAGATGGAATGAGAATTGCCTGTAGAGAGACAGAAACAATATCTCAGAAACCTCTCTACCATTACATCCAACATCACTGTCGGCACACAGTGATGCAATGCATTTGTGCATTCCGTCTTGGCCGGCTTAAAATGCAAAAAAATTGGAGGGGTGATCAATGTCCAAAGCATACGGTATCTTACGAGTACACACCGAATCTGTAAAAGGTAACACACGCTAGAGGGTAGCATAGTGTGAATCAATTCTGTGGCAGCGAAACTACAATAGCCCAGTATGAAACAGATACTTCTTGTGTCGTCTGTTCTATATAACTAATTCTTAAGAAATGTCTGTAGCATTGTTTTCAAAAGCCTAAATCCTTCTTTCCATGTCTGCTTTGAGTGTCCATCTTTCACATCCTTATAAAACTATACTTAACACTAGCAATCTGAATAGATTGATCTTTACTGTAATACTAATCTTACTTTTCAAAATCATATTCAGCCTTGTCATGGCAGCCATCACCATCTCAAGTCCTAGCTTAATCTCATTTCCCCAGTTGCCATATTGTTTTATCACTGGAATAAGTGTATACAATTATAAGAGAACTTTGAAGAGGATAGAGTCAGCTAGCCTGTAAGTGCTTTCTCATCCATACAAAAAAATCACTGAACTTAATGAAATGCCCTCATATATTTTTATATGAGGACAAGTTTTTTTCTTCACTCATCCACATCATTGAAGTTAGAAATCACTGGAGGACTGTATGCTGAAGCATCCAATTTGGTACCCATATGACCTTGATGGGTTATGGGTTTATAATTAAACATTTTAAATGTATTTCTAGAAAACTTTAGCTAGTTGTCCAGATTTTGTTTTGCTGCTTTCTACTTATTTGAAACTTACAGTATTCAATGTTTTTGACACTGAACATTTATCTATTATCTTTCCTTCGGTGAATGATGGCTGGTTATATCCGAACTTGCCATTAAGCTTTGGAGGGGGAGCCTTAGTTGTTATTTCAAGCCAGATGTGTCGTCTTGGTTGCATTGAGTCCATGTTTGTTCAAAGTTATCTTGATGTTTTCTATCCACTGTGTTCTTGGTCTATCTTTAGCTCTATATCTTGATATTCTTTTGTTATCTTCTCTTATTGATATTTGGTTTGGGTTCGTTCTCATAAGGTCACTGAACAACTTTTCTTGCTGTCTTTCTGTATACTCAATACAATATCTGCTCTGTTCATAATTTCTTCATTTCTTATTTTATATAGTTTATTATCCATTGCAGCTTTTTTCAGACACTTCATTTCACATGTAATGATTTACTCTGCTGTGAGACTGTTAAAGACCATGTTTGATATTGGTCGCAGAGTGTTGGTATAAAAACTGTACATATTATCTTTCTTCATCTTGATATTCAAGTGGAGAAATAGGGATGGTAGTTGGTAAGTCACTGTGTTTGCTTTCTGACACCTTGGTTCTATTTCTCTGTTTAGTCTTCCATTTTTGGAAAAAATGATGCATAGATATTTAAATTCTTTGGCTTGTCTCACTTTGGTGTTATCTATTGTTATAGTCATTGGTGTTACGGACTTCATAATTTTCATAACTTCTGTTTTATGTACATTAATTTTTATGTTACTTTATATGCTGTTAGCAATGCATTCATATATTTTTGCAAATTGTCCTCATTTTTGCATATTAGACTTTGATCGCCGGCAAATAGTAGTTCGTTGATTTAATTATTAATTCATCAGGTTTATTTGCATTGTTTTTCTCTTTAAAGACATGGCTTTTTATTGTTTCTGTTCAAGTGTCCAAATTTGTATTATTGTCAATTTTTATGCTGTTGTTCATACAGGATTCTGGATGCCTCTCTATGGAACAGAAATCTCTTTCTGGCATGTTTCAAAACGCCCAGAACAGTACCAAGAAAACAATGTTTACTCCTGCTAAACAAAGGTATTTATGTGCTGTATTTAGGTTCTTATCTGCAAAATCATCTCCAAACAAATCATCTCATCTGTGTAATGTTAAGTCTCAAATTTCATTGGCTCTCAATATTGAGGCAGTATTAATAATATAAAGAGATATAACAGCATAGACAAATTAGTAATGTAAGACACAGTTGCAAGGAATAGGGCTTCCCAAAACAACAATGGACAATAGATACTTCAGAATGTTTATATATTATCTTTATTTGCAGATACATCTCCCGTAAGGGTGTTTTTTTAAATTTAAAAAAGGGGGGGGGGGTGTCATTCATGTATAAATGTCTTGGGTAAGTTCCTAGTACTAAATGTAAAGTGATGTGCTGGGGGGGGGGGGTGGTCCCACCCTTATCTACAGCCATGATTACAACAGATAAAGCAACCCAAAATCATGAGTTAGAACACAGATATAGACATGTTTCTAGTGAACGAAAGAAGAAGACGAAAATGAGTTAGAACATTTATAAAGACTAAATTCTGGAAAGAAACAGTTACCTTAATAATTATTAATTATTAACCTCAACATATTTATTTAAAAAAATTCTTTTTCGTTTGTTCTCAAACTCCTGCAAATTTCATGATGTATTCCTGAGAACCATCAGTGAATATAATATGTTCCCAGGTATTCTGGTTCACAGTATGTCATGTCACAACAAACCATTTCTGAAAACATTTTGTAATATTATAGAATCTTATCAAGTGCCACAGTGAAGACACCAAGTAACTTTACTAAGACTATGTTTGATGACCAAGACATCTTCCTCTAAGACAGTGATTTCAAATATTTACAGGTTAGAAAATTATTTTCAGACTTTAGAAAATTCATACTGTTATAATTTTTGTTTCAATCTCCCTGGAATTGTGAGTGAATAGATTTTATTTCCCATCTGTAGTGTGGTTGTTTCTCCAGAGCTTTATTTCATACCTAGAAGACTTCAACAAGAGTTGTGCAATGTTTTGAGAAAAAGTCTACTCTGAGGGAATACAATCTAGGGGTTCTGTGGCTCTTCTACCTTTTTGTAATATGTGGACTTAGCTCATCTGCCAAGTATACCTTTTCCTGTGATAGTTGTTTATAATAACACAGCTGTGGGCCATGGTCACTGGGTAGAGCAGCAAGCTATTAATTCTTCCCCATCCAATGGGACTCTGTAATTATGCTGGGCTAACATGTTTGCATGATTTTGGGTTCATCCTGGGAATTGTCACACCCTGCACAAAGTTGCTTTTCACCACACTCCATGTGTCACTTACATGTTGGGGTGCAAAGGGAACACATTGCTCTAGGCGGACCCAGGGTTAGCAGATAACCAAGATCCCAAATGTACCTCCACGCGGTGCACCCTGGAAACAGAAATACAGCAGCTCGAGCTGATTCTGGCCAAATCATTTGGGGATCGTGTCTGAGAATGTGGAGGTAGCAGATGGAAAGAGATTTGACTGCACAAGAGACAGACAATATCTCCGACACCACCAGCATCACCACATATAGCGACACTGTCGACATACAGTGAAGCTAGTCAGTCCAGTCCGAACATTGGAGGGGCGGCCAATGTAAAATGCACGTAAAGGTAGATGCATTGCGAGAGACAAATAGATTTCATACCGAGTACAATGAAAGGGCAGAACAGCGCTAGAGGGCAGCGCGAACTGCAAATAGAAAGTGAAAAGTCCCTAGGAAAGGGGAACTACAAGCTCAGTCAGCTCGAGGCGAGCTTCTAGTTACCTGTGTTCCTTACAGGCAGAGACCCAGACCCATCCATTGGCGTTTGGTAAAGCAAGAAGACCTAACCCAACTCTTATGTCGAGCCTTCCTAAACCGAAGAGAAAGGGTTCTGTACCCGATGGGCTTAGGCAAGAAAGGGACAACGATGGTAGTCCTGGCCCAACTCTACTGTCAAGTTTCCTATAACGGAAGTACACTTGCAAAGAGAAAGGGTTCCGTACCCGATGGGCTCAGGCACAAAAGGGACAACGAAATAGCCCTGGCCCAACTCTACTGTCAGGTTTTCCTACACCGGAAATACACTTGAAGAGAGAAAGGGTTCAGTACCTGATGGGCTCAGGCGCTATTGGGACAAGGACGCTCAGCTCGAGAACGCCTTGCTCTCAAACTCGTGGTGTGAGACTCGAACTTGGACAAGGGGTACACGATGTCGGTGAATGACACCTCGGCTAAGAGGGTGAAAGAGCCAGGGTCCAACTCCTCTGTTGAGTTCTTCCCTTAAGGAACCAGGCTCACGTATGAGAAACGGTTCAGTACCCAATGGGCACAGACACAGCACGCCCAATTACACGAGGCAAGTTCATAGACAGTGGAACACCTCGTGCGAGTCAGACGAGAGCAAAAATCGTCTGGGCGAAGAGTCGCCACTACGCGTGCCTGGAGACGGATATAGAGGCTGTCACAGGCTAAGGGTAGCCCACCCGAATTGTCAAGGCATGCCGAAATCGGATGTGCTAGGCCTACAAGGCGCATAACAGTGGCACAACGTGATCACGCTCCCGGCGAAAATCGCACGGATATCCTGATGGTTACAATGGAGCGAATGCAAAACAAACAAACAAACTTACATGTTGGCAGCTAGGACCATGGTTCCGATTAGAGCTCATCTGTTCTTCCAGTAACATGCACAATGCTGGTTTCCCTGAACTTTGAACCAAAAAGGGAAACACAATTGCACAGATGAAATGCTGTGGGACTCCCACAAGAATAAAACCTCACTTTATTGGCATGTCACCTACTGAGAGTTTACTGTTACATAATAATTGGTCTGATGTGTCAATTAGTGAGACATTCAGATCTCATGCTCATTAACAGCTTGTGTAATATGTATATTTTATATTTTTAATTTTATAAATGGCTGCTAATATACTGTTTGCACATATTATTAGAATAGAAGTTTTTTATTAGCTAGAATATTGGTAAAAAGAAATTATTAAATAAAGAATAGCAGTTTGTACTAACTATACATTTTTATTTCTGGCATCAATTCTTGAACTTCCACTGAATCTCTCTTGTAGCCTGACAAGTACCTGAGTAGACCCTTATATTCTATTGCGTTATTTCTCGAACTCCTGCAGATTAGTAGGATATAGTCTGGAGAATGAAATGAGTTATCATTGATTACAGCTTTGCTATAATATCTGCACCTTTTGACATGACACATCAGATTTCAGCATGGAAAAGCCATACTACTCCACAAGGAGAAGATAGTATCTGCACCTTTTGACATGACACATCAGATTTCAGCATGGAAAAGCCATACTACTCCACAAGAAGCTATCACTGTTATGACATCTTTGATGCCTTTAATCCTAACACATCTGACTTCAGTATTGCTTTTTGGTCACTAATCTATGGAATGGGACAATCAACGCCACTCTCAAAACCTTCGTAGTAACCTCTTACAATATAAATGGCTGGTCACAGCATTGCTATTCTTTGATACCATTTTGGGTGTTGGCAATACATGAGCTTAATTAATGTGTATATATTGTGTTCTTTATATTTTAAACAAGATTAACCAATCAGTGAGCAGGCTTCTTAAAGAAATATCCAATCCAGTAAAAGTTATGCTCATCTTATATGTAGAAATTGATAGCATATCCTATTTGTGCTGCTGGACCTGAACTGAGAGCAAAAAATAGTGACACTTGACTTTCCATGCATGTCATAAGAGGGAACTAAGGAGGATATATGATGGATTTTTCCTAGCACAAATGGGACTTCTCTGGCATCTACGAAGTCACAGATCTAAACCAAAATAGATAAATACCATTGTATTTGTTTTCTCATAATTTTTTTATCATATATGTTTATTGTTTTCCATGCCATGTTTATCTTTGCTTGCGAAGGAAGAACATGATCATCATAACATTAAAAATATTTTGCAAACATATTTTTTTTCATTCTGTTTTCAAACATAGGTTTACTGGTTTTTTTTCATTGTGTTTTCAAACATAGGTTCACTGATCCACATGGTACTTGTCACAAGTGACAGAATGAAAACCTCAGTTTATAGATGTTTGGATTAGTTAAAGTGCTCACTTAATTTATTTTTACTGTATTTGTTAAAATGTGTATTGTTTGCCAGCAAGTAGATTAAATTTTCTTGTCTGTTCATTAATATGTTAAATTTAAATACACTCTAATCAATTGTTGTTGCTCGTCCATCACAAGCGATGTTGACTGTTTGTTACATCCACTTTTAAAAATTCAGTTAGAATTATGTCCTTGATTATGAGTGAGTAAATGGTTAATAAGCCCTATTCGTCCACAAATGTCCGTAGATAGTTCTGGCATGGAATGACCACTGCAGATAGTTTTTTTTCTACCCATGACTTTCTAGAAATTCTCTGCTGTTGAGCTGCTGCACTTCTGTTTTCACAAGATGCTGTACCTTTTTTTACTGTATATTGCCATGTAGCTCTATTTTTTACATGTTCTTCCCATGTATCTTGGTCTATTTCAAAGACTTTCAGTGAGGTCTTTAATGCGTCCTTGTAGCGCTTCTTTTGGCCACCTTGAGATCATATGCCTTTCTGCAACTCATTATAGAGAAGTATATTTGGCAGGCGATGATCTGACATACGTACCAAAATGACCTGCTCAGCAAATCTGTTTCTGCATCAGAGTAGTGTCAATGCTAAGGATATCAGATCTGTTAAAGATAGTGGTATCTGGAATCTTGTCTTGCCATCTGATGTTTGAAACAAGTTGTATGAAAGTGTTTTCGTCAATGTGAAAATGACTTACACTGAGGATTTTGATGTGAGGAAAAGTTGTGCAAAGCGTCGACCTCACGCTTGTCATGCCATATTTGAAACCAATGGCAAGACAAATCCAAATGACTGGACATGAGGTGTGATGCAGTGGATGACCATGGTTTTCTGTGTGTCTCATCATGCTTGATGTGGTCCATACTTTGTTGCTTGAGTTCGCCTACATACCCGGTGGACTGATAAACTATCATGCTTCATATTTGTAAATTCGCTGGATATCAATCAGACTTTACATGTAGTGGTTGACAAGAGCGTCATGCATTTGGAAACAGATTCCAATCAAACATATATGTTCTCAACCTCTACCAGTGGTTACCTAATACTCTTTCATGTGTCCTTTTAGTTCGTCCCAGTGTAGTTTCTGGAATTGTTACTTCTTGTGCTGCCAGGACAGAAAGTAGAGCAAAGAATAGTGACCCTTGACCCTCCATGCATGTCATAAAGGGGGGGGGGGTAATTAAGGAGGTTATGGGATGGAGTTGACTGTCCCATCACATATAGGGTCAAAGTAACCCTGAAGACAGATGAGTCAGATCAAAATGTGCAGATATCTCATCAAAGTTGTAAACCATTACACAATGCAATCTGTTCTCCAGACTACATCCTGCTAATCTGCAGGAGTTTGAGAATGAACAAAGACTCTTCTTGTGTCTTAGAAATTCTATGACAGTGATTGCCTCATAACATTGATCATGAACTTTCAGTGTATAACCGTCCATTGTCATTTCATTCTTCCTCATTCAAATCAGTTACTAATATGGATGTCTTCAATGAACTGTACTGTGGTCCCTAGTCCCGATATAGGGCCAAAGAACTAGTCCATCAAAGCAGTTTCAGTTGGCCATAGTTTTCTTCTTCTGGTGCCAGGAACTACCTGGCTATCGTTGCCTTCAGCAATGTACTCTGCAGCAAGTACTCAACTACCTAGCCAGTAATTGACAAGAAACTGCCTGGTTAGTATTACCATCAGCATGTACTCTGTAGTAATAGTGTTCAACTTCCTAGCCACTATTTGACCAGAAGTTTCCTTCCTAGTATAACACAGAATGTGTTTTATCATGGTTTACAGCTTAGCTATCTGTGCCTTTTGACCTGGCGCATCCAACTTCAGCACAGCTTCTGAGACACTTTTTACCCTCTATGAAATTGAACAGCCAATCCCCACTATCAAAACCTCCTAGTTGCTTTTTACAACACATATCAAGTACATTTCCACAATGAAAATTGGCTGCAACAAACCTCCAACCTGTCTCGTTTTGGTGGTGCGCTCTACTAGACTGTAACCTGTCCATCTTGTGATGTTACTCTCCCACTTGTATCTCTGCCTACATCTTGCTCAAGTAAGGTCTTCAACAAGGTGTCATGTCTTTTAATGTGTTCAGAATATTTTATTTGCCTGATCTTTATTTCCTTTAAACAATAAACATTTACTTTAAACTTACCCTTTTTTACATCATAAGTGGCATGTTAAAGTATTGTTATTGTTCACTCCCCTTTTGTGTCCCAGCAACATGGGAACATGAAAGAAAACTCTGGAGACATCCCCTGCTAATATGCAAACTAAATAAGATCTGAACTGCTAATTCCTGGGAATTTAAACACACTTCATATACATTCTGCCCCTCTCAGCAGAGCAGATTGCTCTTCCTGCCTAGGTACTGCTCAGTGAATTAACCCCAGAGCTTCAAGCTAAAATCTACAGGAACCTCTGAGAAAAATTAATTACAAAACAAGACATTATTGCCCTGTATTAAAACCTCAATTTTGTGAACACAGGACAAATGGCTTAACCACTACTTCGTGGAGATTTAACCACTACACTGTTAAGATTTACTACACAGTGGAGATCTCCAAATTCATTATAACATATTTCAGTGTTCTAGCATTAGTCATATTAGATTAAGTATTGATTGCTTGAATTGTTTGCATTTTTTCATTTAAATTTTGTTGTTGAGAAGTTTGATGTTGAACAAATCGTCGGCCTATCAGTCATTAAAATATATAATTGAGTTCTCTTATATCTGTATCAACGTGTTGTTTTTTTAATTTAGTGTTTATTTTTCATGCATGAAGTATGGACAATATTGAGATTTTTTTTCCTGTTCAATCTCAAACTCCACCAGAATCTTTTTTCTTATAGAACATTCGTACTGCTAGTTTTCAATCTTTCTTGTAGCAGGACATTTGTCCTACTAGTTTTCAGTCTTTCTTATAGCAGGACATTAGTCCTACTAGTTTTCATTCTTATAGCAGGACATTGGTCCTACTAGCTTCCAATCTTTCTTGTAACAGTACATTGATCCTACTAGTTTTCAATCTTTCTTGTAGCAGGGCATTGGTTCTACTAGTTTTCAGTCTTTCTTGTAGCAGGGCATTGTTCCCACTAGTTTTCAATCTTTCTTGTAGTAGGACATTGATTCTATTAATTTTCAACAAGATGTGATCCACAGAATAGGGACGCATTGTTTTCATTTTTATTTGCGCCAATGACATGGTACATCTGCGCATAATATGTACTTACTGAAGTAAATTCAGTTAAAATAAACAGAAAGAAAAGTAAGAAATGAGAAAAAACAGACAGAACTAACATGCAAGCTATACTCAAGAACCTCTCAGATACCAATATAAGGGAATAATATAAACAAAGAATCTTCGAAGAATTTGAAAAGCTACCAATATCTACCAAGTCAATTGAAGAAGAATGTGAAATATTCAAGAAAAGCATAAAGCAAATAGTAGGAGAAATATGTGGATACATGAAACATAAAGGTATCAAAACCCAAAGTAACACCATGGTGGAATGAAGAAGTCAAAGGTGTCGTTAAAAGATAAGAAACAAAATTTCAAAAAATGGCTGCAAGCATATCCGAAGAAGATTATATTGAGTACAGGACAGCTAAATCAATATCTAAGAAAATCATTAAAGATGCCCAAAAAAAATTGGCAGCAAAGAAATTCTACAAGAAAATTAAGAACATGAGAAACAGGGAAGTTAAATAGGCTGTTGAGGCAACCGAATTCATAAATAATGAAAATGGAAAGACAATCAATGACCCGAAAAGAATCATGGAAAGGTGGCGACAGTATTTTAAAGAATTGCTAACTCTCAAAGAAGGAGAAGTCGACAATATACTGTACTAAACAATGTAACGGAAGAATTAGAACCAAGCATGTTGAGATCAGAAATAGAAAATGTAATGCAAACAGCTCAAAAAAAAAGCTTCATCACCTGATAACATACAAGTCGAATTAATTAAAACAGCAGCAGATATGGGGATAAAATTATTGCATACTGTTTAACATAATCATCTGGTGCCTTGCCAGCTGGCAGTCATGGCTCTCCACAGCTCTCTGTCCACAGTATTATGTATCAAAGTCGTTGTTTCCTTGCCGTACCAGGTTGTCAAACTGTCTGATATTTTCTCACGTATTCGCCCTCTGTCTCCGTTGCCTTCAGTTTTGCCTGTTGTGATTATGTTCTCTAAACCTGCCTGTCTCATGAAGTGGCCAAAAAAAGAAGATTGCCTTTTTCTTATATTGTTGATTAAGGTCTGTTTCACATTTGACTCTTTCAACACCTCTACATTAGTTTTTCTGGCAGTCCATGGTATTCTCAGCATTCTTCTGTAGAACCACATCTCTGTTGCCTCTAATTTCCCACTTTCCAGTTTGTTTATTGTCCAAGACTTGCACCCATATGTTAGTATAGGTATTATATAGCACTGCAGAACTCTCTTTCTCACCTCTAATGAAAAGGTCATATTACACAGTATATTTTTCTGAATGTTGTTTTTGCCTGTCCTATTCTGCATCTATTTCTGTTGAACTTCTTCCATCTACTGTACTCATTGTACCTAAATATTTGTTTGAATTGGTGGACCTGTTTTAATTAATACTATATCATTCACCTTGATTGTGCAAGGTTTTATTATTTTGTTTCTTTGAAATAACCATTACTTCTGTTTTCTTGATATTTAGGAAGAGGCCTTTCTCTTTATTTTCTGTGACTACTACATTAATTAAATTTTGAAGGTCTTCCTCCCTTTTTGCAATTAGAACAGTGTCATCCGTATATCTCATTTATGTTATGTCCTCCCACTGATATTCCTGGGATATCTACTATTGCACGCAATATGTTTTCACTGTATAAAGATAACAGTTCTGGTGAAAGCACGCATCCCTGTCTGACTCCTTGTTTTATTTGTTGAAAAGGGCCAAATTGATTTCCTACTCTTATTGCTGCTGTTTGTTGCCAGTACATATTCTTGATTATTCTTAAATCCTTGCTGTCAATGTTCAAATTATCTAGCATGTGTATAATTTTGCTATGTTTAACTTTATCAAATGCTTTCGTGTAGTCTATAAAACAAAGGTACAGATCTGTTTTTACCTCTATAGACCTTTCTATTAGTGTTCTCAATATATAAATAGCATTGTTGGTACCTTTGCCTTCTACAAAGCCGCATTGGTCTGGACTTATTTCTTATTTTATTTTGTTTCTCACTCTCTTCATGATGATTCTGAGAAGTATTTTGGTTATTTGGCTCAGGAGGCTGATTGTACTGTGTTCTTCACATTCGGTGGTCCCTGGTTTCTTAGGTAAGGCTATAAATATGGACCTCATTAAGTCATCGGGTATGTTTCCACTGTTATATATGTCATTAAGCAGTTTTGTGATTATTTCACCTCCAAAGTCATCTAAAGCTGATAATTCTTCTAATGTGATATTGTCTGGACCTGGGGCTTTGCCATATTTCATGTGTCCTAGTTCCTCCATTAATTCTGCTGTGAGTATTGATGGACAATATTAAACATAATATGTAATATAAAAGAAACACCAGAAGACTGGGAAAACGCTATAATAATTCCTATTTGGAAGAAAAAAGGCATTAAAAGAGATTGTATAAAATACAAAGGTATCTCACTTCCAAACCACACTGGAAACGTTTTCAATAGAATTCTAGACAGATTACGAGCATTCATCGAACCACAACACTGAAATGGGATTTCGTAAGAACAAGAACTGTACAGAAGTAATTTTTACTTTCAGACAACCGACAGAAAAAAACAACAAGAACTGTACAGAAGTAATTTTTACTCTCAGACAACCAACAGAAAAAAACAAGAACTGTACAGATGTAATTTTTACTCTCAGACAACCAACAGAAAAAAACAACAAGAACTGTACAGATGTAATTTTTACTCTCAGACAACCAATAGAAAAAAACAACAAGACCTGTATATCACGTTTATTGACCAAGAAAAAGCATTCGACAGAGTAGAGAGACAACTACTATTGAAAATACTATCAAAATACGGAGCCCCATAACACCTAATTTCTGTGCAGGAGTAGTACATAGGAAGTCAATGTACAGTTTAAACGAGTGCTGGTCTTGCAAGCAAATTTCAAATACAGTATCTTATAAATCATCCTTGCATAGAATCTAAGCCATTTATTTCAGAGGACACGTTTGTAAAGTAAGTTAGTTAGTTGTTGGATCATCGTCATTGCACTCCGGACAAGTCCATAGGTGCTCAGATCTCTCCTGGAGTGTAGCCGCCATTACACGTTGACTGACGGTCCCAGTACACAGACCATCATTCTTTCTTGCCCACGAAACCGCTCCTTTCTAGCGATACCACATTTCAAACAAATTCCTTTATTCTAGTCATTCATGGAACAAGGTTGTAAAGTCTTGTTTGTAAGTGTAGGTCTACTATTTCGGTGATCTGGGGATTACCGCGCTACGGAGTTACGTATATAAATAACCAAAGTCCGCCGAATACGGATGTGTCAGGCCATTGGCGCAAATAAAACGGTGGCACGACGCATTTACATTCTCTGGACTGCATCCTGCTGGAAATCTAGTAGGACCATTGTCCTGCTACAAGAGATATCCAGCGGGAGTTTGAGAATGAACGCTGAAGAAGAAGAACCAAAGTATTGGAGGATGTCCGATATAATGAAAAGTGCCGCAGTAACCAAACAAATAAAAAGTAAATCCTAAATAAAGTAAACAGGTTACTGTGAATACCTATCGATATAAAACAATAATAAATAACAATAAAACATAGAACGAGGACAAATATCAACATATCGGGACCTTTCTCAAGAAACAAATAATGGTTAAGAAAACACAACCATACAAATATTGATAACCAAGATGATTGGGATGCTAACGCATGTCTTGCAAAAGGGTGCGTTCCATATGTCGTCGAAAATTAGCGCAATATTGAGAGAAATGGACATGCCATAGAGAATCAAATAGAAGTCCAAAGTAAAAGATGAAAAATGCAAACATACAGAAAGGGACCACCAAATGAGCGATGCCAGGACGGAGGGGGGGGGAGATAAAGGGATAGGATATGGAAATAAATAAGACGCATAGGCCTATATCATTTTACTTTGGGCTTTGATCCTCTATGCCATACCCATTTCTGTCTATCCATATTGCGCTAATTTTAGCCCACATATTTTTGCGCCTTTTACAAGACGTGTTATCATCGATACTGGACAATGGTTTTTTTTGGTGATGAAGACATTGTCCCAGTCATCTTGGATATCAATATATTTACGGTTGTGTTTTCTTAACCATTATTTGTTTCTTGAGAAAGGGCTCGATTGGACCGATATGTTCATAATTGTCATTGTTCTATGTTTTATTGTTATTTATTATTGTTTTATATCGATAGTTGGGTATTCACAGAAACTTGTTTACTTTATTTAGGATTCACCTTACGGAGTTACGTGCTGTGAGTGGTAATCCTGACAAGGTGCGTGCCATTTAATTGGGAATGACGGAATATGTCGGGAAGTCCGAATACAATGAAGTTTAACATCGACTCCGCCAAAGACAGATGTGTCGGGCGATTGGCACAAATAAAACTGTGACACAACGCATTTCCATTCTCTGGACTACATGCTTCTGGAAATATAATAGGACCATGGTCCTGCTACAAGAGATATCCAGTGGGAGTTTGAGATTGAACGATGAAGAAAAAGCAACTCGACGATATTTAAAATTTCTATATAAGCTGGAATGCATAGAAACGAGAAATCGTCACAGTAATCATTTTAGACAGAAATTTATGGGAAACAAACCATATAGGCCCCCTAATTTACATCCTGACCTGTTGAAGACGGAGAGTGTCAGTTACCATGCAAGTGTTGGTGAAAACTGAAGGAACTGCCATGAATAATGGTATTACGACTATATAATCTACGTGTATGACGTCACTCCTGTTAGTCTCCCACAGCAACTGGCCGGTGCTTCTACTATCAGAGGGAGAAACTGCGAAGCACTGTTAAACAATCACTGGTGGCTTCGTTCTGGTCTGAAGATATATCAAGACTAAAAACATAATGAACACAGAAGAATAATCTCTTAAAATACAACATCCACCTAGCGAGAACATTCCTTAACTAAGCCTCTTTTTAGAAGCTGGCATTGCTTCAGGGCTTGTCCGTGGCGTCCTTCTGAAAATTACAATTAATATTGGTATTAGCCATGACCAACTTAAAGAAGACATATGGGCGAACTCATGATAGTGTCACATTTATTGGCTGATCGATCAGTTTTTTTGTTTGTTTGTTGTTTTTTTGCCGTGGCCATTTTTTTTAAAGAAACCACCAATTAAAAGAACTGATGCTTCGGATCAGCCAGGAGTAGTGTTTCAATCATGTCTTAATGCACACGACTTACTTAATCTAACGTCAATCAGACCTCGGTGTACCCGTCACCGTCGTATTCAAAAGTATTAAGGTTAGGCCTATATACTGATTTGTCTGTAGGCCTATCACACGTCACAGTCAAACGCGAGATTGTAAAATTTGAGACGATTGTCACTAATAATAGCAGAAAGAGACAATGGTTTTTTGTGTGTGAGGAGGTGGGGAGTTATAAGACAGGTAGGTCAGACAGCTACAATATGAAAGATAGAAGGCAAGAGAGATTTCTTCTTATTTCGTTCACTTGAAACATGTCTATATCTGTAATTCTATATCCTAAATAAAACTCACTGTCCTTTGTAGTTAATACAGTGGCCCACATAGTTTTTATTCCAGTGCTGTTTCCTCTGGCCAATATGTTTGTCACAGCTTTTCATACTCAAAACACTCTTGCAGTATATGTTTGACACTGTGCTGCCTGTGCACATGGCCGTGTTGCCAATCTTGAACTTTGTGTACATGTAACTGCGGAGTCGAGGCGTAGAATTACAACTTGTTCCGATCTGTTCATAATGTGATAGTCATCTTGTGTTGCTGTTTGTGGCTTTCTTATTGACTCGATCATCTGTTTTTTTATAGCGGATAATTGGTACATCTGGTTGGTCTTCAGCGGCACCTTCCTTATCCTGTTGGTCCGTTTTTTCATTTCCTGGTATTCCACAGTGAGAGGATATCCACTGCATAGATACCCTATAACTGGTAAGACATTAAGTAGTTCATTAAGTAGTTTTTGTAAGTCTGTTAATTTTCCAGACTGGAGATCTTGAAGCTTGAAACTATGACTGGTCGGACAGCCCAAGCAGGACCACAGTCCTGCCCAAGTAAGCAGGGTGCTGAAGACGGAGAGAACAAAAAACAAACGAAACATCTTTTTTTATTTTTTAGATACAACCCTCTCCTTGGTGAAAACGTATCCATGGCCCTGCATCCTGATAAAAGATAGGCCCTACTGGAAATAGAGAGTTTTGGAGATCCATGATCGCCTACGTCAGTAGCTATTTTCTATAGTCGCTGTGTTTATATCTGATCTGAATTTGTGGAACTCTCAAATCAAGAAATCAATTTAAGTTGATTCTAAATGATCTTCTGCATTATGTTAACTGTTGTTTTTGTTGCAGTTTATGAATGTGATAGATAAGTGATAGGGCTAAGTGATATTATTAGTCATTCATTAGACTAGATTGTAATTCAAATGATGCTGAATATTCAATGTAAGTACAGAACATAAATAAGGGTAGATGAGTTTCAAGCAGAAACAGTAGATTAAGATGCACAGATCTCTCCTTGTGTAGCTGCGTCAAAAGTAGCCGCTTGCATGCTTGCAGTTACAAGATTAGAAGTCATGGGGGATATTGGGAGTGAGAAGCTAGAACTTAGTATTATAATATAGGTACTTGACGGACAAAGTTTTCAAAATTGTGCTACATAATTACAAATAATGTAGTTAGATAGCACTTAAAAATTGCAATTCAACGATACTTCAACTATGTAAATTTATGTAACAGTAAATCGATCCTGAAAAAAGTTCGGCGCAAATTTGATTTCGTCCACCGTTGTGACATTTGCAGTGTTAGATAAGTTGCATAAAATTATAGATTTTTGTAAATGGGGGTTAAAAGGATTAGAATTAGTTTATAGATTTGTTAGGAGGGGAAAAGGGTTAGAATCAGTGTTTAGATTTGTTTTAAATGTGCATTTAAAAAGGCGTGAATCGATATGATCTATAGCACAACGGTGGACAAAATCAAATCTTTAACAAAAGTTGTCATTTTTTTTCTAATGAAATTGACATAAAATTTATAAAAATAATTTTAAATTTACATGATGAATTGAACCATATAGGAAAATATGGTGAAAGTAAAGAATAGTTCTCTGCTGTACTATAAATAGCACAATGTTGACAATTTTACCTATCCAACGTCATGGATTCCCGTGTAACACCAATCAAAATAATGGCTGCCGTGACGTCACATCCAACAATCACTTGAGTTGAAATCTAGACACAGACGAACTTATGCATAATCTGTTTGTTTTCCAATTTACACATTTTTTACAATTTCCTATTGTTTGTGGTGAGCGATCAGTATTTCTGCCTGCTATACACGGAGCGAGGTGCGCACACACATTATAAATATTATTTCTAATCCTAACCTTACTCTAAGTACTTACCCATAAGCTTGCCAAATCACACAACAAAGGTCAGGTAACACCTCGACACTAGAGCAAAGGTCACAGCAGAGAACTATAATTTACTTCAGCCGAAAATATAAATACAACTTGTGATCACAAAATGTAGCCAAGCTGATAATTTCTAAATTATCTTATATAAGAAAATTCCCAGACCTGTGAGTATTATTTTAATAATTATTTATTATAATTGCAGTGTCAATCTTCTATTAAAAGAATCAGATAAATTATATTATAACTAGGCCTAACACTGCAACTACTGGTGGACAATGGTATGGAAAGTTTGCACAGTTTTTATTTGTTTATTAAAATGTACCTCTTAAATGCGATGTATGCTTTTTTCAACTATCTATCTATACACTGTATCTCTTGTGGCATCAGGGGTAGAAGAGTTCTCGGTAGATGGCCTTTCTGTGTGCTGTTTGTAAACCTATTCCTGTGGCTTCTTTGATTTCTGTGATCCATCTTTTACATGGTCTGCCTCTGGCTCATCTGTGACATGCTGTCTGTTGGTAGTCTGGAAGTGTGTGAAAACCACTTGATCTGTTGTCTTTTGACTTTTGATGTGTTCCAATACTGGTATTGTTTTGGTTATCTATCTGGTGTTATCGTTTCTAATTCTATCTCTTAATGACACTCTGAGGCAGTTGGACTTCCGGCCGATGGTGGGAGATGGTGGTTTGCTATCACTGCTCGCCGAAAAGGAAGAAAAGTTTCTGTTTTTCAGTGTTTTTCTAGATGGACTATGTGATTTCTTTTCTGAATGGGATAGATTAGAAAACGGTTTAACCATTTGGAGTCACTGAAACGATACTGTGACTAGCTTAGCGAATGGACAGTGTAGAAACTAGTACTAGTATCACCGCTTATAGGAAACAATGAAGTGCTCCTTTCAATTGTGGACAAATAGTCAAAATTGGCCATATCAGAACTTTTTACCATAAAAAATAGTGGAGGCCGTGGTAATCCAGTTACCACGACCACAAGAGTGACCATAAAGGAGATACAAGTTTGCACAGAATAACTAACTAGGCTATAGGCACTTGGTCTGCACATATGTGGAAAATATTATATGTTTTATGCCACTCTTGATCACCAACTCCACTGAAGATGCATCATCAAAAGTTGATAATACCTTTCATGCCTGTGTAGAATGACTCAACTATACTTAGGAGGGTTGATAGCAGCTGATCATCTTGAATGCTTTAAATAAACTCTCATGACTTACTAAGTCAAATGTCTATGATCAATAAAAGCAACATGCAGGGGCTGCTTTTGTTCGCAGCATTTCTCTTGTAATTTGATGTAGTGAGAATATATCTGATTGATCGGTTTGTAATTTTATTTTATTCCCTGGTACAACTTACCTACAACCAGTTTTAGATTTTGCCCTAGGTCCAAGCACCCATTGAAGCAGACAGGTTGTGGAGTATCATATCTTATTGACTTATCTTACTGCTCAGCTTAAGGTGGGATTTAGTTTATCAATGACACTGAAAATGTCTCCCAACATTAGAGATAGCCTGTGGCGCCCTTTATAAATGCCAATTGACAAAGACTTACCGTAACTGTCATCTCCTTATTTGATTCAGAGACCGATTAAGGCCATGGATGGAGTATATCTTTCCATAGCACAATGCCCAGGCGTGATCCCTTTCTCTTTCTGCCTTGTTAACTCCAAATTTAAGTTAATACCAATACATTTGATACAAGGCAAGCTGCAGGAGCTGCCGAATCAGCAGAGCTGTGCACTATCAGTGCTTCCAACCTAGACTAGCTGCCAACAAAGGCTAAGAGACTGATCAGTCTCTGTGACATTTCCGTTTGGTTTTAGGTTGCATTTCTTCATTCTAGGTTAAGTCTTGTAACATATGTTCCTCAATATCTGTCAGTTATTGCAGATTTTCTGTATTTTTTACAGAAAATACTCAGGTTTCCATTCAGTATGATTTTTAACATTTTCCTTTGGTGAAGTTTTCTTTATACAGAATATGGATAGAATTTTGGGATAAAATACATAATTTTAGTGTTATTTTGGGATAAAACATAATTTCAATGGTATTTTGGGATAAAATAAAATTCTTATGGTACCGGGTATTTTGAAATATAGCTGAATTTTAATGGCATTTTGGAGAAAAATGCTGAATTTTATTGATATTTTTGAGTAAAATTCAGACCACTCTGGAAGTTGACAGTTAATATTTTTGTTACTCCAAGTAGGGAACTGCTTTTCAAAGCATTGCTCACTACTATGAATTGGAGTCTTCTGGCTATGAAATACATTCATCAGATGACATATTCTTTCCAGAACGTAATCTATGGATTGCCCGTGTGTTGCCAGGGCCTGAAAGGGGAGCAAAGAATAGCAACACTGTTTACCTTCCATGCATGTCGTAAAAGGCGACTAAGGAGGTTATGGGATGGAGTTGGCTGTCCCATCCCATATAGGGTCAGTGACTCAAAGCCATGCTGAAGCTGGATGTGTCAGGCCGAAAGGCGCAGATATCGCAGCAATGCTGTAAACCATGACACAATGCATTCCGTCCTCCAGACTACATCCTGCTAATCTGCAGGAATTTGAGAACGAACGCAGAAGAAGAAGAAGATCTCTATGGATCTCTTGAATTCTCCGCGGTCTTGAGCAAGTTGTCCCGTCTCTTTTAGTGACATGCACAAGAATTCTTGAATGTTTTTTGTTCAACAGCGTCTTGGGTGGTCTTTGCCTTTGTGGTCTTCTATCATTTCCAGTAACATTCCATGCCGTCATGTCTCTTAATGTGACTGAAAAATAAGCTTTTTTAAAAATATGGTGTTCTTGAAGTACAGCTCAGGAAAAACTTCTCCATCACACAAAAGAATTACAGGAGCTCAATTTTGAGTAATTCATATGATGGTGATGAAATAATTCCTAAGCTGTGAACAGGGTAGCTCTTGGCAACCCTAGCCTTACTGACAAAAGTACAGGTCCTCCACAGTTGAGAAATGGTGGTGGCACCTGAACCCATGTAAGTTTTGTTGTCTCAAAGGCATGGTTGTGTTGGGGGAGGTTTTGTTATGGAGGCATGGTTAGTCCCTGAAGGAATGCAGGGTTAGTCCCTGAAGGGATGCAGGGTTAGTCCCTGAAGGGATGCATGGTTAGTCCCTGAAGGGATGCAGGGTTAATCCCTGAAGGAATACATGGTTAGTCCCTGAAGGAATGCAGGGTTAGTTTCTGAATGCATGGTTAGTCCCTGAAGGTCCACCGAAGATGGATGTGTCGGGCCATTGGCGTAAATAAAACTGTGACACAACGCATTTCCATTCTCTGGACTGCATCCTGCTGGAGATCTAGTAGTACTGCTACAGGAGAGATCCAGCAGGAGTTTGAGAATGAACGCTGAAGAAGAAGTCCATGAAGGGATGCAGGTGTTAATCCCTGAAGGAATATATGGTTAGTCCCTGAAGGGATGCATTCAAGTGCAGCAGTATCCCAGGATCAGCATGTCCTGTCAAGAGCGCAGCATATATATCTGGGGCAACCAGTTCATTCTTCTGCCAGATCTATTGACACATCTGCAATGCATCTTCTAGCATTCCCTACCACCTAGGAGTCTGTCACAAAAAAAAGGTGCAACGTCCCTCAGCCTGTATTTCTTCATCATCCATGGGAAGCATTCGACAGAAGACAAAAGTAGTAAATTGAGAAAGACATGTAGTAACAATAAATATTTTTCAGAGGTCACTGGTTGTCAGCCTAACCCCCGACTTTCCTTAGCCCAGAAATTCTGTTTTCTTATTTGTTTTATCTTCTTCTTCTCCTTATTCCAGATTTGTGACATGTCTGGAAAGTAGATAGTGGCTCTATTTTTTACACCTTGAACTAGAAGTCCAGACCCAGGTTGCCAAACTGTTGAATTCCTGGCAATATGAAAAACGGAAGTTACAAGTTGCATATCACTACCATTGATTGATTTTAACCAAAACATTAAGTAATACTGTTGCTGGATAGGTTGTCATCATTGCATGGGAGAATGGCAGAAAATGAACTTATTACTAAACAGACAAAGTTGTGAAGAAACATGGTCATAAGTGACCTCGGCATGGCACTTGATTGATTAATTGATCACTAAATATGGCATTTGATTTATTCTGTCTTTCTATCTACCACTGGATTGAGGAACACAGTATCCTAGTTGATAGTGAGTTTGCTCGCTTTCACCGGATTACAGTGTGCCAGGTTCGAAACCATGTCCTGACAAAAAATTCCAGATTGTGATTTCTCACTTGACACGACCACTCCTCCAGTCGACTCAGCTGTAAATGAGTACCTGACACGAGTTAGGGGAGGTAAAAAACAGCAAGGAAGGAAAATGGTCACCCCACCTAATAGTTGCTGCGGCTTAGTACATGAAGAGTTATCTTCATCCCCGACGGCAGATGCCATGGGGCCTACCTTTACCTTTTTTTACTATCCACCATTATCCTTTGTGCATTACAGAGTCGCAGAGTAGAAGGATGCTCAGTTATGTGCTTCATATATGCTTGTTTCTGTGGTTTCCTTTATTCATGTAATCCATCTGTTGCAAGGTCTGATTTTGTATCTGTTGTGTTTGAAGTAGCAAATCTATTTGGGGAGCGCTGTCTGGAGGTAATGTATTTCCATACTTTTATTGTTTGGTTATGTATTTCCATATTTTAATTGTTGCGAATGTGTTTTCCATACTTTTATTGTTGGTAATGTGTTTCCATACTTTTATTGTTGGGAATGTGTTTCTATATTTTTATTATTAATGTGTTTCCATACTTTTATTCACAGACTAAACAAAGATAGCTGAAGCAGACATGATTCTGTATCTGTCTGGCTCGCTTTCAGTGGATGGAAATCAGATCCAATGCTCTCTCTCATCCAGTGCTTTAATATTTGTTATCCGGTACTGTAAGACAGCAGCATTTGAGCTAGTTTTTATTCCAGACAGCGATGACACTATGAGCATGTGTTGTACTTTGAATAAAAGTGTAGGTATATGTGTTTTTGGAAATTAGAAAAAAACCGTACTAAACTATTTCACAAATAATTGTAGGTTTTTTCCAATTGCTGCTACAATGTGTTTTAATTTTTATCTTCTGCTTTCTTATTTGTTTTATCATCTTCTCATTTGTTTTATCTTTGTCTCATTTGTTTTATCTTCTCATTATTTCTCAAACTAATGTAGATTAGCAGGATGTAGTATAAAGAACAGAATGTGTTGTGTCATGGTTGACATCTTGGCTGTGATATCTGTGTTTTCGACATGACACATCTGACTTTAGCAGTGCTTCTATGTCACTTTGACCCTCTTTGGAACGTTCATAACTCTACTTTTACCTTTTCCTCCACTGGAGTTTGTTTAGTTCTTTACATGAGTTTCTAATTGGTGATCTTGTTATACCTTTTCATCATCATCATGTGACGTATTCTTTCCAGAATCTGGTTTTCTTTATGGATTCTTTGAACACTGCGATTCTGGGTGAGTTGACCTGCCGCAGTTAGAAACGTGTTTAAGGAATCTGATATATCACTGCACCATCATCATCTTGGGTGCCTTCTTTCTTTGTTGGTATACATAAAATTCTTCTGTAGCATCTCATTTTGAAAGCAGTGATTATCTTTGCTATTGTTCTATTTAATGTCCAAGCCTCACAACATATATTGTCACTGGAAATGTGCATGTTTTGATCATGCATAGTTTGGCTGTGCTGCTGGTGCCTTGCCAAAGATTTTTCATTTGCCCAATGTTGCCAATGCAAATTATTCTTAGATTTTAACAGCACAGTCTCCTGAGCTGTTTATGTTTGTGCACAAATACTACTGGAAATTTGTTACGTCCTCTAGTTCGAAATTGTCAATTATTATCTTTAGTTGTACTTTCACTTTAAAAGTTGTCATAACTTTTGTTTTATTCATATTTAAGTACAGGTTTTGGGCTGCATTGTGTTCTTTTGTTAATAGTAACATTTGCTCTAGATCATCTCTGTTTGTTGCTAAGAGAACTGTGTCGTTAGCATGTCTGATTTCTGGGATCTGCTGATCGTCGGAGGTAAGAGGTTAGAAGTCAGCATATGTCATGTCGTCTTTTATTTTTCACATTATGTTTTCAGCATAGATATTAAACGGGTACAGTGATTGTGTGCATCCTTGTCTAACTCCTTTCTGTACATTACACCATTCTGATATTGTTCCGTCCACTTTTACTGCTGCCTCTTTTTAGTGGTACAACATTGCGATTAAATATGTGAGTTGTTTTGGAAATCCCATGTCGACCATAATTTTCCATAATTGGTGATGCCGTACACAATTGAACGTTTGGTGTAGTCGATGAAACATGCGTGTAGGTCTAAATTGAATTTTCTGCATTTTCTATAATGTTATATCATTGATAGATAATTAATAGATAGACAAACATCTATCTTGATTGTTGACTATCACTTCATATATAATATCTTCATACCATGGTGCTAGACTGTCTAGAATGTTCTAATTTTGTTATCATTGTTCTCATTTGCCTTTATTTTATTCTCATCATATGTTTCAATCTTAATTTCCTCATAACATGTCAAACACATTTTTAATCTGTATAATATACACATTTAATTATATTGTCCTGTGTTGTCATATCCACAGATATTCTCGGATCTCCGTGTGATGTTCATGGCATGGGCTGAATTGCCCCCCATAGTCAGAAATGTGTCACTCCCATCCCTACATCAACCTGAGTTGTCTCTTGTTCGTTCAGGACTCTGCGTTCTTCTGCGTCACATCATCAAAGAATCTGACATCCGGACTCCACATTTCCACCTGATTGATTTGCTGGTATGGATATAAAATATATAAATCAGTGGTTGGTTTTCAACATAGGCTATATGACCCTCCTGGTGGAAAGGGATGGAGAAAAACCCATCCAGGGGCCACAGGATTAAAATTTCCAATGATAAACAAGATTTACAACAGTAAAGCTTTGAAAACCTTAGTTACTTAAAAAATAAATCAACGACCTTTTTCTTTTAAAAAAAGTTCGAGAGGGGCTTGTAAGAAAATCCCCCCCCCCCCCAAAAAAGGGTCCACAGAGCAAAAATTGTTGAGAACCACTGATATAAATAGTTATGTTTTTATATTAAGTTTAAATAGCATATAAGTAATATAATCTCACATATGGTGGGAAAAGAAATTAATAATTTACATTAAATTTCCTCCAAGTTTAACCTTATTGCAGCAGTAACTAAGTAAGAAGGAATGATATTTGTATTAAGCGCTCTCCCATGTGTTGCCTGGGCCTAAAAGGGGAGCAAAGAATAGCAACACTGTTTACTTTCCACGCATGTCGTAAAAGGCGACTAAGGAGGTTATGGGATGGAGTTGGCTGTCCCATCCCATATAGGGCCAGTGACCCAAAGCCATGCTGAAGTCGGATGTGTCAGGCCAAAAGGTGCAGATATAGCAGCAATGTTGTAAACCATGACACAATGCATTCCGTTCTCCGGACTACATCCTGCTAATCTGCAGGAGTTTGAGAACGAACGCAGAAGAAGAAGAAGTATTAAGCGATGTAGTCTTCTTCAGTGTTCATTCTAAAACTCTCTCTCTGGATCTCTCTTGTAGCAGGAGAGGTCTCTCTTGACTGGAGACGCCGACAGGCCTTGGTAACGTAATGTCGTCAGCATTTCTAGATGTCTATGGGGTCCATAAGGTTAACATTTGCAGGACTTTCTTGAAAAGATAATGATAGCAATTGTATGAATATCTTGAGAGGTTAACAATAACAGTTGCAGAAATATCTTGAAAGGTTAACAATAACAGTTGCAGAAATATCTTGAATGGCTAATGATAACAGTTGCAGAAATATCTTGAATGGCTAATGATAACATTTGCAGAAATATCTTGAAAGGTTAACAATAACAGTTGCAGAATATCTTGAATGGCTAATGATAACATTTGCAGAAGTATCTTGAAAGGTTAACAATAACAGTTGCAGAAATATCTTGAATGGCTAATGATAACATTTGCAGAAATATCTTGAGAGGTTAACAGTAATCGTCATCATCAGGTGCCATGCTGGCTGGCGTAGACGATCATTGCTCTCCACAGCTCTCTGTCTACAGTATTATGTATCAAGCTCGTCGTTGTTTCCCTGCCATGCCAGGTTGTCAAACTGTCTAATATTTTCTCACGTTGTCACCCTCTGTCTCTTGCCTGTTGTGACTAAGTTCTCCAAACCTGCCTGTCTCATGAAGTGGCCAAAAAATGACGATCGTCTTTTTCTTATATTATTAAGGTCCGTTCCGCATTTGACTCTTTCAACACTTCCACATTAGTTTTTCTGGCATCCATGGTATTCTCAGCATTCTTCTATAGAACCGCATCTCTGTTGCTTCTAATTTCCCACTTTCCAGTTTGTTTATTGTCTAAGACTAGCATCCATATGTTAGTATAGGAGTTATATAGCAATGCAATGCAGAATAACAATAACAGTTGCAGATATGTCTTGAAAGTTTAACTTTAACAATAGCAAGATGTTTTCTGTTTTGTTAAAAATTCAAAATATTGTTGTTTCCTCAGGGATTTCGACAAGGCAGCATGAAAATGTGTTCTGAGGTAATTCTAATAATTTGGTATTTCTTTATAGCTGTTTGTATTTTAATATTTTTAATGGTTTGAAAATTAATAACATTTAAGATGTTATGCAAACCTTTTTTTGCACTTGCTGTTCCGCTCTGTTTTCAACACATTTTTTAAACGAGCAGCCTCTGGTTCATAGGAACTATCAGCCATCATACTCTTCATCATCAGCTTATGAAAAAAGGGAATGATGGTAGCAATAGGTTGGAGGCTGATTTTTCAACTCACATGATGATACTCTCAGACTCTACTACGGGGATCTTCCTGGCTTTGTGGTTAATCCACTAACTTTGTGATCAAGTAGTTATGGGTTCGGATCCTGCTTGAAACATCTTGTCTTGTTTACAAAATATATTTGTTTTCAGAGATCCCTGGGAATTGTGGCTTAAAACTATGGAGTTATATGCTATGAGAGGTACTTTCTGTGGGCGGCATGCCATTTCATTGAGAGGAATGGAGTATAATGCGTGTAAAATGAAGTAATTCTTCTATGCCTTTTCAATTCACACCCAAAACATACTACTTAAGATAGACAAGTGCATGTTAAAATAGGAATGATTATTCCCTGTTGCTGAATAACTAGATTGTACAAACTATTACATGGATATACTGCCCTTGTCATGCTGGAGTCAAAGACAACAGAAAAACAGACTCATTGGCAAGCAATGCTTTTGTTGATGGCATAGTATTGAAAAGAGATAGGGCAGTCATAGATGTACTACAACAGAGTGAAGAAGATGATGCTGGAGGTGATAACGTACATATAGGAAGAAAGTGTGTGCTCTCTGAAATATTTGACATCATCAACATCTTACTGTGACTTTGAGTGCAGTCTCTTAGATGGTGACTGGAACAGAGAGCAGAGCACTTATGGGAAAATCCTGTGTGCCATTATGCTGGTTTCTAAACAAGAATCAAGAGAGAATTAGTTAGCTTGAAGTGCACTGCTTGGACTGCAATATGAATTCAGTTCTGTTAAACAGTTTCTGTCTAAATTGTTTCGTTTTATATCTCCTTTGTTCATGTGTCGCCGAAACCCACAATAGAGCAGAGAATAGGAACACAGCCATGAAAGTCGTAAGAGGCAACTAGGAGGTTTATCATGGGTTGATTTCCCCATCCATGATCTCTGCTATGATGAAGCAGGTTGGGCGTGGGTTCTTCTTCATAATTCATTCTCAAATTTCTGCTTAATCTCTCTTGTAGATGCACTATGATCCAACTAGATTTTCAGCAGGATGTGGTCCTGAGAATGTAAATGCACAGTGTTGCCATTTTATTTGCGCTAGTGGCCCGACACATTCTTCGGCGGAGGCGTGGGTTGACTTTTTCAATCATGATCTCTGCTATGATGAAGCTTGTTGAGAACATTGACTTCCCCACCCATAATCTCTACTATGGTGGTGCTCATTGAAGACCCCTGCCTGGAATTCTGTGAAGGTATCAATCCTCTTATCTGCAGAATGCCTCGAGATTGTCAGAAAGTTCTCTCCAGAGTAGGATACTGTCCAGCTTGTGGGTTTTACACCTCATATTACACCCCATATTGAGTAAAATAGTCATCTGAGAATTGCAAAAGTTCTGTAAAACATCCCAGTCTAAAATAAATTCCAGAGGCACACCAATCAGGATGTGAAAAGTCACTCCACTCCCTGACATAGAGAAGTTGAAACACCAATCAGAATATGAAAAGTAACTCCACCCCCCTGACAGAGATGTTGAAATACCAATCAGGATGTAAAAAGTAACTCCACCCCCCTGACATAAAGTAGATGAGTGACATGCTGGTACTCCCTTGGAATTCTATCATCTCATATTGCAAGGTTTAATGTTTGTCAACCGTACATGACATTCTTTTCAGAAAGTAGTCTTCGTTCTGGATGTTCTGAACCCCTCATGTTTCTGGGTGAGTTGATCTGCCAAGATTACGTTTAAGCTATCTCTTATCCATTGTCATCTTGGGCAGCCATTACCAATGTTATGAGCAACCATATCTTCCATTATTAATGTGTACACGCTGTTATGTCTTCTTATATGGCCAGGAAAATCTCTGCTTTCTTGTTTTTAATATTGTATAGGAGCCAACCCAATCACTTTTTCATCTTTTTTGCTGACCATAGCATTTCAAATTTTTACTACCTACTTGAAAAAATGTCACGTGTGTTCATAAAAATCCTTTATTGATACAGTTTTATCTCATCTTTATCTCTAGGTCTCAGGTTTTACAAAGCTCTGTGAAGTAGAGCTTCCACTGTCAGTCTCTCAACTGATAGCAACTGTTAGGTAAGTATATAATGCCAGGTAAACATAATATGATGTGATGATGCAAATTGTAAAAAGCAGACTAAATCAAGATTTTGACAAAAAGGCCATTTCCAAGTATCACCATGTGTGCTGCCCAAAGGGGGAGGAGCAAAAAATAGCAACACTGTTTACCTTCCATGTGCGTCATAAGAGGTGGCTAAGGAGGTTCTGGGGTGAAGTTGGCTGTCCTGTCCCATCCCATATAGGGTAAAAATAATCCAGAAGTCACATTGGAAATTCGGCATGTCGACCGAATGACACAGATATCACAGTAGAGCAGTAAACCATGAACACATTCCTACTTTAGAATACATCCTGTTAATCTGCAGGAGTTTGAGAATGAACACAGAAACAGAAGTATCTTCATCAACTAGACAATACACATCAGGTAGGAAATCTATCTAGAAATTAGAAAAATTAGTCTTTAAAAAAAACCTCGGGTTTCCCAATAAGTATACCATCCCTCTCAACTGAGCAGCATGTCACATGCTTAGAGTACTATTAAGAAAATTTAGAGAAGATACTCCATAGCTTCGTGTGATAATCACCGGAGACCCCTAAAAAAAATTAGTGCACTTGAAAACAAGATGTATCTCTGATAGCCTTATGTAATTTAAGAAGAAACATGAAACTGGTTATTCTAATGGATGTACCTGATATATTTACTGAATTTATGAAGAAACATTACATCGGCTATTCTAATTGATGTACCTGATATTTTTACTGAATTTATGAAGAAACATTACATCGGCTATTCTAATGGATGTACCTGATATATTTACTGAATTTATGAAGAAACATTACATCGGCTATTCTAATTGATGTACCTGATATTTTTACTGAATTTATGAAGAAACATTTCATCGGCTATTCTAATTGATGTACCTGATATTTTTACTGAATTTATGAAGAAACATTACATCGGCTATTCTAATTGATGTACCTGATATTTTTACTGAATTTATGAAGAAACATTACATCGGCTATTCTAATGGATGTACCTGATATATTTACTGAATTTATGAAGAAACATTACATCGGCTATTCTAATTGATGTACCTGATATTTTTACTGAATTTATGAAGAAACATTTCATCGGCTATTCTAATTGATGTACCTGATATTTTTACTGAATTTATGAAGAAACATTACATCGGCTATTCTAATTGATGTACCTGATATTTTTACTGAATTTATGAAGAAACATTACATCGGCTATTCTAATAATGTACCTGATATTTTACTGAATTTATGAAGAAAATTTTATTAGCTGTTCTATTTGATGTACCTGATTTTTTTGCTGAATTTATGAAGAAACATTGAATCTGCTATTCTAATGATGTACCTAATAATTTACTTACGGATTCATTCTCACAGAATGTTCTCTAAAATCTGCTAAACTTTCATTGTCTCATTTCTGTTGCAGAGATGTCTCCTTACAGCATGAGAATGAAGATTGCAATTCAAGGTCAACGGATGTCATTTTACCAAATTCGCTAATGAAACTTGACAGCCACTTTGTGAAAAAATGCAGAGTTCATAATGACAACAAGAGACGGAGAGAGGAGCTTATTAAAATTCAGGAATATTTTTCAGAATCTTCAAGACACAAAATTTTTCTAATGGAAGATAAAACTATTAACAGTAATAGAGAACAGAATAAAGAAATAGAGAACAAAACCTTAACGGAGACCATGATGGTTCACAAGTGTGGAGATAATTTGAATTTACATAATGGTCATTTAGTATGTAACAATAGTTTCATATCATCAGTACATTCCGTAGAAATTGGATCGGTTAATGAATCACTTAGAGTACAGATTGAAAAGCTGTCTGACAAAGATTCTCGGCTCCATATAGATCATATATCTTACCTATCTCACGGCATTCGTAGATTAAAAGTTGACAAACATTTCTGTATATCTGTGGACAGCCAAAAAATTAATATCATTAACCGAAATGGGGAAGTAGTGACAGGTTATGAAAACTTGGAATCTTGTGACAAAGAGAAATCAACAGATTGTTTGAGCATTGATGGTTATAATCGAACTGTGACAAGATCAGTTGTTGAAGAGATGGCAGAACTGGTTGAGAAGCTGACGTTTGGGGATATTGAATATGAGCATACATATTCTGAAGGAAGTGAGATGACACTGGCTGATTTGATTCTGTATGTGTATATCTACCATTTACTGGTATGTTATGCTATGTTTTGTTGATATTTTAGACCATATGTGGTATATTAGATAACCAAGCTGGAATGTTATGTCATGTTTTGTTGATATTTTAGACCATATGTGGTATATTAGATAACCAAGCTGGAATGTTATGTCATGTTTTGTTGATATTTTAGACCATATGTCGTATATTAGATAACCAAGCTGGAATGTTATGCTATGTTTTGTTGATATTTTAGACCACATGTGGTATATTAGATAACCAAGCTGGAATGTTATGTCATGTTTTGTTGATATTTTAGACCATATGTGGTATATTAGATAACCAAGCTGGAATGTTATGCTATGTTTTGTTGATATTTTAGACCATATGTGGTATATTAGATAACCAAGCTGAGCTGGAATGTTATGTCATGTTTTGTTGATATTTTAGACCATATGTGGTATATTAGATAACCAAGCTGGAATGTTATGCTATGTTTTGTTGATATTTTAGACCATATGTGGTATATTAGATAACCAAGCTGGAATGTTATGCTATGTTTTGTTGATATTTTAGACCACATGTGGTATATTAGATATATTTTTACTCAACAAAATAATACCTATTAATTTGTACTGGAAATTTAGAGAATACAGGCTTTTTTAAAACAAATGTTATAGATGAATATTGTCCATCCATTAATTATAAAGAACGTAAAACTGACATATACGCGAGAAACAAAATAAATACTCTTGCAAGTCAACATGAACATCTTATGGCAGTGGTGAAATGTCGCAAACTTGTTTGGTTTGGCCAGATGATAAGGCATGATTCCCTTTTCAAAAAATATCCTACAGGGAACAGTTTAGGGTGGAAGAATAAGAAGAGGCAAAAATAAAGTATAGATTGATAATATTAAAGATTGGACAGGATTAAGATTCTCCACACATAAACATGGAATTGAAAACAGGAAGGTATGGCAGAATTTTTGTGTTGATATTTTCAGAGTGGCACCTTTGCAGTTATAGTTTTGATGATGATGATTGATGTTCCAGGATAATAAAAATGAGATTGGTGTCATCGATCATGGGTAATAAAAAGGATGGAAGTGATTATAGTTAAGCTGATATAAATGGCAACCTACTAAACATAAATATTGCCTAGAAAAATTTTGCCAAAAATTCCCTGTTTATCGTTACATTCTAAATAGGTTAGATTAGTGGTTCTCAGCCTCTTTTGGCTCGTGACCGCCCCCATCCTTTTGAGACAAATTTCCTCTCATGGTCGCCCTGGTGCCTAAAACAAATCTATGAGGTATTCAAATTTTCTTTACAAGGCATCAAGGCTTTTTAACCTTTATCACTATAATTATAGTTATCTCTGAAATGGTGTTTTTTTTGTGCCCCCTCCCCCCGGAAGGGTCTGCAGCCTCTTCAATTTCAAAATTATTCTTTGTGGGAGCACTGCAAATCTTCTTGGCCCATGTTGAAAACCACTAGATTTGACAACAATTATTTGAGTAGAATGTAGAATATAATATTTCTGTCCTTGTGTATCTCTCATTATTGATTATATTCTGACAGGAAGTCCTTGATTTTAGTTGTCTTTCATTGGCTGACTATATACCCAACATTCTACGATGGGCAAGTCACATGACATCTGTAGCTGCAGTTATAAATGCAAGTCAGAGATCAGGATGGAAGATGGAGAGCTGCACCAATGGTCTGAATACATGTTTTGATGTGAATACAAAAGACGGCTGCCAGTCTCTACTGAGAGACAGACATATTGTGTTCATTAAAGAGAGTGAGATAGCGGAGGATGAGGACGAGATGGAGCTGAGGTTAGTGTGTCTAGATAAATTATCTGCTGCTTATAATCTGTAATAAGTAGGGTTGCAGTAAAACTTTACAAATAGAGAACACAAAGTCATCATAAGTTTTTCAGTTAATAAATCAATCATATTGGAGCATACAGTTAAATGGACTATGTGCTCAACATTGATACTACCAAATGATGGCATGCTTTCAAATTATTGCATCATCATCATAGAGTGCTGTCTCTGCAATGAAGTGTAGCTGCAACAGTCCTCCAATATCTTCTATCTCTTGCCTTGGTGGTGCAATCTACTAGACTGTCTTCTTCTTCAACATTCATTCTCAAACTCCTGCTGGATCACTATTGTAGCAGGACCATGGTCCTATTAGATTTCCAGCAGGATATAGTCCAGAGAATGGAAATGTGTTGTGTCTCCATTTTATTTGTGCCAATGACCCGGCACATCCGTCTTCGGCAGGTGCTAGACTGTTATCTGTCCATCTTATGTTTCTCTGCCATTTGATTGCAAATCCAAATGTTTGCATATCTTCATACAAAATTTCAGAACATGCCTTTAGCATGCTACTGGTGCATTTCTACAACAATTTCATCTATGCATGTTGACATCTAGTGTTGCATCTATACAACTATTTGCTGTATCCCTATTCAACAAAATTAGAATTGGATAGATCTCCAAAAAGCTTTCGACAAGGTCTAGATAGATGGACTGCTAGTAAAGCTGCAACAAATTGGAATTAGGAATAACATGAGTAAGTGGATACGATTCTTCCTACACAATCATAAAACAAGAGTCACTATGGAATGTCGCAACAGCAAAGAAATTATCCTAAAATGTGGAGTCTCTCAAGGATCAGTACCGTTTCCAACTCTGTTTCTTGTGATCTAATCTGCGAACAGCTGCAAGGTGTAAGAACTGCTATGTATGCTGATGACCTGGTGGTGTGGTGTGTAGAAGAGCACCTAAAGATCGCCAACAAAACAATACAAAAGGCAGCAGACAACATAGCAGCATGGGCAGAGAAATGGATGGTAAAGATAATTGCTGAAAAGTCCTTAACAACACTCTTCACACTCTCAGATAAGAACAAAACAGAAGAGATAAAACTTGAAAATGTACATATCCAAACAGAAGACGAGCAAGTGTATTTGGGCACAACACTAGATAAGAGACTGACATGGAGGTCTCACATTGAGAAAATAGAAGGACAGGCAAGAAAGAAACTTATCATCATGAGGAAATTGGCAGGAACAAGCTGGAGGGGGGCAATGAGGCAATCTTAAAGAAGGTATATACAGGTGCAATTAGACCAGTACTATAATATGGATCAACAGCATGGACTTCAGCAGCCAATTCCCATCTACAAGCCCTGGACAAGGTGCTAAATCAAGCACTTTGCCTTATCACAGGTGCTATGAAAACCTCTCCCATAAATGAAATGGAAAAAATACTAACACCATGATCCATGCAGAAAAGTACAAGAGCATGCCAACACACCCAATGAAGACCAGATTCTGTGGCTTAGCCAGCGGAAGGTTGAAGAGGAGCAGTTTTATTCACTGATCCTTCTTCTTCAGCGTTCATTCTCAAACTCCTGCTGGATCTCTCCTGTAGCAGTACTACTAGATCTCCAGCAGGATGCAGTCTAGAGAATGGAGATGCGTTGTGTCACCGTTTTATTTGCGCCAATGACCGGACACATCCGTCTTCGGCTGAAGATTCACTGATACAAAAACAGAGAATATAAGGAAGAACTACCAGACAAAATCATCAGATAGCCTGAACAGGATGTAGTAGTCATCACAGCCTTTTAAAACTCCTTGTCTATCTTAAGCCAGTCTTTCTGCTTCTGTTGTCATGTTCAGGTGGTCTTTGATATCTTGCATCCATCTTTTTCTCTTGGTCTACCTCGTGTTCGTCTCCCTGACATCCATTAACGTCTTTTCTAGGCAGTCATGGTGTTTGATATGGCTAAAATATTGTAGTTATCTGGAAAGAACCATGCTGTTTAGCCAGTTTTCTTTTACATTAATTTCTACCAGACATAACAAAAGAAAACACCAACACTTTTCCCTGTTCTGTTGGAGCAATATCAAAATTTAACTATCAGAACCACCATAAACAACTACCACACTATGATAGAACTGAATACTCTCCAAAATAAAACAATATTATGCAACATGATTGAAGATATGTACCCCAGAGAAGCATGGATGCAAGTATATACAGCCAGATCAGCAAACAGAGTGATGAAGAATGGAGGTGCTGGAGTGTACATACAATATTCAGAAAAAGAAAAGGAATCCTGTTCTCATCAACTGGAATATTCTGCTCCAACTACTCTGCAGAAGTACAGGCTCTAAATATTGCTGCAGAAATAATTAAAAACACAAGCCAATGTCAACAGGTGGTGTTTCTTACTCATGAAATGTCTGTCCTACAAGCCCTTGACAGCAACAAACTGATAGCTGAAGGAAACCATCCAAGAAGTGAGCATCCAAAGGAAGGTAATATTACAGTGTATACCGGGGTGCGAAGGGAACGCATTGCTCTAGGCGGACCCAGGGTTAGCAGATAACCAAGATCCCAAATGTACCTCGACGCGGTGCACCCTGGAAACAGAAATACAGCAGCTCGAGCTGATTCTGGCCAAATCATTTGGGGATCATGTCCGAGAATGTGGAGGTAGCAGATGGAAAGAGATTTGACTGCACAAGAGACAGACAATATCTCCGACACCACCAGCATCACCACATATAGCGACACTGTCGACATACAGTGAAGCTAGTCAGTCCAGTCCGAACATTGGAGGGGCGGCCAATGTAAAATGCACGTAAAGGTAGATGCATGGCGAGACAAATAGATTTCATACTGAGTACAATGAAACGATGAAAGGGCAGAACAGCGCTAGAGGGCAGCGCGAACTGCAAATAGAAAGTGAAAAGTCTCTAGGAAAGGTGAACTACAAGCTCCGTCAGCTCGAGACAAGCATCTAGTTACCTGTGTTCCTTACAGACAGAGACCCAGACCCATCCATTGGTGGCTGGTAAAGCAAGAAGACCTAATCCAACTCTAATGTCGAGCCTTCCTAAACCGGAAATATGCTCGCGAAGAGAAAGGGTTCTGTTCACGATGGGCTTAGGCACAAAAGGGACAACGATTTAGTCCTGGCCCAACTCTACTGTCAGGTTTCCTATACCGGAAGTACACTTGCAGAGAGAAAGGGTTCCGTACCCGATGGGCTCAGGCACAAAAGGGACAACGATTTAGTCCTGGCCCAACTCTACTGTCAGGTTTTCCTACACCAGAAATACACTTGAAGAGAGAAAGAGTTCAGTACCTGATGGGCTCAGGCGCTATTGGGACAAGGACGCTCAGCTCTAGAACGCCTTGCTCTCAAACACATGGTGTGAGACTCGAACTCGGACAAGGGGTACACGATGTCAGTGAATGACACCTCGGCTAAGAGGGCGAAAGAGCCAGGGTCCAACTCCTCTGTTGAGTTCTTCCCCTTAAGGAACCAGGCTCACGGATGAGAAACGGTGCCCAGTACCCAATGGGCACATGCACAGCACATCCAATTACACGAGGCGAGTTTATAGACAGTGGAACACCTCATGTGAGTCAGACGAGAGAAAAAATCGTCTGGGCGAAGAGTCCACTACGCGTGCCTGGAGACAGATATAGAGGCTGTCACAGGCTAAGGGTAGCCCACCCAAATTGTCAAGGCATGCCGAAATCGGATGTGCTAGGCCTACAAGGCGCATAACGGTGGCACAACGTAATCACGCTCCCGGCGGAAATCACACGGATATCCGTGATGGTTACAATGGAGCGAACGCAAAACAAACAAACAAACAAACAGTGTATACCTTCCCACTGTGGTATACCAGGAAATGAAGAGGCAGATAGGCAGGCAAAGAATGAAGCAACACAGGAGCAAAAAGCCCAATAAATCATCTACCAAGAAAAGAGGACCCTCATCAAAGCTATCAGGAAAGTCAACCACCCAAAAGACAACTATCACTATCTTGACAGCTCTGAGCAGGTTATTATCTTCTACCAGAACAGGACACAACAGACTAAACAGCCACTTAAATAGACTAATATGTGTTCCATCACCTCTGTGTCCATGTGGGCAGGCAACTGTGTTCAGTGACAACTGAACATATCCTAAACTAATTAAGGAAAGAACACTGGCCCACAGAGGTGGATATCCACATAAAGCTGTATGGGAGCACCGATAAGCTTTCAAATACAGCAGCATTTATTAAGAAAACCAAACTTGCTGTGTAGACTGGTCAAACTGCGAACAAAATCTACGTTGCCCACATCATCTAAAGTCAAGGTCTCAACTCGTCAGAAATTTGAACAATATGTACTCCCGACATTTCTTTGACACTTTTCTCTTGTGCAATGTGCAGCCGTATTAAGATCCTTTTTTCAAACCCAGAAGTACGTGCCCAAGTTGGCTATATCCAATACTTGAGTCACAGCTCCTACTTTGAATGGGAGCAATTGTGATGATGTGTTTAGGCTTCTGTGTGTTCTTGACAATGAACAACAACCGCTGACCAAACTCATGCTGGACAATTGTAACTTTGTTGTCACTTTGTTGTTTCCTATACACAACATTTCCCTCTAGCACATGTTGCTTTCTCCAGAGGCATTCAATGTGTACTCTAGATGCAGTGTACTCTATAGCAAAAACCAAAGTTAAATCACACACAATCAGGGATCTCCTATTTGCTGATGACTGTGCCCTAAATGCCAACACTGAAGCTGATCTACAATGTATTATAGACAGATTCTCCAAAGCCTGTACCAACTTTGGGCGTACTATTAACACAGAGAAAACAGAAGTCATGTTACAACCAGCACCTGGCAAAAGCTATCTCGAGCCCTGCATAAAGGTAAATGGTGTAGCACTGAAAGTTGTGAATAGATTCACATATCTAGGTAGTACGTTATCACAAAATGGCAATGTTGATGAAGTGTATACAAGGTTCGCCAAGGCAAGCAGTACTTTCGGCAGATTATACGCAAATGTTTGGCATAGAAATGGCATTAACCTCCAGACTAAGCTGAAAGTTTACAGAGCAGTGGTACTTCCAGTGCTGTTATACGCTAGTAAAGCATGGACTGTGTATAGACGTCATGTGAAAAAACAATCATTTTCATACAACTTGTCTCAGAAAGGTAATTAACATCAGATGGCAAGACAAGATTCCAGATACCACTGTCCTTGATAGAGCTGGTATCCCCAGTATTGACATGATCCTGATGCATACACAGATTTGTTGGGCAGGTCATTTAGTGCGTATGCCAGACCATCGTCTGCCAAAGATACTTCTCTATGGTGAGCTGGAGAAGGGTACACGATCTCAAGGTGGCCAAAAGAAGCGCTACAAGGACTCGTTAAAGAACTCACAGAAAGTCTTTGAAATAGACCATGATACATGGGAAGAACTTGCACAAAATAGATCTACATGGCGTTCTAAAATATAAAAAGAGCGCATCATTTTGTGAAAAGAGGAGAAATGCAGCAGTTCAACAGCAGAGAGCAGCTAGAAAGTCACAGATAGACTAAGATCCGTCTACAGTCGTCATTCCATGTCCGAACTGTACAAGGACATTTATAGCTAGAGTAGGGCTCATTAGCCATCTACGAACTCATAATCAGGGACATAATTCTAAGTGTATTTTCAAAAGTGCATGTAACAAATGGTCATCATCACTTATGATGGACGAACAACAAACACACTCTATACCATAGCAACATCTACCCATATCGGGACATTAACATTCGCCACCCCTTCTGCAAGACTGCATTTCGGCTGTCTGAGTCAGAATGCTTTGCATCACTGTGTGTCGACAGTGCTGCCGCCTGCGTCAGTATAGAGGTGTAAGAGATATTTACTCCTCTCTTTGCAGTCAATTCTCTTTTCATCTACAGCTTCCACATCCACTGACACAACCTAAAAGTGTTGGTCATAAGCCACTGTATTCTTTTTTCCAGGGAGCACCATGAGAAGGTACTTTTAGAATCTTGGTTATTTGCTAACCCTGGGAATTTCATTCGGACAACGTGAAACCCTTTACACCCCATTGTTTCTAGTATAGAATACACTTGTATCATATTCACGGTTAGCGATACACATATTCTCAGACTAAACATCACGATTCAAAATGAAGAATGTGCAACATCTTGGGATACACCCCGTGTGGTTTTGAGATTTCTCCTTGATTGTTTTACCATAGTTGCTAGAATCAAGGTTTGATGAGCCAAGGCTTATCTTAAAATCACAGCCAATAAATTTCATCCTTCACAACCAGTAAGATGAAAGACTCCAGGTTCAAAAGGAGTAGATCATGGTTGGGACATGCAGTAGATTTTCTTAGACTAGTATGTGAACCTACTTGCATTAGTCTTGCAGGAGTGAATACCTACTCCACCAGCATTGTGTGATACTGTTTCTGTAGCCATCACACTCAACAGAAATTGCAGGGGATTTTGATGTCAAGAAGATCTTTGACGATATCACATTAGAAATTTTAGAGATTTTAGAAAAATAATTCTTTGTTGTTGTCAATCAAAGATTTCTTTGTCTGCCTCTTCTCTTTTCATCCTCAACTGTTCATTTCAAAATAGTTTTAGAAAGTGAACTGTGTCTTATTATGTGCCCAAACCAAGTAGACCAGCTGTTCCACTACCATTAAAAGTTAAAAGTGGTTCTCGACAGCCTGCAAGTTTGTCTATTTGTTCCTGAACAAATATATTTGTCTTATGTTCTACATAATATCAATTTATAACAAATGTCTGTAGTACTTGTATTAAAAAGTTGGAATAATTCATTCCATATCTACAATTATGCTAATGCTCCAATGATAACATTTAAATGAACATAATTTTACTTGGTGGTGCCTATCTCCTCCAAAACTGTGCTTAACTTCAAGCAGAAATAACACTAATGTCATTCTGCACTATTTTTCCTGAAGACAGAAAGTAGTCAGGAAGAGCAGCTTTTATTCATCAACATTAATGGTGTCATGGGGACATCAAGTACAGGGTTACAATATACAATTAACATTTTGTTTTGTTTCTGAACAGTAATAATAATTTGTGTTGTCTAATTACAGTCGGTGTGCAAGGATGAAACACAAAGCTCTTAAACCTATGGTCACAGAGACACTATACAAATTTGAGGTATGGCACAACTTGCATCATTGCTTTCCTTTTTGCACCTCTTTTGCATACACAGCAAGGCTAGAGCTGTTTGATATCTCATTTTGTCTTGTTTAAGAATGACACTAGTGACAAACTTGTATGCTTTCTCTAGAAATCTTATGTTAAACACTGTAACAAAACCATTAAAGTACTTATGCAGAATGATCCATAAAAGCTAAAAATTGCATTGTTTTTGTTACAGAGTTTCCGTAGATGAGATCACTATATGAACGTTGTTTATTTTGGTCAGTAGAACAGAAAAGCATGGTTCCTTGTGTGAATTATAATTAGTGTTGTTTGTGTATGTTTAGTGGATTTCAGTTTTGCTGTAGTGGTTACCTATTATGTTTAGTGGATTTCAGTTTTTCTGTAGTGACTACCTATTATGTTTAGTGGAAGCTTGGGAAAACATGATTGTTAATTGTAGTAGAGTTAGCTTTAAAGAGGGTTATTGTTATATTTAGCAGTAGTGTTATTGTTAGTGTGGTGCATGGCCAAGAGGTTAGAGCTTTGGACTCGCACCAGAGTTTGATCTCTGTGAAAGAGTGGGTTTTTTTTCTGTGTATAAATTAAAAAACACACCCTGAACATGCCAACAACAAGGGCATGTGATGTTTATCACACAAGTCACTCAAATCTCCCTGCAACTTCCTAAAGGGAAAAATGCAGTATTGACAGATAGTTATTGTTAACCTGTAGCAGCCCAGTTAAAAAATAGTGCATATTTCCTCTGACACCCTGACATTTTTTATGACTAATTTTTCTGCATGTGTTTACTTTTTTGGCGTACATTTTTAGTTTTTGAGTTATATATTTCATATTCGGAGACAATGGAGATAAATGGATGCTGGATATGATTTGGAGGTGTTATTTGCTTGTGTGTGTCAGTGTTATGTTGTGTACAACCAAAATCAAGAATTTGGACAAACTCACACAAAGAACTTACTGCGTCATGCCTAGGCCTAGCTGAAGAAAACACGGCTCCTTCAATTCCTCGCCGTAAATGACATCAATTACATCACTATTAAATATTATAAACATCTCTCTCAAACACCATATGTTGATCTACAGTAACTGAAACACTAAAGCTTTAAAATTTGTCCTTTTCTGAATCATAATCTGTGAAGAAATAACGAAAAATGGTGGCACTAAGTTTAGACCTATGAAGTTCAGCTTGCAAATATGAAAGGTCGAATAAATTACAAATGCATATTTATATTGCTGTGGAAAACTAAGGAGCAATCACTCTCTAAGCACACACTTACTATAAGAGCATGATGGGAAATAAACATGGACGATTGTTGTCCATGACTACAAATGGCTACCTCAATGTAGACATTTGTTGACAGTGGGTTTCTATTGCTAAGTTACATTTGTTGAAATTTGTAGACTTTGGATTGCTACGGGTTAATGTTGAGATTAATGTTAGAATTGGTTTTTGGATTAGTGTTAATATTGGTGCTAAGGTTAGGATTAGTTTTATGGTTAGGATTAGGGTTAGTTTTAGGGTAAGTGTTAACAATTTTAAAGTGTTAATGGTAAGTGTAAAATTGGTCTTGTCTTGTCCTATCCGTGTGTGCCGCTAGGTGTCATGAGGAGCCAAAGTCTTCTCTTTTAGCTAATTGTAATGCCGCTGCCAAAATGCATCGTTGGTGTTCTAGTATTTCTCTGATATCATCTATCCATCTTCGTCTGGGTCTTCCCGTTTCTCTTTTCAAATGATCTTTTATTGAAGGCTATCGATGAAATGCGATCTGGTTCCATTCTGATTAAGTGGCTGAACCATTTGATCTTTTGTGTGTCTATGTGATTCTTTGCATGATATTGTTTTCACCAGATTTCTTATAGTTTCATTGTTTATTCTATCTCTTTTTGTTATCCCAGTGTTAATGCTAGTGTTGGGATTAATGCTAGAATTAGTGTTAGGATTAATGTTAGGGTTAGTGTTAGGATTAATGTTCCTATTAAACTGAAAACCAGATTCTAAACTGTATACATATGCTAAACCTGGAAGATGGACACAGAATTGAGATAGAAATCATATGGTTTAAAATGCTCAAAAACCATAGAGTAATTGACTTTTTTGTGCTAGAGTTTCTCATACATTCTATGTCTCTTTCAAGAAAGGAGATCTCTGCCTGCTGAGAGTATCACTCATAGTACTTCATAGTTCAAACGATGATCTTCAAGGATATTTGAACAAATATATTTGTAATCAAGACATCACAGGCTGATTTCAAATCCACAACTCATGGATGCATGACATATAACTTGACCACATACTGGTGACAATTTTAACTGCCTGAATCTTGAGAAGTACAACTCCTGCAGAACTGAAATTTCAACATAACCACAGATACCACAGACTACAAAGCTGAATCAGATGCTATGGATCAATTACATTTGGACAAGGTTGCTGACTTCATCTTGGAGATAATATTGAAACTGTTGTATGATTATTTACCAGGACTAATAGATTACTATTACATTTTAAAGTAAAGTAACAACTCAGTTTTATTATAGTAGTACGCTACTTTCATCTTTCCAGGCGATAATTATTATTGTTTTGTTATAAGTAATATAATCTACGGTCCATGGAGATGATGAATGTGACTCACAAGACCAATCTGAGCCACAGTCTTCACAGTTTATACAAGGAATCACAGGTTAACTAGTACTACTGTGTGCTGTTGTGTCATCTTAGACCATGTAACCCTTGAATTTCTATCACTTTCACCTTTACCTTTATACCATTCCTGATATTTCCTCTTAATGCAAAATGATCCATGGCAACCTGTTCCCATGATTTTGTATGAATGCATTTATAAGTTTTATTATTTATGAAATGATGACCAGCTTGTATTTCTATATGTCCACAGAAAGCTAATATAAGGTCAGTGACAGGAAGTCATTGTTGTGGAGACCATGTGGAAGTAGACTGGGATAGCTTTCCAGCGGCAGTCCATCCGAAGGAAGGTAAATCTAACAGAAATATGAATCTTTGTTACAATATTTGTTGATACAACCATCTCTGAAATGTCATAAGAATTTTCATATAACAATTTTCATTGTTCATAAATAACGTAGTAGTTCTCTGATTCATTTTTCAATTTATTTTAGAAGTTTTACTCTAAATCTTCTGTTATGTAGGTAGGTAAGCTTTTATCCATTTATACATCCTACCATTCACTCTGTGATTTCTTAATTTCTTTAGAAGCTCTTTTTCCAAACCTTCTCAAAAGATTTCCTGAGGTTTATCCATACTGTTAGGACAAATCTCTTATCTTGAAATGCATCCACTATCTTTTGGGAAAAGTAAGTTGCCTTATCTTCAGAAGAGTTGTATTGCCTGCTTGCTGTGATACAAAAAGGAATCTTATGAACCGATTTCATTGCTCTTTTGGTAAACCCATGGGTGCTCTGTCACTCCCAGCAGATGTTGAATAGTATGCATGCTGACAGTTCCTGTGACAATCTGGTTAAAAACATCTCTTTCTGCCCAGAAAGTTCCTATTCCTACTCATATCACTCCTAATATCAATTTTTTCAAATTGAAGCCTAGAGACAATATGTTTCACTGTCCATATCCAGCAGATTTCCACAAGGTAACTTTAGTATATCCATCCTAAACTCACAGATTATATGTGCATTTGAAGCAAGTTTGTCTGCTCTCTCATTGCCATAAACACCAGCATATCTAGATAAATAGATCCATGTGATGCCCAGGAGACGGGATGCAACTATAGATACCATCCACTAATATCTACTCTGATCATTTTTAATCATTCGAAACATGGACTGAAATATACAAGATAACTAACTAACCAATTAAAAATCTACAATCTTTCAGGTGATGTCCCCAAAAACAGAACACAGAGAAAATGCCAACAGCTTGAAAATTTAGCAACTGTCATGTTGACTATGGCCAAATCAGGCGATGTTCTTGTAGACTTCTGTAGTGGAGGGGTTTGTTACTTATTGATATTCTTTTTTTTTTTAAAAACTATATGATGATATAAATAATGATAGTTGTCAGTTACATGTAATGATGGTAACAGCTTCATTGTATTGTATCAAATCTTTAGTATATTTGAAAGGAAAATATGCAGGCTTATACTAATGTTGAAGCTCCTATGACATGAGGAATACATGACAACATGAGGCTGACAGCAGAGATACCCTTCTATGTTTGTTCTCAAACCACTGCTGGTTAGCCAAAAACTAACTTCTGCCACAGTTAGATTGGTGAAATTAAAACGGATAATATGCATCAACATTAATTTTTTAATGAACAATGAAAAATGTAATGACATTAGTACATAACATTTTATGGTTATAAATGTCCAGGAAAAATTATGATATGACCAATGTAAAGTATTTAAAAAAATATATTTGTAATTTAAAAGAAATGAAACTTTCCTGAAGTATATATATATATATATATGGATATAACAAATTTGGTGACCTACATGTGCATAGAATATATCGATTGATTTCTCTTTCTATCCATCTTTCTTAATCTAATCTATCTATCTATGTTCCTTCAGTGTCGAACTTGGTGCATAGGGCAGAAACCAGAACTCTCTAGTTCGAGCGATGTGATGCTACTGTGTGAAATTCTTGCATGTTGTTGAGACCCATAGTCATGCCCTCTTTGATGGTTGTTCTGCGAAGAATCTCTCTTGGTTTTCCTCTTTTTCTTTTTCTAACTGGTACCCATTTTAATGCTTGTAGTGGCAGTCTGTTTTCATTCATTCTAAGTACATGTCCGATATAAGTCCATCATTTGATTCTTACTGTTGTAGAAACATATTGCTGTTTGGTATCTTCTCTTGCTTGTTTGACTGGAATTCTTCCAAATCAATATTTAAGTCTTCTATGATATTTATTTTCAAATAAGTGTGCATAGAATGAGTTTAAATAATGTTTTAAGTGAAATTTGTATTCTGGTTTTATCAAATAATTTTTTTAACATTTACTTATCCTAATGTATCTTTAAAAATAATTATAACATACATGTGTAACCATTGTGAACATATAGAGAACTTATTGCTGAACATTTATGTATATTATACATATTGTAGGAAATATAATTACATGATTCATAGTAAAATTAATGCTAAAAAACAGGCTTGTAAAATCATGAAGTGCCTCTAGTCCACTAAGTGTTAAGATAGACAGTATGAAACAAAACAACAGCTCACAAACACATGCACAGATCATACATTGACATTGAGGGAAAAGACAGCTGAATCAGCAGCAAAGTGTAAATGTATAAGTAGGTTATGAACCAGCGCCATAACACACGGTTTTCTCATTGTTGCACAGCTGCCTAGCAAAGTGGCTGACTAGACACCGCCTGACTAGTGTTGCTTGTAGTACTTGCTCAGTAGCAATGATGAAAATCCTCAACCATATCAAAACGTGAGCCCTGGTATCCAATTTCTGGTGGCTGGGTGAACCTTGGGAGTTATTTTTGTATATGCAAACTACTAGGGGTGAAAGAACTTGAAACACTGGTTATCTGGTTGGCAGGCGGGTGACTTAGATACTACACTACTTCATCTCTCAGAATAAATGTGACATGTACTAATCATTTTAACATATCTAATTTTTAAGCATATCTTCAAACAATTTAGTTTGGTCTCAACATGTATTTCAATGTTACAGGGACACTTGGGCATATTGATGGCTTATTTGTTGCCAGATTGTCAGGTAAATTTTTGAAATAATAAGTCTGCCTTTATGAGCCAGAATCATTGGTACATTTATTTTAAAGTTAACACCCATTCGGTAGTTTCACTTCTGTAGCCACTGTTCATTCAACTCCATCTGAAGCATAGGTCCCCAAAAAATCTCTTCCGTCTTGTCTTAAGTTAAAAGTTCTTTTTGTACCCTACCCGTTCCTCTTTTACTTATTTCTCTTTCCTGGTCATATGATTTTTGTTATTCCAAAATTTGGGTCTTTGTAATACATGGAGAAGTTTCTCCTAGTGAGAAATACTTGTCTTCTGCGTTAACTGTCAATATGTTATTTCAGCTGAGAGCTTATTTATGTTGTACTGTTTAACAGTAGACTGCAATATTTGTGCCTTTCATCCTAGCTCTGATTTCGGCATTCAGTTTGTGGTGGGAAAGGCTGGACAGCTATCACAGAACCCAGGAGCTTACAGGGTGGCAGTGAGGACAGTGTTCTGTAAAGGACATGCCACATAGATAGCCTTTTAATTTATCGGCATGTGTGCAGAGCATATCAACCCTATGTCATGATAGTTATCTCCCACTGTGTCCTTGTACTTTACAGGTCGATATGACTGAGGATGACAGTTTCTGCAGTGGAGACAGTAGGCTACTTCTCAATCTTGTATGTGGTATTCTGCTGCTGGTGAACTTGTCTTGTGTATTAGACTGGCCATTGCCCTTTGTGCTCGTCGATATGAAATCATTTCAGGAAATATTCGATGGTATAATTGGACACGGGTTGGCGCACCTTCTTAGACTAGGTTACATTTACCAACATCATAAACATCTCATCTAAGTGTGAGCAGCTACACTCATTTGTTTGTGAAATGGGTGGTTTAGATTTTGTCCATTTTTATTCTTTATCACCATAAGCTTATTTAGAAGAAGACTTCACCTGTGTGTTGCCGGGCCCGAAAGGGGAGCAAAGAATAGCAACACTGTTTACCTTCCGCGCATGTCGTAAAAGGTGACTAAGGAGGTTATGGGTTGGAGTTGGCTGTCCCATCCCATATAGGGTCAGTGACCCAAAGCCATGCTGAAGTCGGATGTGTCAGGCCGAAAGGCGCAGATATCGCAGCAATGCTGTAAACCATGACACAATGCATTCCGTTCTCCGGACTACATCCTGCTAATCTGCAGGAGTTTGAAAACGAATGCAGAAGAAGAAGAAGAAGAAGAAGACTTCAATTATGAATTTTGCCAACTGAAACTTTATCACTCTCATTGGAGAAATAATTCAGAAAGTTGACAACTTTTCCTACATGGATGACACAAGATGGAGATTTAGCAAAAGAGATTTCTACTATAATTATTTTGTCATCCCTGGGGGGGGGGGGAACCATCTCCTACCAGGCACATCCACAGGTTGTGGATAGTAGAATGGCTTCCAGATAGCTACTTGTGTACTCAAAAAATCAATCAATTTTCAAGAGCATACCTAGATCTATAATCCGTAGTGCAGATCCCGCGATTTATTTTTTAGTTAGGTACCCTTGAGCCTTTTGTACTTAACTCTGAACATTCATTTGTTTAAATATGTGTTGGTGTGGACCTTTTTGTATTGCTGTCCATGTTATTTTTGGGTAATAAATGGTTTCTTTCTGTTCTCATATCCTCTCCCCCTTTTCAACAAAACCCGCTTCCATGACATGTTTACACGTTCGTTATTGTCACCTTGAACTTTGTATTGCTTACATGTCTACATTCTAGTGCCTTTGTGGTGGTAACATTGTTTTTACTGTTTTTATTGTCTTTTCACTGTTTTGTCTATTCTTGACACAGACTTAATGGTTAAAAATGTCTTGTATATTGTTATTTGTATCTTTTCGTATTTACACCCCATAGCCCCTTATTAATAGTCTATCAGTTGTGTTCAAGTGAAACTTCAAAAACGTTTTCTACTTAAGTACTATCATTATTCCATTTCACAGCAGTATTACTTTTTATTTATTGTCATATTACAAATCATGTGTGACTGTCCTTTGTGGTCTTCTTTCTTTTAGCTTTATACCCATGTATGACTTGCAGTGTCATGGGTAGAAGAGTTATCTGGAGATGGTTTTTTTGTGTGCTTCATATATGTTTATTTTCGTTGACTCTTATTTCTGTAATTCATTGTTTGCATGGTCTACCCCTGGCTTTGTAACAATCATGTCTGTATAGTAATGCTTTTTGAGGGGCATTGTCTAATGGTAGTCTGGAAGCATGCGAAAACCACTTAACGTGTTGTCTTTTGATGTATTACCAGGATAGGCATTGTGTTTGTTAGTCTTCTGATGTTTTAATTCCTGATTCTGTCTCTTATTATTACTCCGAGGATTCTACATAGACAAGTATTTCTGTAGTAACAAGTTTTCATTTGGATTCTGTTGTTAGTGTCCATGTTTGACATTGGTAGCATAGTGATGACATGATGATCATTTTATATAGTGCAGTAACTACAAAAGACAGTGAGTTTTATTAAGGAGACAGAATTACAGATATAGACATGTTTCAAGTGAACGAAAGAAGAAGAAGAAAAATATAGTGCAGTTTTGGTTTTATGCTCACATATTTGTTTTTGAAAATAGGAGACATCTGCCCCAAGATCGGATATGCTATCTTACATCTGTGTTGGATTTCTTTGGTGTTTTTCCCATTCAATGATATGATGCTTCCAAGATAAGTGAATTCTTTCACTTGTTTAAGTTGTTGATCATCTATTAGAATAGTATGTTTCTTTCTGTTTTTGTGATTGACATTACCTCAATCTGTGTTTTTTTTCTGTGTTTATCTTCATGTTAAATTCCCTATATGTTGTGTGGAATCTATTTATATGTTGTTGTAGTTGCTCTTTCATTGTTGCTATTATTGCTTGATCATCTGAAAAAAAGAAGCTTGCTCAGGAGGTTGTTTAGTTGTCTTCTTCATTAGTGATGGCAGTTTTACTTATGCAATAGATATATGTGACTGGCCTATGTGTGACTCATATGTGTGACTGCACAAATCATGTGTGACTGCACAAATCATGTGTGACTGCACAAATCATGTGTGACTGCACAAATCATGTGTGACTGCACAAATCATGTGTGACTGCACAAATCATGTGTGACTCATATGTGTGACTGCACAAATCATGTGTGACTGCACAAATCATGTGTGACTCATATGTGTGACTGCACAAATCATGTGTGACTCATATGTGTGACTGCACAAATCATGTGTGACTCATATGTGTGACTGCACAAATCATGTGTGACTGCACAAATCATGTGTGACTCATATGTGTGACTCATATGTGTGACTGCACAAATCATGTGTGACTCATATGTGTGACTGCACAAATCATGTGTGACTGCACAAATCATGTGTGACTGCAAATCATGTGCAGCTGCACAAATCATGTGTGACTGCAAATCATGTGCAGATGTACAAATCATGTGTGATTAAATTATGGTTGGCTGTCCCATGGTGTTTTTATTCAATACAATTTATGCTAGAGTGTGTTCTCAGGTGTATCTGGTTGAGAATAAAGAGGAGTCCTTACTGAAAGCATCAACAAGACTGGAAACCTTGGGTCTCCACAATGTTACCATGTATCAGGTGATTGTTCATTCTTAACAAAGCTAATATTTGCTATTGATAATTCAGGTCAGAAGGCTGCAAGTATGAATTTTAAATTTCTTCGATTTTTCTCAGATTAACAGGATTCAGTGCAGAGAATAGAATGCATTGTGTCATTGCTCACAATACGGTTGTGATATATGTGTATTTTGGCTAAACACATCCAACTTCAGCATGACTTCTGGGTCACTTTGACATTCTATGGGATAGGACAGCCAACCTAACCTCTCAAAACCTCTGTATACCTCCTAATAATGTGCATTGCAGGTCAAATGTTAGGGTTTTGGTTTAGAGGGGGGGAGTACCTAAGAAAGGAACATTAATGTAGCCTAATGATGCAGTCTGTTATAAATGTCAGCACTTGAAGATAGAAGACAGAAATTGTTCTCAGGAGTCTGCAGACAACTTGGAGATAGAATAGAGTAATGTTTCTTAACTTGGGGTCTGCAGACAACTTGGAGATGGAATAGAGTAATGTTTCTTAACTGTGGGCCTGCAGACAACTTGGAGATGGAATAGAGTAATGTTTCTTAACTTGGGGTCTGCAGACAACTTGGAGATGGAATAGAGTAATGTTTCTTAACTGTGGGCCTGCAGACAACTTGGAGATAGAGTAGATTAATGTTTCTTAACCAGGGGTCTGCAGACAACTTGGGATAGAATAATGTTTCTTAACTGGGGGCCTGCAGATAACCTGTAGATAGAATAATGTTTCTTAACTGGGGGCCTGCAGACAACTTGGAGATAGAATAGAGTAATGTTTCTTAACTGGGGTCTGCAGACAACTTGGAGATAGAATAGAGTAATGTTTCTTAACTGGGGGCCTGCAGACAACTTGGAGATAGAGTAATGTTTCTTAACTGGGGGTCTGCAGACAACTTGGAGATAGAATAGATTAATGTTTTTTAACCTGGTGTCTGTAGACAACTTAGAGATAGAATATGATAATGGTTCTTAACCTGGGGTCTGTAGACAACTTAGAGATAGAATAGGATAATGGTTCTTAACCTGGTGTCTGTAGACAACTTAGAGATAGAATATGATAATGGTTCTTAACCTGGGATCTGTAGACAACTTAGAGATAGAATAGGATAATGGTTCTTAACCTGGTGTCTGCAGACAACTTAGAGATAGAATAGGATAATGGTTCTTAACTGGGGGTCTGTAGACAACTTAGAGATAGAATAGGATAATGGTTCTTAACCGGGGGTCTGTAGACAACTTGAATCAACAAATCCCTTTGAAGGAGTTCCATGAAGCCTAAGAAACATTTGATAAAATTTAACATTGACAATAAAAGGGTAAGTTGGCCTTTTGTCTATCCCTAGGTTGTGTTGTCGTAGCTTCCAAACTTGCCATTCAGCTTAGGGGTTTGTGAAGGAGATGTAGTCTGCGTCCAGAGTCAGGTGTGTTGCTCTGGTTGAGGTGTAGTCATGTTTATTCTTGATGTTGTCTATTCATCTTTTCCAAGTCTGCCCTTGGCTCTGTATCCCGATTCCATCTTGTTGTAAGCTCTTATGGGAAGTTGATCATTTATCCTCATAAGATATCCAAACCAGTTGACCTATATAAAATAGAAAGGCTGTCACCTGTGTGTTGCCTGGGTCCAAAAGAGGAGCAAATAATAGCAACACTATTACCTGCTATCCATGTTGTAAGAGGCAACTAAGGGAGATTTTGGGGTGGAGTTGGCTGTCTAATCCCATAGAGTGTCAAAGTGATTCAGAAGCCTTGCTGAAGTTGGTTGTGTCAGGCAGAGATGTGCAGATATTGCAACCAAGCTGTAAACTATGACACAACACATTCCATTATTTAGACTGCATCCTGTTGATCTGTAGGAGTTTGAGAAAAAGCTTAGTGAATCAGGGACAAATACTGTACAAGTTTATTTAGACAACATTTCCGCCGAAGATGGATGTGTCAGACCATTGGCACAAATAAAACGGCGACACAACGCATTTCCATTCTCTGGACTACATTCTGCTGGAAATCTAGTAGGACATGTCCTGCTACAAGAGAATTCAGCAGGAGTTTGAGAATGTACGCTGAAGAAGAAGAAGACAACATTGACATAATTATGACTTTGTGGCAGAGAGCTATAAAGTCTGTCTCAGACGGTCTGTTACTATGTTTAATTACCACCGCAGGCAGTTGCACGCCCAGACATCTCAGAAAACAATGGCAACCTACTGAATGAAAATATTGCCTAGAAAATAACTACAGCCCACAAATACTGGGTTGATTGCTACATCCTGAATAAGATTCTCTAGCAACTTTCATATAATTATATAAGTATCAGTTGAATTAATAATTAATATCATCTTCATATGTGGAGTAAGGTGGATCTGTGGAAGAAATATGATGGATCCATGATTGTAACGAGGAAGTTAAGAAACATTATATTAAGGTTTTGGCCAGCTCTAGTTAAAAAAAACAACTTTGATTACAGCATGTTTTCCTGTTAAGGAGAGTGCAGGGAGGCCTTTTTGGCTGATGTCGGATATGAGCTCTAGTTATCTGATGTCAATCAATTGTTTCATAGATATATTTTGTCATTTGCAAAAGCTGTTCTGATGAAGGTGTTTTAACTCATTCTTCTTCTTCAGCATTCATTCTCAAACTCTCGCTGGGTCTATTTTGTAGAAAGACAATGATCCTACTAGATTTCCAACAGAATGTAGTCCAGATAATGGAAATACGTTTTCTAATACAGCTATTTAATACCAATAACTAAACCTGGTACGGATCAAAAGACAGTTACACGGATATAGAATAATAACAATGCAGAATACTATTGATAAATTGTTGGAAAAGATCATTGCAAAAAAATGACATGCAAAAAATGACCTTGAACAGTTACATCTTCCACCTACTCTTGGAGGATATTGCCCAAAGAGACATGGTGTAATAAACAGCCTTTTTCAGTTTTCAAGATAAGTGAATTCTTTCACCTGTTTAAGATTGTTGGTCATCGATTAGAATAGTATGTTTCTTTCTGTTTTTGACATTACCTCGGTTTTTTTTCTGTGTCTATCTTCATGTTAACATCCCTACATGCTGTGAGGAGTCCATATGTTATTTTAGTTGTTCTTTTATTGTTTATATTATTGCTTGATCATCTGCAAAAAGAAGTTTGCTTAATAGGTTGTTTAGGTTGTCTTCTTCATTAGTGTTTGCAGTTTTACATATGCAATCAATATATGTAATGAATAACAAGGGAGATAGAACACATCCTTGCCGCACTCCAGAGTGTATGTGAAATTTATGTGAAAGCCCTGCACTTATTCTAAATGCACATTGACTGCCTGTGTAATTACTTCTATGTAAGTTGATTATTCTTGTAGTATTTTCCAAAGTTGTCTGTCTATTCTGCCGAAGGCTTTTTCTTTGTCGATAAACGCAATATACAATTCCTTGTTGTTTTCAGTTTGTTTTAGCTTTTTGTCTGAGTGTAAAAATGGCGTCTATACAGCTATTATTCTTACACATCCCATTTGAGTGTTGTTAAGCCGTGGTTCTATGAATGCTCATAATCTTCTTTCTAGAATTCTGCTGACAATTTTTCCAGTGTGGCTTAGAAGTGAAATACCTCTGTACTTTGTACAATCTATTTTGCTGCCTTTTTTCTTCCAGGTAGCATTATTACAGCATTTTTCAGTCTTCTTGTGTAGCCATATTATATTATACCGGCTATGTAACCATTTTATCCCTATATCTGCCATTTCTTTGATTAATTTGACTTGTATGTTATCAAATCATGGCGCTTTGTTTGGTAGAGATGTTTGTATGACCTTTTCTATTAATGCTAGCAATATGTTTGGTTCAACCATATTAAAGTTATATCTACAAAGGATGTGTGGTATTTTCCCCACTTCTTTCACTTCCTTAGGGTATGGTCAATTACTGACAGATAATGTAATCAATTTATAGAAGTTTCCAATTTTTGATGGTCAACTACTGAAGTCAAATATAATACTTTAGGAAACATGATAAAAGTTAACAAAAATGAGGCAATCACTACACATTTGACTTTATGAAGTACTCCCAGTAAAGATGACACATCCTTCAAGCCAGTAAACATACATTTATAATAAATATAGAGCAGCAATAGGAGTGAAAGAAATCCCTCAAACGTTTTGAATTATTAGTTTTGAAATATTAGTTTTGAATTACTCCTGTATTTATTTCTTGTTCCTGTGATGAATAGTAATGGATGTGTGACATCAATATAATTGATAACACATAATTCCATCAGAATCATATCAAATCACTGCAGCGAATGTAGTTAAACATTTTTTTATACAATACAAGAATCAGTGAACAGTTTTCTACGGAACAAATAGCTAACATAATTAAACGGAACGAAAGTCTGAAAAAGACATATGCCGGTGCTTCCAATATTCGACACGTTGCGCGATGAGATCCCCTGACCACTTGTCATGCGCACTGCACACTGGGTGGGTGATGGATGCCCAGTTAATTGTGCGCAAATAGCTAGATCTGTATTTTAAGTTACGACTTTTTAAGTTTCCGAGATAGTGCAATAGCGTATGAAATTTAAAAGTTGGTATGTTGTCATGTGATTTGTCCACTAATTCTTGTATTGTACCCATTTTTAAACATTTCAGTGCAACTTGGACTACTTTAGAGGTGCTTTCGATGTCGGGGCTTGCCTGCATGCTTGTGGTTCTGCTACTGACATGGTTTTGAAACTCTGCCTCAACTCTAATGCTTCATTTGTTATCTGCCCTTGTTGCTATGGCAGTATCCAGAAAACACATTTGCTGTGTTATCCTCAAAGTCAGCAGTTTATGAAAGCAGACATCTCCTACAAGGTCAGTATAAATTTGTTAATAATAGAGTTCACAGGAGTTTATTGTTGTATTGTACACTAGAGACTTTCATTTCATATCTCCAAGAGACTCATGTTACTGTTGACAGGAGGCTTTCATGCTAGTGTTGACAGGAAACTCTCATGTTAGTGTTGACAGGAGACTCTCATGTTAGTGTTGACAGGAGGCTTTCATATTAGTTTTGACAGGAGACTTTCATGTTAGTGATCACAGGAAACCTTCATGTTAGTGATCACAGGAGACATTCATGTTAATGTTGACAGGGGACTTTCATGTTAGTGATCACAGGAGACTTTCATGTTAATGTTGACAGGGGACTTTCATGTTAGTGATCACAGGAGACTTTCATGTTAATGTTGACAGGGGACTTTCATGTTAGTGATCACAGGAGACATTCATGTTAATGTTGACAGGGGACTTTCATGTTAGTGATCACAGGAGAAATTCATGTTAGTTATCACAGAAAACATTCATGTTAGTGTTGACATGAGACTTTTGTGTTAGTGTTGACAGGGAACTTTCATGTTGGTGTGAACTGGAGATTTTCATGTTCACATGAAGAAGAAGAATTGTATATTCTAATCTTGCAATTTTTTATTTCCACATTCTTTTCCAGATTTCTGAATGCTAGTGTTGCATTAGCTGTTCTAGTTTTAACTTTTTTGCTTGCCAATCTCCTCTTGGTCAATGTAGCTTCCTAGAAATATGAAAATGTCTACTTTTTTTGCTTTTCATTCTGAATATTCTTGATAGATAATTTCCCTCTATTATTAGTTACTTCATTAGCTGTGTAATCTCTTAGTTAATATCAAGTTCCACTACATTAGTTTTGTCATCTCTTGGTTGATCTCAAGTCCATCTACATTAGTTTTGTCATCTCTTGGCTGATCTCAAGTCCATCTACATTACTTTTGTCATCTCTTGGTTTATCTCAAGTCCATCTACATTACTTTTGTCATCTCTTGGTTTATCTCAAGTCCATCTACATTACTTTTGTCATCTCTTGGTTGATCTCAAGTCCATCTACATTAGTTTTGTCATCTCTTGGTTGATCTCAAGTCCATCTACATTAGTTTTGTCATCTCTTGGCTGATCTCAAGTCCATCTACATTAGTTTTGTCATCTCTTGGTTGATCTCAAGTCCATCTACATTAGTTTTGTCATCTCTTGGTTGATCTCAAGTCCATCTACATTAGTTTTGTCATCTCTTGGTTGATCTCAAGTCCATCTACATTACTTTTGTCATCTCTTGGTTGATCATTAGTTTTGTCATCTCTTGGTTGATCTCAAGTCCATCTACATTACTTTTGTCATCTCTTGGTTGATCTCAAGTCCATCTACATTAGTTTTGTCATCTCTTGGTTGATCTCAAGTCCATCTACATTAGTTTTGTCATCTCTTGGTTGATCTCAAGTCCATCTACATTAGTTTTGTCATCTCTTGGTTGATCTCAAGTCCATCTACATTACTTTTGTAATCTCTTGGTTGATCTCAAGTCCATCTACATTAGTTTTGTCATCTCTTGGCTGATCTCAAGTCCATCTACATTACTTTTGTCATCTCTTGGTTGATCTCAAGTCCATCTACATTACTTTTGTCATCTCTTGGTTGATCTCAAGTCCATCTACATTAGTTTTGTCATCTCTTGGTTGATCTCTAGTCCATCTACATTACTTTTGTAATCTCTTGGTTGATCTCAAGTCCATCTACATTACTTTTGTAATCTCTTGGTTGATCTCAAGTCCATCTACATTAGTTTTGTCATCTCTTGGTTGATCTCAAGTCCATCTACATTAGTTTTGTCATCTCTTGGTTGATCTCAAGTCCATCTGCATTAGTTTTGTCATCTCTTGGTTGATCTCAAGTCCATCTACATTACTTTTGTAATCTCTTGGTTGATCTCAAGTCCATCTACATTAGTTTTGTCATCTCTTGGCTGATCTCAAGTCCCAGTTCATAAGTTTTGTCATCTCTTGGCTGATCTCAAGTCCCAGTTCATAAGTTTTGTCATTGCTTGGTTGATCTCAAGTCCCAGTTCATAAGTTTTGTCATCTCTTGGTTGATCTCAAGTCCCAGTTCATAAGTTTTGTCATTGCTTGGTTGATCTCAAGTCCATCTACATTACTTTTGTCATCTCTTGGCTGATCTCAAGTCACAGTTCATAAGTTTTGTCATCTCTTGGCTGATCTCAAGTCCATCTACATTAGTTTTGTCATTGCTTGGTTGATCTCAAGATCCACTTCTTTAGCTATTGAGTATAAGTTGTTTATTTTTACCTGAATTTTGTTCGTGTTGTCATTAATAAGATCTGCGAACACAACTAAGAGCAAAAAGGAGAGGAAAGAGTAGAACCACTGTTGCCTGTCAGGAATGTCATCTCATCATCAAGATCTGAAGATCTAAGAAGTTGTACAAGATGGAGTTGTACCAGAACCAATCTGTAAACCATGACAACATATTCTGTTCTCTGGACTAGGTCCTGTTAATCTCTAGGATTTTGAGAATGAATACAGAAGAAGACTTTCAGATTTGTTAAAGTTTTGATCTTGTTGAATTGTATTAGCAACATTTACCATTTCTGTCTGTGTGAAACTAAATATCCAATATTTGGGAAGAAATAATGTCACTAGTGTTGTAAGTATATGATTACCTGTAATTGATGCACGGTGAAAGTATTCTGTGAAGTTAGAGGTAATGCTGAAAAATGTCATGTAAATTGGAAGACTTACTTCAATTTTGACATAAAAACAATGAATGAAGCTGAGTTTGTTAGATGCAGAATTAAGGTAACATTTTGTGAATGTTGTTTCTGTTAAAGGACTTTCTGACACTAGGACATGCTGCAGATCAGACAGAGTTCAACATAGCCTTAGAGGAACAGGGTAAGTACAGTTGTGTTATCATTTCAATGTCATGCTGCAATATCAAATAATTTCTTCTTCTTCTTGTGTATTATTTTTTTGTATGAAGTGACTTGGTGACTAGACTCTAGCAATTATTGAATTAGACTTACGTAAAACACAGGTTTATATATCGCTTCAATGAGACACGACAGACTATAACTAAAACTAGTAGGTAATGATGCGCACACAAGAAATCATACAAATTACATTACATAAATCATATTCGACGTTTCAACCAAAAGGTCTTTATCAAGACACAAACAAAACATCAAAAGACGACGAATGGAAAAATTATCACAACGATTGTTTCAATTATTTAATATGGATTGAAAACTTGACCTGTGCAGTATTCAACCCAGAACTCATGCAACAATTCAAGTTTGTGTATTCTCATTGTGCAGTTGTTGACTTCCATTTTCTTCATACTTCACATAGAAAACCAAAAAATTTATGAAATTCTCACTTATTAAAAGTTGAATTACATTGAAATTTAGCACACACATTAATCAAGTTGAAGAGAATAAACGGTATTATTTGATTTTATGGAAAGAAGGTATATTTCTATGTAAATTGTTCATATTTCAATCTATTTGTAAAGAATTCACTTAACAATCTATCAATATATCCATAAATCTTGCCCCAAAATGGCAGTAACCTACAGACTAAGCTGAAAGTTTATAGAGGAGTGGTACTTGCAGTGCTGTTATGCTCTAGGGAATGAGACTTCATGTGAGGATGTTCAATCACTTTCACACAACTTGTCTCAGTGAAGTTATGAACATCAAATGGCAAGACAAGTTTCTAGATAATTCTGTCTTTGACATAGCTATCCCTAGCATTGACATTATTCTGAAGCAGGGCACAGATTAATTTGACAGTTCATGTGCCATGTCATCACCTACCAAAGATACTTCTCTATGCTGAGTTGCAGAAGGGCATATGTTCTCAAGGTGGCCAAAAGAAGAGTAACAAGGACTTGTTAAAGACCTCACTGAATGCATTTGAAATAGACCATGATACATGGAAAAAGCTTGCACAAAATAGAGCTAAATGGCACACTACAGTCAAAAAAGGTGCAACAATTGTGGAAAGAAAAATGCATCTGCTCAATAGCGAGAGTAGCTGGAAAGTCATGAGTAGATCAAAACCATCTACAGTGGTCATCCCATGCCCAAATTGTCCAAGGACATTTGTGGCCAGAATATGGCTTATTAGCCATCTCATTTTAATGTTAACTCATTGTTAAGGACATAACTAACTGAATTACATATACTAGAATTAACATATGGTCATCATTACTTGTGATGGACGAACAACAGAGGTTGTCCCAGAATATTAGTCATGAGTGTACCGACTTGCTATAGAATGTCTGTGACATTCTTATGTTTCGTATGTTGCACATATGGTTGTTAAGGGTATAAATTATTTGGCAACTGACTATTATTTTATTTGTTTGACATTTGTTCTCAAACTCCCGCTAGATCTCTCTTGTAGCAGGAGAATGGTATCACTATATTTCCAGTAGGATGTAGTCCAGAGAACGGAGATATGGTGTGTTGTGCCTGTTTTATTTGTGCGCATGATCTGATCCACCAAACTTCAGCAATATCTCAATATTATAATTTGTTTATCTTTTATTGAACTATTAGTATACTTGTTTTCTGTTGCCCTTGATATTATGGTTCCAGCATTTCACATGTGCAAGGTGTGTTCAAATGAAACCAGCCCGTGCTGCATCACCTATGTCAGCGTGCAAGGGGCCTGAAGATGTGATCACTGTTGTAATAAGTACACATCAATGAACCTGAGGTAATTCTCTTTGTGCACATAGTGTACTGTGCAAGCAGTCGATAACATGGCCAGTGTGATAATGACTCCATCCAATTTGACCAACGAGCAGTTATTCAGTTTCTTACAGCCGAAGGATGTTGACCAACATTCATCAAACAATGCACTTGGTGTATGGTGGAGATGTTTAGAAGACAACAGTGTAGGGTTGAGCAAGATTGTTTCGGGAAGGGCAGCAGATAACAAATGGTCTTCCGCTGCTGGATCAGGCCTGTGTTGTTGTGGCAGAAGACCCAACTTTCGTGACATGCAGACAAGCTTTCTCATGCAACAGAATGATGCTGCGGCAACATTCCAGGTTGGTCATTCTTGATGACCGAATCTTGTCTATTGTGTTCCTGTTGTCAATAGCATTGATGTTCACACTATGCTCTTTCAAGTCCACCAACAAGAGTTCTTCTTGGTCAAAAAAATACAGTAAATGTAACTTTTTCTACAGAGATTTGTGATTTGAATTTTATGCTCTTTGGTGATCCAGGATGTTTCTATTGCATGCTGGCTGCTTTACTGCTTGGCTAAAAGTGGTGATGCCACAATTTTCCACCTGTCACTATTCACGACAGAAATGCATCATCCTCTGCATGGTAGCACTGCAGGCAGTTGAAACTCCACCACATTCTTTCTTCCTTATGATGTTCAGTTAATAACTGTTGTACCTACTGAAAATACACTTTCTGATATTTCAGTTTCTTTCAAACAACCATTTGAACTGTTACTAATTATAATTCATTAGCTAAACTCCAGCGACAGCCAACACATACTGCTGTATCCATCTTGGTGATGTCTTCTTTTGTGACAACAACACGTGCCTGACCTGGCCACGGAAGATTATTTGTTACTTGTCACCCTTCCCGAAATATTCTTGCCCAATTCTTCATTGTTGTTTTGGAAAAACATTTTCTACCATACACCACCTGCATTCTTTAATGAGTGTTGGTTGATCAACAATTTTTTGACTGCAAGAAACTGAATCACTGCTTGTTGATTAAAGTTGGATGGATTCATTATTCCAACAGCCATGTTGTTGATTGCCTGCACAGTACACTAAGCATATGAAGAGTATGATAGCGTGATCATTTGTTCATCGATGTGCACTTATACATCAATGATGTCTTCATGCTCCTCACATGCTAGCATAGGTGCTGCAGCACAGACGGATTTCATTAGAACTCACCTTGTATAGCACATTGACCTCATAGATAGCAACTATTTTAAAACTGTGTTGCAAAGTATGCATACACAGGCTTAGTCCAGAGAGATCTTACTACCTCAACACTACAAGGCATACCATGGTGAGTTGACAGTGGCAAATAACACTACAAGGCATACCATGGTGAGTTGACAGTGGCAAATAACACTACAAAGCATACCATGGTGAGTTGACAGTGGCAAACAACACTACAAGGCATACCATGGTGAGTTGACAGTGGCAAACAACACTACAAGGCATACCATGGTGAGTTGACAGTTCAAACAACACTACAAAGCATACCATGGTGAGTTGACAGTGGCAAATAACACTACAAGGCATACTATTGTGAGTTGACAGTGGCAAACAACACTACAAGGCATACCATGGTGAGTTGACAGTGGCAAACAACACTACAAGGCATACCATGGTGAGTTGACAGTGGCAAACAACACTACAAGGCATACCATGGTGAGTTGACAGTGGCAAACAACACTACAAGGCATACCATGGTGAGTTGACAGTGGCAAACAACACTACAAGGCATACCATGGTGAGTTGACAGTGGCAAACAACACTACAAGGCATACCATGGTGAGTTGACAGTGGCAAACAACACTACAAGGCATACCATGGTGAGTTGACAGTGGTAAACAACAGCTGGAAATTTGATTTTGAAACAAGTGAAAAAATAAATTGTCATGATATTTGAGTTTGTAACTGTTGTTCCCTGTGCCAGGCAGTAGGACAGCACTTTCATCTCCAGATATGGTTTTTTCTCTTAACATTCTTCATAAAGAAATGGGCACTGACAGCAGCCCAGCAGAGAAAACTTACATGTGAGATGAAATGTCTGAGGAAAGCCGCAAGAATGACAAAACTACACAAAATGAAAAATGATAAAATCAGGAGAAGAATTGGTATGATCCATGTGCAGAATACATTGAGAAATAACAAATAAAATGGTTTGAATACCTTATGAGAGTGAATCATAACCAACTACAGACAAGAACATATAACATGAGAAGATCCTGATACAAAGCCAGAGGAAGACCTAGAACAAGATGGATAGATAACATCAAGACAACACTGAACAAATACGGATTCAATGCATCCGAGATGACACATCTGGCCTTAGATAGACAACTAAAGCACCCACTCACCACCCTGCAAGTGTGGATATTCTGACCAGCATCCACCTGGGGATAGACAATTCTTCATAAAGGTCAAGATACCCTGAGTTATAAATCAGCATCATAGTAGTTTTCTATAAGCACTCATCCGCCAAGTCATTGGTTGACTAAAAATTCCCCGACTAGTGTCACCTACCGCACTTCATCAGTAGCAATGGTGCCATTAGTCAAACTTACCATGTGGTATATATGCCAGATCATCAGATGCATGAGCCCTGGGACTCTACTTTCTGGTGGCTGGGTGAACCATGGGAGTTAGTTCCTTTTGTGATACATAACTCAACACATAGGGCAGAGGTTTTAATTCTACTTTCTGGTGGCTGGGTGAACCATGGGAGTTAGTTCCTTTTGTGATACATAACTCAACACATAGGGCAGAGATTTTAATTCTCCATGCGTTGCGGCCTGCTGCCTGTACTTTTAGTTCTTGTATGGACTTGCAACCTATTATTTCTCCTACTTTTTAAGTATGATGCTTTTAGGGTAATTTTGAGTCTTCCTCTTTTTCTTTTTCCCTCAGATGTCCACATAACGGCTTGCTGGTTCAGTCTATTTTCATCTAGTCTTAGAACGTGTCCCTTGTATTTCCAACTGTGTTTTCTTATAACATTTGAAACATATTCTTGGTGCGTTTTATTTCTTAGGTCGTTATTTCTGATGAAATCACTCCATTTTAAACAATGTTCGGAGACATTTGTTTTCAAAGCTGTTTAACTTTTGGTCTGTGTTGCTTGTGTTGATTTCCAGCTTTCACTAACATTAAGTCAATAAAGGGGAATAACACAGAAGTTTAATAGTTTTAACTTGGTATTACTTCCTATGTCTTTGGTTTTCCAGATGCTTGTTAGTTTAGTGGGAGTAATTTTTATTATTCTTCATGGAGAGATTTATTTGAGCTTTCCTCCCAGATGATGGGAGGTATTCTACTGCAGAGGGGACTTTGCTTTTACTTTCCTTCAATTGAGGCATGTTGCTTCGGGTTTATTTCTTCCTGGCAAGCACAGTTAAAGGTCTAACGTTGGCTACATTATAGCATAGATCACATGCCAATCCTCGTCTCGATGGCTAGACTTTTCAGTTGATATGACACTACATAGAGATCAAGCAATGTTATGGCTAGTGTGAATTGACACTATAATCATGACTTATCTATGCATCCCACATATGGGCTTATCTATCCACCAATTTACTCCCTGAGGAGCATAGGTCACAAATTACTTCCATCTTATACTATCTTTAGCTACTGCTTACATTTATTTCTTTGTCTTATTATATTCTTTGTATAACTATTTAAAACTTTCCTCCTAGTATGTCTTCTTCTTCCTCTTTCCCTGTGAGTTCCAGAACAATGCCTATCTTACACTGCTTCAACCCACATATCATAGATAGTTAATTTATTTTTGATTACATAATATGATTATGATCTATGCATTTTTCAGGTCGTCTGTGCATGAACCTGGTAGATACAGACAGAGCCCAGCATGCTAGGGAGCTCGGCTATGATGTGACACTGTGCTCGCTTAAACCACTAAGTTGTTCTCCGAAGAATAACTTGCTTTTTGGGTATAATAAAATAGTGAGTGAAAGAATGCAAGTTATGGCGTAGTCACAATCTTGGTGTAGTCAAGAGTGATGGTCAGAGGGTCTATAGAAGATTATGGCTAAATTTGGATGTCCTGAAAAATTAAAATGTAAATTCCATGTTCCATGGCGGTATAACTGCTTGTGTGCAAGATGATGGTGCACACTCCAACCCATTTCCAGTAACTAACGAAGTCAAACAGGGTTGTGTCTTGGCTCAGACACTCTTTAGCATAGTGTTTTCTACTATGCTAAATGATGCCTTCTGGAATAATAGTGTAGGAATTTGCTTTCATTATCGAGCTGATGGAGGGCTATTCAATCTCAGTAGATTTTAGGCCAAAATAAAACTCATGCTGACATTGTTCATTGATTGAACTCAATGCTACAAGTCTGACTGATGTTGTAAGTCAAAGTGATGGTGTAAGTCAGAGTGATGTGTAAGTCAGAGCGAAGTTGTAAGTCAGTGATGGTGTAATTTAGAGTGATGGTGTAATCCAATGATGGTGCAAGTCAGAGTGATGGTGTAATCCAATGATGGTGCAAGTCAGAGTGATGAGTGATGGTGTAATCCAATGATGGTGCAAGTCAGAGTGATGTGTAATCTAGAGTGATGGTGTAATCCAATGATGGTGAAAGTCAATGTGAAGGTGAAAGTCCGAGTGATCTTTATGACATCTCCATCACTCAACATAATCCCCATGTACTTGTATAGCTTTACATCAATGTGAAACAAGTGCCTTGCCCGTAGCAAGTTTTGTCCTGATCAAGTAGCCATTTCTTCATCACTAGAATCACGCCCATATCTTGTTCCATGGAGTGCATCTTTAAGGGGACAAAAAAAAAATTGGAGCCAGATCAGGACTAAAAAGGGAGGGTGGGGGTGTACAGTACAACCCAATTTCATGATTATCTCAGATGTTCTCAAACTTGTGTCATGAAAAAGAAGCAGTTCTGCTGGATTCTTGAGAGGTCACACTCTGTGGAACTATCATTTTGTGTTTTGTCACAATTGCACTGTTGATGTTGACTAATAATTTGCTTATCACCGCACATAATAACATCAATAGTACTTACGTAGAACACAGGCTTTTGAATGTTTCACTTGAGCAAGACGGACTATCGCTAAGAGGTTATAAGGTTTAAACATTAAACTAGACAAATGACAATACACAAGACATTTTGAACGATTGAAATCATTAGATCTTTCTCAAGAATATACAAAACAAACAGTAAAAACTATGTTACCACCACAGAGGCACTAGATAGACTATTAATATGTAAACAATACAAAGTTCAAGGTGACTATGATGTACGGGTATGTGGAAACATAGTCATGGAAGCGGGTTTTGTTGAAAATTGCATGGATATTGCTATCCATGTTGTATAGGGTAATAATAATTTATTATATCTGTTGTAATATCCCGTCCAATTTTCAACAAAACCCGCTTCCATACATGTCTATCTAGTGCCTCTGTGGTGGTAACATTTTTGCTGTTTTCATTATTTGTCACTGTTTGTTTTGTATATTCTTGAGAAAGATCTAACGGTTTGAAACGTTGAACATTTCTTGTGTATTGTCATTTGTATGTTTTCGTGGTTAAACTTCATAACCCCTTAGCGATAGTCTGTCTTGTTCAAGTGAAACATTCAAAAACCTGTGTTTTACGTAAGTACCATTGTTGTTACGTTTCATGCAGTATTACCTTATTATAACATCAATAGTACTTATGTAGAACACATGTTTTTGATGTTCCACTTTTGTTACTATTGTTGTTCCGTTTCACTGCAGTATTACCTTATAATAACATCAGAACGCTTCAGCATATCTGACTTGGTTGCAGTGGTAGGATGCCTAGAGTGCTGCAGATCATGCAGCTTTCTATCTTAACTTACTGAAGCTTTAATTCTCTGAGTCAGCAACTAGCGGTGTTCTTATTGAATGCACAACTTCCATACGTAGTTCACAAATGTTTGTGAATATTCACAATTGTTTATTTTTTACCACAAAAACGATTACATCACAATTCACTGTAACGAAAGTTATTGCACGATGCGATTATGATGGTTTAGTGTGGCTGTACCAGTTGTTCAAATGCAGTGCAACTTCACACACATAACATTCCAAACTTGAAGTTTGCTGAAGTTTATGTTTCCATTATCACCATGAGAAAAATATTGTGCATAGTTTCTGACCTCCCCTTTTAATTTTAAATATGTGTGTTTGACAGATCAATTTCCACAATTATATATATATTATTGTGTATTTCTTGTTTTTTTGGATAATTTTTTTAAAACTCTGCAGAATCATGTGCCAGTGTATTGTGCTTTTTTATATGAACAAAATAAATCTCAATTTATGATTTATATAGTTTGCCTTTTTTTTTTTAAGCACAGAGTAAGCAGTTAGAAGGAACTGTATGATATTTTCTGCTTGCATGGATTCAGTTCAACATTTACTTAATGCTAACAGATGGTTAAACCTCCAACATAGATTTGACTATAAAATAATTAAACCAGCACAAATTTTGGTATCAAATAGTTAAAATATCCAACATTGATATCAAATGGTTAAACTTCAAGATTTATTTTGCTTTCAAATAGTTAAACCTCCAAGATTTATTTTGCTTTCAAATAGTTAAACCTCCAAGATTTATTTTGCTTTCAAATAGTTAAACCTCCAAGATTTATTTTGCTTTCAAATAGTTAAACCTCCAAGATTTATTTTGCTTTCAAATAGTTAAACCTCCAAGATTTATTTTGCTTTCAAATAGTTAAACCTCCAAGATTTATTTTGCTTTCAAATAGTTAAACCTCCAAGATTTATTTTGCTTTCAAATAGTTAAACCTCCAAGATTTATTTTGCTATCAAATAGTTAAACCTCCAAGATTTATTTTGCTTTAATTGGTTAAACCTGCATTGTAGATTATGCTATACAGTAGTCAAACTTTCAACAGACTGGTGTATCTTGGAATAAATTTGTCATTAAAATCTGCTCAAAGAATGAGTACAAATAAGCACAATGAAAACAAAAAACATAATCAAAAAGAGAGAAGTTTGCCAATTATAGTTGAAGTCATTTATTTCTCCTAATAATGCCATATCCTTACTCCAAAAAAAGTTCTTTCTATACAACAGTTCAGGAACATTTTCAAATGTTACATTATTTAAAAGATGATCAACAGCAAAGATGGCATAGGGGTCTATCATAGCACAGACATATGCAGGACATCACTCATAGCACAGATATAGGCAGGACATCACTCATAGCACAGATATAGGCAGGACATCACTCAAAGCCCAGACATAGGCTGGACATCAATCATACCACATACATAGACCATGCATCAATCATACCACATACAAAGACTGGACATCAATCATTGCACAGACATAGACTAGACATCAATCATAGCACATACATATGCTGGCTATCAATCATAGCACATACATATGCTGGACATCAACCATAGCAGACATATGTTGTATGTAAATCATAGCACAGACATAGAATAGACATCAATCGGTATGCTGTACACCAATTATATCACATAGGCTGGATATCAATTATAGCAGACATAAACTGACAACAATCTTAGTATAGACATAATGATATCACCTACATTGACTCAAATATCACACAAATAATAAATCATAGACAACAATAACAGCACAAACTTAGACTGGACATCAATCATAGCACAGACATGGGTTGGACATTACCATCAAAACAGAGAAAGACAGACTGGATATTGACTATATCACAGACATAAGTTGGACATCAATCATAGCACAGACATGGGTTGGACATTACCATCAAAACAGAGAAAGACAGACTGGATATTGACTATATCACAGACATAAGTTGGACATCAATCATAGCACAGACATCAATCATAGCACAGACAGCAATCATAGCACAGACATATACATAAAAGATTATACATATAATAAAACCATTTACAGACATTGAATCAAAGACATCAGAATCAGTGTTTCCATGCATCATGTCCATTGTCATGTAGAATGAGTCATGTAGAATGATAAAAGTATCTTTATGATATAAGAGCTGTAGGTTTGTTTGAACATCAAAATTGCATTTGTTTAACAACACTTTCTCCTTGTATTATGTATTCACAAGCAGCAGTAACTGTGTTTAATAATACACCAAATATAGCGTAGATGGGTATACCGGTACTTTAATTTTGTTTACTTTATATTCTGAATAGGGCATTTCATTTTAATTAGTGTGGAATTTGTAGACACTATTTGTACATTTTTTATAACCTTGCCAGTTACAAATTTGAATGTATTAATCATCCTAGTATTTTTTTTACTGTATTCATTTTCTAGGCAATATAATCAGTTGGTTGCCTTTGCTCTGTCCTGGTTCTTGCAGTTGAATTAAAACCAGCTGTCTTCGGCTTTGAGCTATGCTCGCAACCTCTCAACCATAGATGGACTGAGATCATAGGCAAACAAAACATTGACATTTCTTATATTATGACACCTCTTAACTCTATGTAAATGAAGATTAAATCGCTTTTATAACCTGTCTCTTCTTGTGCATTCATTTTCAAACTGATTAATAGGATGTAATTCAGAAAATGGAATGCACTGTATCATGGTTTACAGCTTGACCGATATCTGCATCTTTTATGGCCTGACACATCTGACTTTAGCATGCCAAGCTGTTTCTGAAAAACTATGGAAAGCCACTTCATGAGTAAACTGAAAAGAACTAAGTGGCATATCATATTTTTAGAGTTAAAATAATAGTTGAACATTTGCTACAGCATGTCCAACATGTTAAACAGAGTACAAAGGCTTCAAAAGACATCAAGGATTGACTTCACTGTACTCGGTTTCCCATATGTACTCCGTTGGACATATACATATATATTAGTATTTATATTCCGTTAAATATATATATTTAAACAGAGTTAAAATAACAGTGAACATATACTACAGCAATGTCCAACATATGAATACCAGAAAACTACCACTGTTCATTACTTTCTTTTCTCATAATGGACCTTTATAAAGCTTGAACACACATTGTCCAAAATCCATTCTTCTTCTTCCCAGAGCTGCAAATCAAATTTTCACTCTTGGCAGCTCATGCCAGTGTGCAAAATATGTAAAAAGATTATTTAAATTTTTTTAATTATTTGTATTTAATAGTTTTTTTTAATAAAAGTAACATTTTATTACTTATTCCCCCCTGTCCCATTATCACTTCCTATTTGTGTTACCTCAGCCCTCTCCTCTTTGTCGGATATTCTCTTACATTTCGGTGACACCTATTAGGGTCCTGAACTCACAGATATTGATTTGATTCAGTTATATTTATGGCTTATGACCTGGAAGATTGATGGACAATATTGCAATAATTTTATTTACAGCTGTAATAATTGTATTATAATATTACTTGTTTAAATCAAGCACTGAACAACTGCTTTCATTTAGTCCTAGAAATAATTAATCAGAATTTTTTTTTTCACAAATAGAATGTTTCAAAGTACAATTCTATAAATATTATAACACCTTAGAGGCTGTCTATGAATAGTATAACACCTTAGAGGCTGTATATGAATAGTATAACACCTTAGAGGCTGTCTATGAATATTATAACACCTTAGAAGCTGTCTATGAATAGTATAACATCTTAGAGGCTGTCTATGAATAGTATAACATCTTAGAAGCTGTCTATGAATAATATAACACCTTAGAGGCTGTCTATGAATAGTATAACACCTTAGAGGCTGTCTATGAATATTATAACACCTTAGAAGCTGTCTATGAATAGTATAACATCTTAGAGGCTGTCTATGAATAGTATAACATCTTAGAGGCTGTCTATGAATAGTATAACATCTTAGAGGCTGTCTATGAATAGTATAACATCTTAGAGGCTGTATATGAATAGTATAACACCTTAGAGGCTGTCTATGAATAGTATAACACCTTAGAGGCTGTCTATGAATAGTATAACACCTTAGAGGCTGTCTATGAATAGTATAACATCTTAGAGGCTGTCTATGAATAGTATAACATCTTAGAGGCTGTCTATGAATAGTATAACATCTTAGAGGCTGTCTATGAATAGTATAACACCTTAAAGGTCATCCATGAATATTATAACATAACACCTTAAGGGCTGTCCATAATTATATCAACAATATTCCCCCCTCCCTGCTAACAACTGTCAATAAGGGAGTAACAAAAACACCCACACCATAATGTGTTAGTAGCAAAATTATGGAAAAAAAACATGTATTTCACATTTTTATAAAAATGTTTCAAATGTAAACAACTTGGTGTTTTAAAAAAAAACATTGTTAATGTCAACATTTTGCCTACAACTGTCAAACTGTTTCTGACAGGACCCCCCCCCCCCCCCCCCCCAATGTAAAATTCTTGACATAATTTATGGACAACCCCTCAATTTGAATTACGTCAAAAAGATCCACATAGCATATTGATATTAGTTCACAACGTAACCATCCACATAGTACATTGATAATTGTTTATTTCACAACTTAACCATGTTTATTCTCATAACTGTTTCATGCATTCCTCAAACCAATTATGATTCAATTCATGTTTTATATTAAGTTGGACAAGTTAATAGGCACCCAGAGAATGTATGAATGAGAAAATGCTGTAGAATAGGGGTAGGAACATTGTATAACATTGTATGCACAGTATATACATAAATGTACATGTGCTGGGAAATCCAGCCAACATTTGTAATATTAGGTCATCAATGAAAACAGACCATATTTTCTGAGCTACTTTTTGGCTAAAGGGCATAAGAGCTCATGGACATCTGGATCATCAGCCTAAACTATAAGATGGTATTGTATTGTATGATTACTGTACCATAAGATAGCATTGTACTGTAAGATTACTATACCATAAGATGGCATTTTACTGTAAGATTACTATACCATAAGATGGCATTGTACTGTAAGATTACTGTACCATAAGATGGTATTGTATTGTATGATTACTATACCATAAGATGGCATTGTACTGTAAGATTACTATACCATAAGATAGCATTGTACTGTAAGATTACTGTACCATAAGATGGCATTGTAACAATAACTCAAGCATGTCCTATACAGGACATTTATATTGAACTATTGTCTAATTTTTAGGCACCAATAATACATTTAATCATTCGAACCACAATCAACTTCAAGAGACTTGTGCTTGTGAGACAGTCTCAATAACCACTCTACCAGCAAGCTGACAAATGCACCATCAGACTATATGATCATTCTACTATCAGATGCACTATCCCATTAGCACAATGCACCATCAGACTATTTGATCGTTCTACCATCAAATGTATTGTCCCATAAGCTAAACCAGGGGTTCCCTAACTGTGTGCCACTGCGACCAGAACAAAAACCAAAAAAAGAAAAATATAAGCTTCTGCTTATATTAAGGTCACCGCCGGAAATAATCTGAATGTTAAGGGCGCCATGACTTTAAAAAGTTTGGGAACCCCCTGAGCTAAACTGTACCATCAGACCATATGATCCTTATCCTTGTACCATTAGATGCATTGTCCCATAAGCTAAACTGTACCATCAGACCATATGATCCTTGTACCATTAGATGCATTGTCCCATAAGCTAAACTGTACCCTCAGACATATGATCCTTGTACCATTATATGCATTGTCCCATAAGCTAAACTGTACCATCAGACCATATAATCCTTGTACCATTAGATGCATTGACCCATAAGCTAAACTGTACCATCAGACCATATGATCCTTGTACCATCAAATGTGCAACAATCTATTCACATAACAAAATTGAGAAAGTAAAATATTTTACTCACATTAGAAATTTTTTCGGAAATGTCTCCATCACATAAAACATACAGACTCTATTGATATGTTTACTGGGCTGTTTTCCTCCATACAGCTATAACTGTACCTGCACAGCTATAACTACCTGTATCTGCACAGCTATAACTATCTGTACCAGTACAACTTCAATTTTTTTAAGGTTCTCATTCTCAAACTCCCATCGGATCTCTCTTATAGCAGGACACTGATCCAACAAGATTTTCAGCAGGATATAGTCCTGATAATGGAAATGTGCTGTAGCAATTGTATTTGCGCCAATGGCCCAATACATCTGACTTCAGTGTTCAACGTCAATTTCAGTATGTCTTCTTAAGCACATGGAGAGCATGGCCAGAATACAGGTCTCAGAAACATGTGAAGTCTCAGGGTCAAACTACGGTTGGGACTAAATTTGTATCTTTCAGAGGGAAAATAAAACCCCCCCAATTGACATTGTGGCGACTACTATAGCAAAGCATCTTTATTTCTACTTACTATTAAAAGCCTTCCTGCACTCCTAATAAGGAAAACATGGAATTATTGTTTCATGAGCACTGCTTATAACTCTCTGTGTTCTGTTTCACGAGCACTACTTATAACTCTCTATGTTCTGTTTCATGAGCACTACTTATAACTCTATGTTCTGTTTCATGAGCATTGCTTATAACTCTATGTTCTGTTTCCCGATCACTGCTTATAACTCGGTGCTACTGCATGGGATAGAGGAACATCAATCTGGAGCTGAAAGTAAAACTCTACTGCCTGGGATAGAGGAACATCAATCTGGAGCTGAAAGTAAAACTCTACTGCCTGGGATAGAGGAACATCAATCTGGAGCTGAAAGTAAAACTCTACTGCATGGAATAAGGAACATCAATCTAGAGTTGAAAGTAAAACAGTACTGCATGGAATAAGGAACATCAATCTGGAGCTGAAATGAAAATCTACTCCGTGGGATAAACATTAATCTAGAGTTGAAAGTAAAACTCTACTGCATGGAATAAGGAACATCAATCTGGAGCTGAAATGAAAATCTACTCCGTGGGATAAACATTAATCTAGAGTTGAAAGTAAAACTCTACTGCATGGAATAAGGAACATCAATCTGGAGCTGAAATGAAAATCTACTCCGTGGGATAAACATTAATCTAGAGTTGAAAGTAAAACTCTACTGCCTGGTATAGGGAACATTAATCTGGAGCTGAAAGTAAAACTCTACTGCCTGGGATAGAGGAACATTAATCTGGAGCTGAAAGTAAAACTCTACTGCCAGGTATAGGGAACATCACTCTGGAGCTGAAAGTAAAACTCTACTGCCTGGAATAAAGGAACATTAATCTGGAGCTGAAAGTAAAACTCTACTGCCTGGAATAAAGGAACATTAATCTGGAGCTGAAAGTAAAAACCCTACTGCATGGAATAAGGAACATCAATCTGGAGCTAAAATAAAAATCTACTCCATGGGATAAAGGAACATCAATCTGGAGTTGAAAGTAAAACTCTACTGCATGGGATAGAGGAACATCAATCTGGAGCTGGGGTGCAAAGGGAACGCATTGCTCTAGGTGGACCCAGGGTTAGCAGATAACCAAGATCCCAAATGTACCTCCACGCGGTGCACCCTACAAACAAATACAGCAGCTCGAGCTGATTCTGGCCAAATCATTTGGGGATTGTGTCCGAGAATGTGGAGGTAGCAGATGGAAAGAGATTTGACTGCACAAGAGACAGACAATATCTCCGACACCACCAGCATCACCACATATAGCGACACTGTCGACATACAGTGAAGCAAGTCAGTCCAGTCCAAACATTGGAGGGGCGGCCAATGTAAAATGCACGTAAAGGTAGATGCATGGCGAGAGACAAATAGATTTCATACCGAGTACAATGAAACAATGAAAGGGCAGAACAGAGGGCAGCGCGAACTGCAAATAGAAAGTGAAAAGTCTCTAGGAAAGGGGAACTACAAGCTCCGTCAGCTCAAGACGAGCTTCTAGTTACCTGTGTTCCTTACAGGCAGAGACCCAGACCCATTCATTGGCGTTTGGTAAAACAAGAAGACCTAATCCAACTCTAATGTCGAGCCTTCCTAAACCGGAAATATGCTCGCGAAAGGGTTCTGTACCCAATGGGATTAGGCAAGAAAGGGACAATGATGGTAGTCCTGGCCCAACTCTACTGTCAAGGTTTCCTATACCGGAAGTACACTTGCAGAGAGAAAGGGTTCCGTACCCGATGGGCTCAGGCACAAAAGGGACAACGATTTAGCCCTGGCCCAACTCTACTGTCAGGTTTTCCTACACCGAAAATACACTTGAAGAGAGAAAGGGTTCAGTACCTGATGGGCTCAAGTGCTATTGGGACAAGGACGCTCAGCTCGAGAACGCGCCCTGCTCTCAAACGCGTGGTGTGAGACTCGGACTTGGACAAGGGGTACACGATGTCGGTGAATGACACCTCGGCTAAGAGGGCGAAAGAGCCAGGGTCCAACTCCTCTGTTGAGTTCTTCCCCTTAAGGAACCAGGCTCACGGATGAGAAACGGTTCAGTACCCTATGGGCACAGGCACAGCACGTCCAATTACACGAGGCAAGTTCATAGACAGTGGAACACCTCGTGCGAGTCAGATGAGAGCAATAATCGTCTGGGCGAAGAGTCGCCACTACACGTGCCTGGAGACAGATATAGAGGCTGTCACAGGCTAAGGGTAGCCCACCCGAATTGTCAAGACATGCCGAAATCGGATGTGCTAGGCCTACAAGGCGCATAACGGTGGCACAACGTAATCACGCTCCCGGCGGAAATCGCACGGATATCCGTGATGGTTACAATGGAGCGAACGCAAAACAAACAAACAATCTGGAGCTGAAAGTAAAACTCTACTGCCTGGAATAGAGGAACATTAATCTGGAGCTGAAAGTAAAAACTACTGCATGGAATAGAGGAACATTAATCTGGAGCTGAAAGTAAAACTCTACTGCCTGGAATAGAGGAACATTAATCTGGAGCTGAAAGTAAAACTCTACTGCCTGGAATAGAGGAACATTAATCTGGAGCTGAAAGTAAAACTCTACTGCATGGAATAGAGAACATCACTCTGGAGCTGAAAGTAAAATTCTACTGCATGGAATAGAGAACATGAGTGACAAACTTATACTACTTGATTAGAAACTAGCATCACAGCATGTGGGGTGCTCCACTCTCCGTTCCAGCCGCCATCCCAGTGTATGTAGACTCAAGAGTCTCTGTCAGGTGTTGATTGCGTGATCTTTGGGACTTTCAAAACAAAATACCCCGGTACTTCTCCTTCCTGAATCTTATACTACCTAGGGGTTCTATCACCGTCTTCATTCCTATATGGATGTTTCATACATCACCATAATTTTCATTCCTATATAGATGTTCCATACATCACCACCATTTTCATTACTAGATGGATGTTCCATACATTAAGCATATATTCATAGGTGTCAACTAGTCCAGATTTTCCATATTGATACAAATTTTAGGACAAACACACCCAAAAATACAAATTCTTTTTTTTAAAAAAGGTAATGTGGTGTTAAATGTCACAAATTATCACTAATAACGGGCGTTTTTTAAATAAAAATAAACATATAAATTGTAAAAAAATAAGAATTTGTGAAAAAATAAGTTGAGTTATGCCTATGGGAGAGTTTTAATTTGTGATTTAAAGCCTGGTGCGATGCTTAAGTTGCAGTGTATTCATATATGTACATAATATTCTTGAGATCTTTAGTTGTCTCCTTGGACTTCCTCTATCTTTTTCTGGCTATATGTGAAAATGAAGCCCTTAACCCATTAGAATCATAGATGTATTACATTGGAAACAGCACAAAAAGCCGACCAAACATCCCTATCTTCTGTCATATGGGTGTGTGTCATGTGGCCTATTCTTTCCAGAACGTAGTCTTCCTTATGAATCTCCTGAAATCCGGGCTTTGACAAGTTGTCTTGCTTCCTTTAACGACATGTGCATGCATTCTTGACTATGTGGGTGATTATGGAAAAATAACTCACTGATCATTCCTTGGTATTATCAAACCAAACCATCCACTGCAGGACAATCTATGAAAATGATTTGTATCACATTACATGTCCAAACCACACAAAATTATAGTTTCATCACTCAACAGTGGTTCCTGTCAACCTGCAAGTTCAGTTTTTTTTGGTCTCTGGCAAATGCATTTGTTTTATAATTATTTGGGCCTATGTTGACACAGTAGTTAGCTCGAATTCATTTTCATTTTATCCTAACCTCTTTAATTGTTTTTATTTCATCTTCTCTTTAACTCCATCAGTGTATCTAAGTATTTATCTGCTTGAACTTTGACATTCGCCTAATATCCTTTTTTGACTTTGCCTGTATTTATCACATGGTTTTTGTTACATGTATCTTCTGGATTTAAACCTGTATTCACACTTTTATTTGGCTACCGGATTCAGAGATAGACACAAGACCCAACACTGAGCTAAATAACGTTTACTTATTTTTCATTCATTCTTATTTTATCATTTTCATGTACACTCCATCATTCTGCTCCTCTATTTCCTTTTTCCCTAATCTTATTGGACTTGTCTTCTGACCTCTTACTTCTCTTTCCCATGATGATGTTTCATATAATGCTTGAACCTCTTCCTCCTATCATCATCATACAATATATGTATTTCTATGTATAGTTTAGTGTTTTGTTTTTTGTCTTTCATCCTGATGAAGGCTTTCTAGTCGAAACGTCATCTGCCTCTGTGTCTCGTTACTATGTTTTGTCTATAAATGTTGATAACATACTTATTTCTGTTTATCTTCATATTTGCAGTGTTACCCCAGCTCTCGCATTTTCAGCACGTCAGGTTATTTCCCAACACTTAAAATTTATTTCTCACTGGAACGAGTTTGATTTTCCAAATCAAAAAACTAATTATTACTGATTTGCTGAATTAGCACCAGTAAATATGAACACCCTGCCGAAGATGTTTGTGTTGGCCATCGGCACAAATAAATTGATGACACATCACATTTCCATACTCTGGATTACATCATGCTGGAAATCTAGGAGGACCATTGTCCTGCTACAAAATGTTGTTTCATACAAGAAGTAGGTCAAGTTACAAGGTCTTTTCATACAAGAAGTAGATCAAGTTACAAGGTCTTTTCATACAAGAAGTAGGTCAATTAACAAGGTCTTTTCATGATAGAAGTAGGTTACCAAAGCTGTTATCTTAGAGAATAACAGGTTAAGTAACTATAACTTTAAGAACAAGAATGAGAACTATGTCAAGTTAACATCAACTGTCCAAACAATTAAAAGAATCTTGCTTACTTTACATTTTAAAATCTCAAATTTGGACCAAAATACTTTAGGAAAAATCTGTGCGATACTTTTCCTGTTAAGTATAATGTTCAATAAAATATAATATTTTAGAACATAAAAAAAATGTAATGACATGAAAACCAAGATAACATTTGAAATTTTAAAAACAATAAAACATTTCAATGCATTGCATTTTTATGGCCCAATTTTTAAGAACGTGATACTGCCAAAGATGTATGTCTATTCATACAAATAAAACAGCGGCAAAGCATAATTTTATTCTCTGGACTACATCCTGCTGGAAATCTAATAGGGCTATTGTCCTGCTACAGGAGAGATCCAGCGGGAGTTTGAGAATGAACACAAAATATAAGAGTCTGTTTAGGTATCATCCAAAGATTCTGCATTCATCTCCTAGGACAGTCACTTTCCAGTCAACCCAGCTGTACAAAATGGAGTATCCAACTTTCATAGTTGTGGAAGTGAAATAAGCAAGAGAGAGCACTGGTCCCTCACTTAAAAAGAAAGTTATGGCTGGACCTGTGAGGTAGATTACACCTCACACCACAACGACATGTTATGTGTTGGGACTACTTTTACTATTACATGTTGACAGATTCGCAAAGTTCATGAACTGTCTTACACGTTTATTTTTGTTTGTTTTAATCACTAGGAATTATGAGCAATGAAGCTCTTACTGCCTATATGTGCAATATTATTTGGGTGCGGAGGTTCAAGTACCTACCCCTCCAAGCTTTCTTTCATACACAGAAGACTTTCAGCAATTTGCATTGCTTTGAGAAAGCCTCTCATACTTACAGAGGGTCTTAATTCTGCATGTACAAGGCATGTTTCATAGTTTTGTAGACATCCAATCAAATGAAAGCCTACAAGTGTTTGGGGATATCATAATGTTGGCTACTTTTGTCTACACAGTCTATATGTGTCTACACAGTCTATGTGTGTCTACACAGTCTATATGTGTCTACACAGTCTATATGTGTCTATACAGTCTATATGTGTCTACACAGTCTATGTATATTCTTGATGTTCCTCATTCTCTAAAACTAGATCATAAACATGCAGTGATATCCACTTTAAGTTTATTCTCAATATCCAAACCAACTTTTAGTCCCACATTTCACGATCTTAAACTAACTTTAAGTCTCACAAAATTGCATGATTATCCAAGCCAACTTTAATCTCACATCTCATAAAATATCCAAACCAACTTTTAGTCTCACAACATGTGTTAGGGAGCTGTTGTACTGGCTTCCTGGTTCAGTGGTCATGGTTTGAAATTCAGTTGTAGGAAATGTGTTTTGTTTTAGATATGTGGCATTTGGGTCAAGATAACTTTAGATGTGGGTACCAGAACAAATCTGGGAAATAAAAGGAGGCTCTAGTATACCATTTGTTACAGAAAACAGGCCTAACTAAGTACTCTCTATACATGGGATTGAACTTTACTGATATATTCCATGTATCACATGTCAACATCATCAAACATGTTTATTTCAACAAAAGAAACAACTTATAATCACTAACTAAAAACTCAAGAGAAAACATTTTCATCAACAACATTAGAACGGATTAATATTAAATTATCAATAATCAAATTATCAACAATGAAAAAATAAAGAATGAATGAAACCAAACAATTTTCCACACAAAATAAGGTTAACACATTCCAAAATTTTAATCATGGAGTGTCCACAAAACAGGTGATATAACAAGTTTTCAACCGATTTTGGCAGCATTTATGACTAATACATTTATACTGTCATAATTAGGCAACTGATTGTGAGGAATAGTGCCAATGCCTGATTTCTTACAAGTTCTTCTTCTGCGTTCATTATCAAACTTTCGCTGGATCTCCCTTGTAGAAGGACAATGTTTCTACTAGATTTCCAAAAAGATGTAGGCCAGAGAATGGAAATGCATTGTGTCGCCGTTTTATTTGCGTCAATGGTCTGACACATCCATTTTCTGCATAAATTTCTTACAGGTTAAAACTGGATACTTCCTCCATTTGAGCAAGCATCATCCTCATTATAATTTGTCGCCCGTGTGTTGCCAGGGTCCGAAAGGGGAGCAAAGAATAGCAACACTGTTTACCTTCCACGCATGTCGTAAAAGGCGACTAAGGAGGTTATGGGATGGAGTTGGCTGTCCCATCCCATATAGGGTCAGTGACCCAAAGCCATGCTGAAGTCGGATGTGTCAGGCTGAAAGGTGCAGATATCGCAGCAATGCTGTAAACCATGACACAACGCATTCCGTTCTCCGGACTACATCCTGCTAATCTGCAGGAGTTTGAGAATGAACGAAGAAGAAGATTATAATTTGTCTAGTAATACCTATCTTCATCCATGAACAATTTCAATTCTCTGATTTATGAAGCTCTTAAAGTCAGTGATCTACTTTTAATCATTTAACATAATCAGCAATCTGACAGTATACTTGAAACCATTCATTCCTACATGGCCAGAATCATTTCAAAACTTGCAAGTTGGCCCTATATGATAAAAATCTCTTTAAAACCTACTTGTATGTGATAAATTTGTATGTATTCTTTCTCCTCCCACTCAGTCTCTCTTGTAACAGGAACGCGATAAAGAATTTTTGTTACTGCGGCTCTCCCAACTTTGTCGAATATCCTCTGACATTTTGATTATTTATGCTTGTAGCAGGACAATAATCCAACTAGATTTTCAGCAGGGTGTAGTATAAAGAACTGGTGTGCGTTGTCTCCCCTTCAATTTTGCTAAGGCCCAATAAATCTGACTTCGGTGGTTGCAACAGGTTTGAAACTTGTATGTGATAAAGATCACTTTAAAGCACTTGTACTTGATAAAGATCACTGAAAACCTACTCATAGAACAAAGTGATAATTGTCACTTTAAAACTTACTTGTATGTCAGAAACATCACTTTAAACTTACTTGTATGTCATAAACATCACTTTAAACTTACTTGTATGTCATAAACATCACTTTAAACTTACTTGTATGTCAGAAACATCACTTTAAAACCTACTTGTATGTCAGAAACATCACTTTAAACCCTACTTGTATGTCAGAAACATCACTTTAAAACCTACTTGTATGTCATAAACATCACTTTAAAACCTACTTGTATGTCAGAAACATCACTTTAAAACCTACTTGTACATGATAAACATCACTTTAAAACCTACTTGTATGTCATAAACATCACTTTAAAACCCACTTGTATGTCATAAACATCACTTTAAACCTTCTTGTACATGATAAAGATTACTTTAAAACCTACTTGTATGTGGTAGGTGTAAAACCTGATTTTATCTTATAACGATCACTTACAGCTTAACCCATACTTTCCCTACCTGCCAGTATCAGCTCGCTATATATACGCTCACTACCCGCCTGATGTACACATGGTGGTATAGATTGACTGTCCTTACTTTATCCATTGTACTTACGTAAAACACAGGTTTTTAGAATGTCCCACTTAAAAACGACAGACTATCATTAAAACTAGGGGGGGTTATAATCTTGTTAGCATATCATAACCCCCTAGTTTTAGTGATAGTCTTTTGTGTCTTAAGTGGGACGATTTAAAAACCTGTGTTTTACGTAATTACAATTGCTGTTACGTTTCACGCAGTATTACCTTACTTTGCGTCATGTGACGTATTCCTTCCAGAACGTTGTCTTCCCAATGAACTCTCTGAACCTCTCTCTGTCTTGGGCGATGTGGCTTGCATTTTCTAGCGATGTATTCATGTTATCTTTAATGTTGTCAGTCCATCGTCTTCTTGGTCTGCCCCTTCTCCTCTTCCCAGGTACTGTTCCCTCCACTATGTCTTTCTAAACAGTTATGTCTCTTTATATGACCAAACAGGCGTAGTTTTCTTTTTGTTATTGTGTTTAGTAACCAACACTCTGGAATATTCAATGTTTTTATAATATCTGAGTTTCTGATTTTATCCTTCCATGATATTTTAAGTATCTTCCTGTAGCATTTCAGCTCGAAGTCGTTGATCCTCTTTGCCGCTGTTTTACTTAGAGTCCATGTTTCACAGCCGTATGTTGCAACCGGAAAAATAAAAGTTCGTAACATTAGCACTTTCGTTTCTATTTTGTTGTTTTTCCATATGTTTTTCAGCCGTGTTATTTTGCAATATGCCATTGCCAATCTCTTCCTTATTTCTGTCATGCAGTCTCCTGTACCATTGATGTTTGTTCCTAAGTATTCAAATTTATCCACACATTCTATCTCGGTATTGTCTATTCTGATTTTTGGTTGTTGTGTTGTTATATCTGTTGACATGATTTTTGTTTTCTGCGTGTTTAAATACAAATTTTGTGCTTCGCTATATTTCTTTGTGTTCTTGATTAGTTGTTCCAATCCCTTTATATCATTTGAAAGAAGCACTGTCTGCGTAGCGTAGTTCCGGGATTAGGAATCCACCTATGTTTAAAGCATGGTAGTCAGTGTTGTGTATGTCTTCTCTCACGTTCCTCATTATACTTTCAGCGTAGATGTTGAACAGGTATGGGGAAAGTGTGCACCCTTGCCTTACTCCACTCTGTACCTCAAAACACTCTGAGAGATCGTCCTCTAACTTCACTGCAGCCTTTTAATTTTACCTTACTTTATCCATGCAAATAGACATGCTAAATTTAGCTCTGACTTGATTACTGGTAATGGTAGCTTCCAGTATTATTTTCCAAACGTAGAAAACACCTGTCATATAGGCGCTGTGACTTTGTGAATATGACCTATGATTTTCTACAAAATGGGTTAAGAATGGACCTGCTTATGATTCAGATGATGTTGATAGGCAATTTTTTAATGAAATTTTATAGAATGTGAAAGAATCAGATGTTAAAGGGGGAAATTTAGTTCAGTATGAAGGAGTTGAATGTAGCAACATTTGTCAATCTGTAGTGTAGGTCTATTGGATGATGTGTGCCTCCACCCCAAAACATAGACCTAGTAATTATTAAGAATTGTCAGCACAGCAGATCTATGTCAATGTTGATCAATTTCAAGAGAAATCTCGTCCTGGAAACGAAACTGATCCATACTACTCTGCTTTGATTATGACTAGACCTATCCTTCAGTATTTCTAGGTGATTCATTCATGTGCAGAGCTAACCAATGTTGTGTATGCCGTGTATTTTTGGAAGCCTATTTCACCAGATATCTAGGGCTTTCTTTATGTTTGGAGGGCCTAAATGTTTGGAGTAATTAACAGTTACAGAATGATGTCATGCTGTGTAAGGGAGACTGCTTTGCAGCTTTCACTTGAACATTTATCAACAATTTGATGTAAAATGAAGCCAACACGAAACTGGAGCTCATTTTTTTTCTCTCTCGCAATGTTACATGACATTCACAAAGATATTTTCACAGACCAGTACCTCTTCCATATATCTGTTAATTGGACTGAATCATAAAAATTGATTGTAAATTGTAGTTTTCATTAATTTTCTTGCACACCTCTAATTTTCTTGTTTATTATCACCTCTTATTTTTGCAGTTTATTCCCCTTGGCATGAAGCCATGAGATTTCCTGATCGGCAGGGATTGAAAAGGTTAAAAATCCTGTATCTCCCCACATGGTGGGGTGAAGAAATCTCATTCACCTTTCAGGTCAAAGAAATTTTAACGTGAAAATGACAGTCATTACCACAGATGCATCTCTCTCCATAACAAGAAAAAATGTGATAATAAAATTTGAAATTAATGTCACACTTGTTTAAATACTTAATTTCTTGCATTGGGTACTTCATTTCAGCTCAAGAAACTCTTTTAACTACCAACTAGATAGTAAGAATTGTCTACCAAAAAAGACAGTAGGAGTACCAGCTAAATAGTGGCAGTCACATAACAGCCAGATAGTGACAGTTGTCTACCAACCAGTGGCAATCATCTACCAGCCAGATAGTGACAGTTGTCTACCAACCAGTGGCAGTCACATAACAGCCAGATAGTGGCAGTTGTCTATCAACCAGTGGCAGTCACCTAACAGCCAGATAGTGACAGTTGTCTACCAACCAGTGGCAGTCACATAACAGCCAGATAGTGACAGTTGTCTACCAACCAGTGGCAGTCACCTAACAGCCAGATAGTGACAGTTGTCTATCAACCAGTGGCAGTCACATAACAGCCAGATAGTGGCAGTTGTCTACCAACCAGTGGCAGTCACATAACAGCCAGATAGTGACAGTTGTCTACCAACCAGTGGCAGTCACCTAACAGCCAGATAGTGACAGTTGTCTATCAACCAGTGGCAGTCACATAACAGCCAGATAGTGACAGTTGTCTATCAACCAGTGGCAGTCACATAACAGCCAGATAGTGACAGTTGTCTACCAACCAGTGGCAGTCACATAACAGCCAGATAGTGACAGTTGTCTATCAACCAGTGGCAGTCACATAACAGCCAGATAGTGACAGTTGTCTACCAACCAGTGGCAGTCACATAACAGCCAGATAGTGACAGTTGTCTACCAACCAGTGGCAGTCACCTAACAGCCAGATAGTGACAGTTGTCTATCAACCAGTGGCAGTCACATAACAGCCAGATAGTGACAGTTGTCTATCAACCAGTGGCAGTCACATAACAGCCAGATAGTGGCAGTTGTCTACCAACCAGTGGCAGTCACATAACAGCCAGATAGTGACAGTTGTCTACCAACCAGTGGCAGTCACCTAACAGCCAGATAGTGACAGTTGTCTATCAACCAGTGGCAATCATCTACCAGCCAGATAGTGACAGTTGTCTATCAACCAGTGGCAATCATCTACCAGCCAGATAGTGACAGTTGTCTATCAACCAGTGGCAGTCACCTAACAGCCAGATAGTGACAGTTGTCTATCAACCAGTGGCAATCATCTACCAGCCAGATAGTGACAGTTGTCTATCAACCAGTGGCAGTCACCTAACAGCCAGATAGTGACAGTTGTCTATCAACCAGTGGCAATCATCTACCAGCCAGATAGTGACAGTTGTCTATCAACCAGTGGCAGTCACCTAACAGCCAGATAGTGACAGTTGTCTATCAACCAGTGGCAATCATCTACCAGCCAGATAGTGACAGTTGTCTATCAACCAGTGGCAGTCACCTAACAGCCAGATAGTGACAGTTGTCTATCAACCAGTGGCAGTCACCTAACAGCCAGATAGTGACAGTTGTCTATCAACCAGTGGCAGTCACCTAACAGCCAGATAGTGACAGTTGTCTATCAACCAGTGGCAGTCACCTAACAGCCAGATAGTGACAGTTGTCTACCAACCAGTGGCAGTCACCTAACAGCCAGATAGTGACAGTTGTCTATCAACCAGTGGCAATCATCTACCAGCCAGATAGTGACAGTTGTCTACCAACCAGTGGCAATCATCTACCAGCCAGATAGTGACAGTTGTCTACCAACCAGTGGCAGTCACCTAACAGCCAGATAGTGACAGTTGTCTACCAACCAGTGGCAGTCACCTAACAGCCAGATAGTGACAGTTGTCTACCAACCAGTGGCAATCATCTACCAGCCAGATAGTGACAGTTGTCTACCAACCAGTGGCAATCATCTACCAGCCAGAAAGTGACAGTTGTCTATCAACTAGTGGCACTCATCTACCAGCCAGATAGTGACAATTGTCTACCAACTAGTGGCACTCATCTACCAGCCAGAAAGTGACAGTTGTCTACCAACCAGTGGCAATCATCTACCAGCCAGATAGTGACAGTTGTCTACCAACCAGTGGCAATCATCTACCAGCCAGATAGTGACAATTGTCTACCAACCAGTGGCAATCATCTACCAGCCAGATAGTGACAGTTGTCTACCAACCAGTGGCAATCATCTACCAGCCAGATAGTGACAGTTGTCTACCAATCAGTGGCAATCATCTACCAGCCAGATAGTGACAGTTGTCTACCAACCAGTGGCAATCATCTACCAGCCACATAGTGGTAGTTGTCTACCAACCAGATAGTAGTACTTGCCAGTAAGAGGTACCACTTGAAGTAAACCAGATTACTTTATTCAGGTAACATTCTTTCCAGAACTAGTCTTCTTTATGGATGCTATCAACTTCTCACAATTCTATATTAGTTGATTTGCTGCAGCCAAGAACATGTTTAAACAATATTTGATGTCTTTTGTGATGTCTATGTCTCAGTCTGCGCAGACCCAGATGGTTAGGATACATAGGAAGATGGAAGATTTAAAAAAAAAAAACCAAAGATTTAATTTATGCAGAATTAATGTCTGGGAAAAGATTTCAGGGTAGAAGTCTACTGTGGTGCAAAGACATGCATGATACAGATATTGATATGGAAACAGGATGCCATGGATTGTGTTGCAAGGAGAGGAAAGATCAGGAATGGTAAATAGACATAGGAGAAAGTGAGAACAGATAATTCAAGGGTTGCACATCTAAAAAGACAACAGCAAAGGATGTACAAGTGGGCCTGTGATTCCTTGTACATACTGTGGCTCAGATTGACCTTGTGAGTCACATCCATCATTGCCATAGATTGTAGACTATATTTCTTTTAGCAAAACTATAAAATAATACCATCACCTGGAAAGATTAAAATGTGCCTACTATACTACTGTAGATGTCTTTTGTCCATCGTCGTCTTGGGCAGTCCTTTCCCCAGCCACCATCACTTCCAATACTCATTTTTCCACGCTGTTATATCTTTATAGAACCACGTTTTGATAAAAATTATAATTGAACTCACAAACTGACAATACCGTATTTTACTTGAGGGTATTATTGATTAGATCACAGGGGTCGGCAATATGTTGATAGTGAGGCTTTCCTTGCAGTGACAATCCCTCCAACACTCATCTCGTTATAATAAATATTTCATAATGTATGTCGCGTTGTCACCAATCATTGGTTCCCGGTAATTTCACGTCTTGTCTCAATTTGTAACTTTGTTTTTTATCAAATAAATACCCATTGGTGATGAGATGCAGAACAGCAGACATTGCACCTTTTCCCTTTTGTGAGATTCCTAGGTGGCAGGGAATGCCAGATGCACCATTACTGCTGATGGGTCAACAAAACTGATGGAAGAATGATGATCCAATTGACCCAGAGGTATATGCTATGCTTCTGGCAGGTTGTGATGAGCCTGGGATACTGTCACACTAGAATGCCTCCCTTCAGAGACCAAGCATGCAACCTTTAATTTCTTTTGTGTTTGTTCTCAAACTCCCACTGGATCTCTCTTATATCAGAGCAATGGTCCTACAAGATTTCTGTGTTTGTTCTCAAACTCCCACTGTATCTCTCTTATAACAGAGCAATGGTCCTACAAGATTTCTGTGTTTGTTCTCAAACTCCCACTGGATCTCTCTTATAGCAGAGCAACGGTCCTACAAGATTTCTGTGTTTGTTCTCAAACTCCCACTGGATCTCTCTTATAGCAGAGCAATGGTCCTACAAGATTTCTAATGGGATGTAGTTCAGAAAACAGAAATATGTTGTGTCTGCTTTTATTTGCGCCAATGGACTGACATATCTAACTTTGGCGAAGCATGGAACCATAACCCCTTAATAAAATCCTGCCTTTGAAACAACAAACTAACTTTATACGAACTCCCAGTGTCATCTCGGTTACTCAATTGAGGTGGACCTGTGTTATTGTCAAAAAGGCTATGGATTGTCAAGAGCTATCTATAAGAATCATAAAACCTGTCATGGTCGTAGGAGTGTCACACTGGAGACATCAGCACAAAAAGTCTTTCAAACATCTCTGTCCTCAACCATTACTACTTGTGTAGAAAAACCGTGCCCTTGATGTTGACACTCCCGGATTTTCTTTATCTGCCTCTTCTCATTATACTCTCGTCTGTTCCTTGTAAAATAGTTTTAGAAAGTGAGCTGTGTCTCATTACATGCCCAAACCAAACAAGTTTACACCATGTCACCACTGCCAAAAAATTTGTTATAACATTTTTTACCAAATGTACTGAAGCACTTATATCATCATCATCAAGTGCTGTCTCCGCAACGAAGGTTGGCTGCAACGTATCTCCAACATCTCCTTTCTCTTGTCTTGGTGGTACACTCTGCTAGACTGTAACCTGTCCATCGTGTAATGTTACTCTCCCACTTGTATCTCTGCCTACCTCTTGCTCGCTTCCCTTTGACTTTACCCTCAAGTAAGGTCTTCAATAAGGTGTCATGTCTTTTAATGTGTCCAAAGTATTTTATTTGCCTGATCTTTATTTCTCTTAGTAGTTCTTTCTTCATATTAAGTGTCTTTAGCACCTCTTTATTTGTTTTCTTCTCTTTCCATGATGTTCTCCCTATTCTTCTATATACCCACATCTCAAAGGCATCAATTTTGTCTTCTAATTGTTTATTTAGTGTCCATGTTTCTGAGCCATACATTAATATGGAATAGATGTAGCATTTTATAATTCTCATTTTTAACTTGTTTGTAATTTGTTTAGATATTAATAATTTCCTCATGTCATTGAAGGTACTTTTAGCCATTCCTATTCTCCTTTTAACTTCTGTTTCACATCTGCCATCATTTGTGACTATGTGTCCAAGATATTGATACTGTTTTACTTGTTGTAGTTTCTCTCCCTGTATGTTTATGTTTACCTCCTGTTCTTCTGTGTCTTTGCTGATTATCATATCTGACACTTATATACAAAATCCTGAATCCTTCTTTCCGTGCTGCATTTAGTGTCTAGCATTCACATCCATATAAAAGTATGCTTAGCACTAGCAATGTTCATAGATTGATATTTACTGTAATACTGATCTCACTTTTCCAAATAATTTTAAACCTTGCCATGGCAGCTATCGCAACCTCGAGTCTTAACTTGATCTCATTTCTCGAGTTGCCATCATCACATATTTGGGACCTAAGATATTTGAAAGTGGTTAACTTTATGCAGCTTACCATCATTTAACCAGATGTTAATAGGATCTTGCCTGATATCACTAGTCACCAACATAGTTCCTTCTCACAGCTAAAATGATTACATCATCATCATCATCTTCTTGTGCCTATGAGGTGTTTACATATCTTGACTTCTTTTACAGGATATTTACTTTGTACATTAACCTCTAACTTCTGCTTCAATACAGTTCATGATGGTACAAATATCATCATTAAGTGCCATCTCCGCAATGAAAGATGACTGCAAAAGATCTCCAACACTCGCTGCCTCTTGCTTCGGTGGTGCACTCTGCTACACTCTAACTAGTCCATCTTGTGACAAGTTTTTCCCGCCAGTGTCCATCTTGTGATATGTCTTTCCTACCTGTGTATCTACCTTCCTCTTGCTCACCTCTATCCTCAAGTAAGATTTCCAACAAGGTGTCATGCCTTTTTATATGTCCAAAATACTTTACCCTAACCCTATTTGTTTGATCTTTATTTCCTTTAACAGTTTTTCTTTTTCTTCATATGCAATGTTGTCAGAACCTCATTGTTCACTTTCTTCTTTTTCCTTGATGTTTTTCCTATTCTTCTATATATCCAAATCTCAAATGCATCAATTCTGCCTTCTAGCTGCTAGTTCATTGATAGTTTCTGAGTCATACATTAATATAGAATTGTAGAATTAATGTAGCATTTTATCATTTTCAATTTTAGCTGTTGTTTTTTTTTTTTATATTAGATGTCAATATTTTGCTCATGTATTTGAAAATACTCTCAGCCATTCCTATTCTCCTTTTAACTTCTGTGTCACATCTGCCATCATTTGTGATTATGTGTCTGAGATATTGGTAATTATCTACTTGTTGTAGTATCTCTCTATGTATTTTATGTTTACTCCTGTTCCTCTACAATTTTGGTGATTAACTTGTTTGTGGATGTTTATATTTAACCCATATAGTCACAAACTATTTTGGATGTTTATTATCAAGTCCATATAGTCACAAACTATTTTGGATGTTTATATCTAACCCATATAGTGACAAACTATTTTGGATGTTTATGTCAAGTCTAATATAGTCACAAACTATTTTGGATGTTTATATCTAACCCATATAGTCACAAACTATTTTGGATGTTTATATCGTCCATATAGTCACAAACTATTTTGGATGTTTATATCTAACCCATATAGTCACCAACTATTTTGAAAGAAAGGCACATCTTTTTGTCAGTCTACAGTACAGTTCTACTGTGATATCTGCACATTTCGGCCTGACACATCCAACTTCAGCAGATTGTTCTAATATCCGGGGCAAGGTCACAACTGAGGATCCGTGCTTTTGTCTGAATTACCTGATCAGAGTTAAAGGTATTACTTTTTCATTGTCATCATACTGAGCAAGAAAGCTTGGGGTTGAAACTAAATTAGTAAAATATTCTACAGAAACCATTCACATTTTGATGTGTCAATCCAAAACTAGATTTTATTTTAACTACATATGATATATATATGTGTGTGTGTGTAGTCACTTTGGAAGTCATGCTGACAGGATTACCTGAACCACATCCTCTATTAATTTTTTACGGTCATAAGCTCTGATATAACCAAACTGGACTTGTATCTATGTTTGAAACGAGCGCACCACACTCCAAGATCTGCACTAAATACTCACAATTCGTATGACATAGTGTCATCACCAGTGTAAATGAGTGTACAGTGATTGTAGATATCAGGGTATTACTACACTCACTATCATTGCACAAGATATGCCAAGTTGTGCTATTTACTTCAATCGGAATTCAGACTTAAAATTTGAAACAACACATTTCTCAGGGATATTGGCAACTATTGCAGAAAAATATGCTGCTAAAATATCTATATGACAAACATTTGTTGACATAACAATGACATGTAATTTATTTTATAACACTCTACTGACCAGCAATCCAGAGCATCTTTATCTTCCATTACAAAGGGTGTCTTTAAAAATGTGTATAAAATTGAACGCACTACATAGAGCTTTCAAATTTTCTATGTGTTTGCAATGAATGTTTGCATTTTGTAAATGAATTTGAAAGCTCTAGAGTTGTTTCCAGAGAGAATACCTACTTACTATAAGGCTGGGTGTAGATTTACTTTCTATGTAACATAAATCTTTTCTTCCAGAAATTCATATTTTTCAAGAATACTCATAAACGACGTCATAGATGTATTTTGTGGGTGCTGCCATTTTGGAATGATATACTATGCCAGATGAGATATTCTTGGTAATACTATTGCTACGGTTACCACATTTCTGAAGTATCACAACGGTTTTAACGATCATCAAACTTGATCACCAAGGGTGTATGACGGATGTTCAACAATCAGAGAATTTGGTGATCAGTCAAGTGTTAAGGAGATAAAGCTATATTAATCCCATAAGCAAACACTTTACAACATAGCACAGTTTCAAATGTATTTGGAAGTATGTCAATAATTGTTCAATTGCTTGTTGAAGAGAACATGTCATGGCTTCATATATTGATAAAACAAGTCATTTGATTGGGTAATCATTTGATTGGTTATGAATGATGTAGTATTCTGTAACAATTGGTGCCATTGGCTAGGAAAATGTTGCTGCCCCTTGAGTTGGTTGTGCCACAAGCTCCTGAAAGCAGGACTGGAAGCAACGCTTTAGTTCAGAATAAGACACTACTAACATACTGCTCTCATCTCTGGAAACAAGCAGAACTTTCTCTGGAACTCCTGCATCAAACTGAAAGATAAATGGCACATGCTGATATTGTTTGATTATGTTTAGCGTAAGAATGATTAATAAAAACTTTCAATAATTACAGTTCATCTAATGTTCAATAGATAATTTCCAATAGTTACACTCCATTTAATGTTCAATAGATAACTTTCAATAGATATGCACATGCGGTTTCGTCTGTGGGTCTCACCAATGGCTCACTAGACAAACCAACCATGCAACAGAAAACCTTAGTAGATGATATGCCTATGCCTTAATATTGAGGTTATCTTCTTATAGAAGCTTCATGACACGTCATCTATACAATCCCGTAGACGTAACGTAACCTTCGATAACAGTTACAATTTTGTTCCAACAGGCAGACGTTGTGCTTGAACTAGTTACGGGCACGGCGTGGGTGGGCAGAACAACAAAGAAACCTGTCGCAAGGGCCCGAGTTGTGCCCTGATGTCGACGTCTGTTTCGGCAACATTGGACTCGAAACACCATCGAGTCGAATGGCTGCTGGAACAGAGGGCGGAGCACTTATGGGAATGCCCCATGTGCCATGAAACCAGTTTCTAATCAAGAATCAATAGATAACTTCCAATAGTTAGACTTTATCTAATGTTCAATAGATAACTTCCAATTATAACTTTATTTCTTAGTCTGCTATCAGGGTGAAAAGCGTTTCATGTTGCTCTTGCATGATTCTTGAGAATAACGGGAATTGAACCAGTCCGTTCAACGGCACCAAATCGCCTAACAACTATTGAACACAAAAAATTGTCCTCTGGAAGTTCAATAGTTGCTAGGCGATTTGGTGCCGTTGAACGGACTGGTTCAATTCCCGTTATTCTCAAAAATATTTAAAATATTGTCCCCTGGCTTCCTACTTATATTTTCTTGCATGATTCTCAGGGTTAGCAGATAATCAAAATGCTAAATACAACTCCATGTGTAATAGGGTGCTTGTGTATAGGAGAATTGTTAATGGTTGCAAAGCTACACAGTATGCACTATTAGAGCACACAACAAAATATTTGACTTCAATTTCTGTCCAGAAGACTCCTTTTTTCTATGAAAGAGGTGGGTCAAGACTGATGTTTATTGTCACTTGAACTCAATCACAATAAAAAATGCAGTCAACAAGGTAATCAAATTTAATAATAAAGTCACTGCTACTATGTTGTGTACTTTAAATGAAATCATTCCGAAATGAGAAAACTCTCTGATGTACATTCTGATTAACCCAGCCCAGTATACAAAAGTCTACCTGTTATTCACTACTCGTACTTCTAATTTTCCGTGATCCCTACAAATTTCTAGCAGTTACTTTATCTCTTCAACTCAATACTATTCTAGCAGATGCGAAAACTCTGATGGATACGGATGTCCTTCTGAGCATTCTCACATCATCCTATCCAATTAGTAATATATATATAACTTTTACTATTTAGCTTTCTAGTAGCTCCTCACTAATTCTTGACTCAGACTATCTCCAAATCTCTAGCTCAAGAGAGCATTTCTAGGGCCTCATATCTTCATTCAGGCACTGGTGGTTGAAAACGTAAGAGAACTCCATTTGACTTTGCTATGGGTTTGCCACTTTCTGGAATATTCCAAATCTTTCTTCTACAGTTTTACTAAATTCTCTACCCCATGATAAATACTACATAACCAAAGCATGGTATGACACGCAATCTATATTGCATGTTATCTATATCATGTCACCTGTCTAGAAAATTATAATTTTCCAGAACACGTGATTAGAAAGTGTGGAGTCTTGACCTTTGTCAGGAGCCTTTTTCGTTTTTCTATTCCGTAATGTTACCATGCTGTTCCTCCTGTGATTTTGATATCGAACAACATTTATTTTCCCGACAAAACCAGTGTCTGACCTTGAGTGGGTTATATGCCATTACATTGTATACTGGCATAAAGGTTTCTCTTACTTATTTTTGTGAGCGCCAAATATCTGACAACGGCACCCTGTCTCTTAGTCCCCTCTTTCTTTTACTTCTCTCATATCATCATCAAGTGCCATCTCCGCAATGAAGGTTGGCTGCAACATATCTCCAACATCTCCTATCTCTTGTTTTGGTGGTGCACTCTGCTAGACTGTAACCTGTCCATCATGTGATGTTACTCTCCCACTTGTATCTGTGCCTACCTCTAGCTCGCTCCCCTTTGACTTTACCCTCAAGTAAGGTCTTCAATAAGGTGTCACGTCTTTTAATGTGTCCAACGTATTTTATTTGCCTGATCTTTATTTCTCTTATTAGTTCTTTCTTCATATTAAGTGTTTTTAGTATCTTTTTATTTGTTTTCTTCACTTTCTGTGATGTTCTCCCTATTCTTCTATATACCCACATCTCAAAGGCATCAATTTTGTCTTCTAATTGTGCACATCTTGTGTAAATCTCTCATATGCAAAAGGTCAATTATAGTATCTCACTAACTGGAATGTTATTCTATAATTCTGCCATATCATGGCCTTGAGCAGAACTTAACCAAGATCATATTAAATATGAATGATTCTACGCCTTCCTACTTATCTTTTCTGTTACATTGGTGGTACATCACGAAAACAGATACACCATGGCTTGTATTGTGTTTCTGGCCGACACTATTAGTGATTGTGCCTGTGGAGCTGTCACCTGGCATGCATGTCATAAGAGGCGACTAAGTAGGTTTTAGGGTAAGAGTCCCCATCAAGGCCAGCACCGTGCAGTGGTGATGGGGCTTAGTTCAGCCATCAGGAGCTGGAAACTAAGACTGGTCAGGCAGTCCCATTTGAGCAGGACCATAGTCCTGCCCAAGTAATAGAGTGCTGAAGACGGAGGCATCCAGCCAAAATGCGCACAGATAATCAGGATGCCACGCACAAAACACAATGGAAACATGTCTGTATCTATAAAAGTTATGGTGCCTGCCCTGTGGCGGACGTTCAGGCAGGGACGGTGCCGGGCCCTATACCTCGAAAGGGCCCAACCTCAGTTACTGAAAGTCCTTCTCAATTGCCTCGAGGAGCCAGGAGGCAAGGGAATAGAGCTACTGGCCAAAGAAACTTTTTACGACCAATAAAAATAATGCACTGGAATGCTGAGGGTGCCAACAGTAAAAGAGATGGATACAGCAAAAAATTGGAACTTGAAAATGTCCTCAGTGAAGAACAAGTTAATATATGCTGTATCCAAGAAACACACCTCAGCAGCGACATAGCCTTCAAAATCAGAGGCTACCAGTGCTACCAATCTGACCGAAAGGACAGGCGAAAGGGTGGAATTCTGACACTTGTTAAAAACAATATCAGCGCATGTCAGCTGGAAGTATATATGGAAGGGGCAGAATACCAGATGCTCCACCTAAAAACAGACAGTGCAGAATTCCATCTCCTGAACTACTACTGCCCAAATGATAAACCATTGGCACTAGACACAATTCCAGATAAAGAGAGACTTATGGTGTGTGGTGACTTCAACAGCCACTCTCAGAGCTGGGGCTACGATCATATCGACAAGAGAGGTGAGGAACTTGAGAGCTGGCAGGATGAAAATAAAATCTCATCCTTATTAACCAGCCAGCAGACTCACCAACTTTCTACTCGAGAGCATGGCACACCACCTCTACACCAGATCTGGCATTCCACTCACCAGGCCTGGAACATCACACGTGTCATTGGAAAGCAGCTTGGGGGTAGTGACCACAGATCAGTATTTCTGGAAATCCACAATGAATTTACCAAGGACAGCAGCACGCTCACTAGGTGGAACTATAAGAGGGCAGACTGGAAAATGTACCAGCATTTAACCAGTGTTCTAGCTAAGGACATGAACTTGGACAAAGACACCAATAGAGCATTAAGTGAATTTAATAGATGTATACTACATGCTGCTAGTAAAACCATACCCAGGGGGGCACGCAAAAACTACAAACCCTACTGGAATGATGAACTGGAAAAGCTGCAAAATGAGATGGAAACATCTAGACAGCAGGCTGAGAACAGACCTAGCCAAGAACATCACAACAAATATCAGCAAACAAAGGCTAAATTTCAAAGAGCCAAGTTACAAGCCAGAAGGAGTAGCTGGAAAGAAAAAACAGAGTCGCTGAACCTAGAAAGAGATACTAGGAAATTATGGAAACTTGTAAAACAACTAAATGATGAAGGTACAGGGAGAAATACCAGGATCACACTTTATAAAGATAGAAACATTTTAACAGGTAAACATGCAGCTGATTACTTTGCAGATTCCTTTGCAGAAGACAATAACATCAAAGTCAGCCCAGACAAACAACAGGAGGTTCGAGAGAACCAGCAAAACATTGGACAAGGCGAACCTATACCTGAAGTCATGGAGGCACCAATCACAATGAGAGAACTGGAGCATGCAATATCCAAATTGAAAATGAAAAAGTCCCCTGGAGCTGATGGAGTGTCCAACGAAATGATTAGAAACCTGGGAATTGCAGCAAGAGCAAAGCTACTGCAGATCTTTAACACAAGCTGGTCCACGGGTAATGTACCACAGGCGTGGAGAGAAGCAATAATGATACCACTCCTCAAATCAGGAAAAGATGGCAACACAGTCTCCAACTACAGGCCCATCAGCCTCACAAGCTGTTTATGCAAAACAATGGAACGCATTATCAATCTTAGGATGCAGTGGTACCTTGAAAGTGAAAACCTTCTGGTATCACAGCAAGCAGGTTTCAGACAGTGCTACTCTACTGAAGATCAGGCAACCTACCTCTCCCAAGAGATTGAGGATGCCTTCCAAGATAAGAAACTGGTACTAGCAGCATGGATAGACCTCAGGAAAGCATTTGATAAGGTCTGGAAAGAAGGGCTCCTAAAGAAATTGCGAAATTGCAGGGTTAGCTCAAGAATGTACAAATGGGTAAAAGCATACCTGCATAATAGAAGAGCCAGGGTACAATTAGATGGTCGCAAGAGCAAGAAAGTTCTACTGCGTCATGGAGTCCCCCAGGGAGGAGTCCTGTCACCCACACTTTTCTTGGTTTACATCAATGACCTAGTTGCTGAACTACCACATGGGATCAAAGTGGCAATGTATGCTGACGACCTGGTGCACGGAAGAACATGCGACAGTGGCCACTAAACAAATACAAAGAGCTATCGATGCCCTAACCTTATGGGCAAATAGATGGTGCGTCAGCATTAACACAGATAAGTACAGCACTACACTCTTTACCCTCTCACCAAAACAAAAAGCCGGTCATATCAAGATAGATGGAAAGCTCTTGAAAGAAGACAAACAACCCACATACCTCGGAGTTACTTTTGATGATAAACTGACATGGAAGCAGCACATAAACAAAGCAACAACAAAAGCCAGGAGGAAGTTAGCTATCCTGAGAAAACTAAGTGGAACCACATGGGGAGCCAGTGGGAATATACTCAGTAAAGTTTACCAGCAAGGCATAAGACCACACCTGGAATATGGTTCAGCTGCGTGGTGTCCTGCATCAAACACCACATTACAAGATCTAGATAAAGTGCAAAACCAGGCACTTAGAATAATGTTGGGAGCAATGAAATCAACACCCATAGCAGAGATGCAGAAAATGGGAAGAATGCAAACACTTGGCGAACGCAGAGACACAAAAGTACTCATTCAGGCAGAAAAGTTTCAGTGTATGCCAAGTCATCCAATGAAGGAAAGATTCCAAAATCTAGCAATGGGACGACTGAAAAGAAGCAGCTTTATCCATCAAGCTAAACGACTCCGCAGACAACTTACAGACCTACCTGAAGTTGACAGCCCCTTAAGGCCTGTACCAGAACAAATCCCATGGAGTGAAAGACATGGAATGCCAATATACATTCAGACCCATGTGAAAGGAATACTAAGCGAGGACGAACAGAACAGTGTGCATTTAAGGACAGTCACCCTGTTTCCTGGATGAGGAATATCCACAAGATATATGGGTCAGAGTATACACAGATGGGTCAGCACAGAATGCCGTGAGAAATGGAGGTGCAGGTGTATATATAGCATATCCACACAAGCCTAGAGATACAATCAGAACACCGACAGGAAAATTCTGCAATAATTAGGATGCAGAAATCCAGGCAATTAGTGTGGCAGCTAAAAAACTGCTGAACTCCAACTCTGACCTACAGCCTGTGGTATTCCTGACAGATGCAAGGTCAGTGCTTCAAGCTCTCCAGTCTGGAAAACTAACAGACTTGAAAAAACTACTTAGCGAATTGTCTTACCAGTATAGGGTAACCATGCAGTGGATACCCTCTCACTGTGGAATACCAGGAAATGAAAAAGCAGACCAACTGGCTAAGGAAGGTGCTGCCGAAGACCAACCAGATATACCAATCACCTACCATCAGAAAAAACAGATGATCAAGACAATAAGAAAGCCACAAACACCAACACAAGATGACTATCACATTATGAACAGATCAGAACAAGTTATATTTCTACGTCTCAGAACAGGACACAACCGACTCCGCAGTCACATGTATACAAAGTTCAAGATTCGCAACACTGCCATGTGGACAGGCAGCACAGAGTGCCAAACATATACTTCAAGAGTGTTCTGAGCATGAAACGCTGAGGCAGACATATTGGCCAGAGGAAACAACACTGGAATCAAAACTCTATGGGACACTGTATGAACTACAAAAGACAGTGAGTTTTATTAAGGAGACAGAATTACAGATATAGACATGTTTCAAGTGAACGAAAGAAGAAGGGTAAGAGTTCGTTGTCACATCCTATATAGGATCAAAATGACCCAGAAGACATGCTGAATTTGGATGTGTTGGACTGAAAGGCTCAGATATTGCAGCTAAGCTGTAAACTATGATACAACGCATTTCGTTCTCAGGATTACATCGTGCTAATCTGCAGGAGTTTGAAAATGATGGCAGGAGAAGCAATGCACAACGACATATAAACATGAGCTAACCTCCATGTCCTCCCCCCCACTTGTTATTCAATAATAACTAAAACCAACAAGAGAGAAGGGTACAATAGACAAACAAAAAGCTATACCTTATTCAAAGACTGTATGACATGAGCCATATCAATCCATGCAACTCCTCTTTCATCCACTTGGTGGAAGAGAAAATCTCGGAACAGTTTTAACATGAACCTGTCTCCAGTCTCAGCCCAAGATGGCTCAGAATTGTACCTGTCGGAAAATGTTTTAATCATAAATCCCACCTGTAAGACCTAGTTATACCACATTCAAATAGCTTGTTTCAGAGAAGGTTTATGATGTAGTTTAGCTTACTATAAGAAAATAACATCTTAATTTACACCTCGCTTGACATTCACACTGGGCGTTTAGTTCACACTTCACTTTAATTTTTGCCCTTCACATCTCACTTGAGATCTTCAAACTTCCCTTCACATTACTCTTTTGAAATTCAACCATACTTTAGATCAGTGTTTCCCAACCTTTTTTTTTTACCATGCCCCAACTTTAGTCTTTCTAAAATTCGGATGCCCTCTATGTAACATATACATATTTTTTTATATTCTTCTTCTTCTTCAGCGTACATTCTCAAACTCCTGCTGAATTCTCTTGTAGCAGGACATGTCCTACTAGATTTCCAGCAGAATGTAGTCCAGAGAATGGAAATGCGTTGTGTCGCCGTTTTATTTGCGCCAATGGCCCGACACATCCGTCTTCTGCGGTTTTTAAATATTCAAAATTTAATTATTTCCTAAATTAATCTTAATTACAACTTATTCGAATTTCCCCCCCCCCCCCCGGATAATCATTTTGCCCTCCTGTGGGGCATGGGCCCCACATTGGGAAACTGCTTTAGACGAAACTTGGAAACATGTCATGATGTTTTGATAATTACTACTGTAGAACTTCAAACTTTCCTTCAGCTCTTTGCACCTTCTATAGACCTTCACATCTCACTTTATACTTTACTTCAGTTCTACATACTTCACATCTCACTTTAGACTACACATCAAATCATCACTTTAGACTTCACTTCAGTTATTCACTATCACTATTGACTTCACTTCAATTCTCTAGTTATTCAAATCTCACTATAGACTTCACTTCAATTCTCTAGTTATTCAAATCTCACTATAGACTTCATTTCAATTCTTCATATCTCACTTTAGACTGAACTTCAATTCTTCACTTTAGACCACTTCATTTCGTCACATCTCAGTTCTGACTTTCAGACCACACTTTAGTCCTTCATACTTCACTTTTACTTGTTATTTTAATCATTGTGCCTATTTATATCTGTTACTTTATATCCCATTTATTTACACACCATCACTATCTTAGTACTACATACATAAATAAAGAAAATACTTCTTACTCTGGTCTCTCATTTATAGATCCAAGTTTCACCATAATCCGGAAAAGTCTGCCATTCTCAATTTCCTGCCAAATGTTTCAACATAGTTTACAACACAAAAACTATTGTGCTAAATATAATAATTTTCAGATCTATAGTTGGATCTATACTATATCTTTAGATATAGGGCCGACAAATGATTATAGATGATTCTGGGAGAGAAACAAGTTACCATATATTTCCTAATATAAGCAGAGAATTTGTGCATTTTTTTTTCTGTTATTGGTGTAGGGGTTTAAGCTTATATACGCATGCAATAAAAAAAAAATTTCATTTAGAAACACAAAAACAATAACACTGAATACCATCAATAATCGGCAACAGGAAGTAAAAATTTCCAGTATGAAAAGTCATTAAATCCTTCAAAGTAGTAATCACTTTCTGAATTCTAAAACAGTTCCTCTGCCATTGCAACATCAGGGTGGATATCATCAGTCTCTATATTACTGTCTACTGCCACATTGTCACTGCCCTCAAAGATAGTGTTGTCCTCACTTCCATCCATTGTATTAATGATGGAGCACTTTTTGAAAGATCAGATGCCATCCGACCACGATTCTTTGACCCACTTAGTGATGTGAGGATGTTAGCTATTTTGACGCTGCCACACTTCACCATAGCTAAATTGGATGACGTCATCCATTCATTCCATTTTGCTCAAAGTCTGTCCTGAAATGGCCTGTTACGGGAGACACCTAGTGGCTGCAGGAGGTAAGACCCCAGGAATTACATATACAGATAGCCACCCCTCCCCATCCCACGGCAATGTTTTTTTCACTTTCTCAATGAAATGTGCCCAAAATGAGTCCCATACTAACATGGATAGTGTTTTTTTATAGTTCCCCCCCCCCCCCCAACTTTATCCAGCCATTCAAGAGTGCGACTTTTGTTCATTACTTTGGTTAATTTTGTTTTGGATATTAATACATATTGCTTCTGAAGTCATAGAGCATTCTTATCAAATTTCTAACCATATTACGGTGAGGAAATTGTGCATCAGGAAACATCTGCACTACTTTTCTAATAACATCTTTCATACATTAACCCGTATTATTAAACACTTGTTCCACTACAAATACTCTTTGTTTAGTGATCAGCACCATTCATAGTCAGCAAATAAAAGTTAACTCCTCAGTAAACATCAATCTGTTGAGTAAAGCTGTACACTGGAAATACACAACTTTCAATGACATCATATTGAACACATATATTTCATTTCAAATTCACTGCACAGTAACTTTATAGACACAATGTGTATGTATTGTTATCAAATAAAATTGGAGAGTTTCTGTTATAAGCTATTATTATCTGATCATGAATGCTTTTCTTAGTGAGTATTTTATCATTTTTTGGTCTTTTTTTACTCACTTTGTATGTATACAATTTTACTTATTATATCCTACTAACAGTGTTATCATGTTATGCAATCATTTGACTTTAATTTGATATATATTAGGATAGGTTTAATTTTACAACACAAAGGTTACTGAACTTTGAACCTGTTAACCTTTAATGTTTAAAAGTTAAGGAAAAATAATTCACTCCTACTGAGTAAATTTATTCATGAATTAAATAGTTAATTTCACACCTCATTAATAGTGAGATAGTCATGAATTTATTCTCATTTCCAAATAAGGCTATTTACCTTGGCCAGCTCATTTTCCATAACATCACAACGCAGGTGTGAAGTGTCCAGTTGAGTGAAGAAACGTGCACCAATCATAGGCATGACATCATTAATGCTACGTACCCGATTTGGATTCTGCAACAGGTAACTGAAACCACAATAGTTTAGGTCATTGTCATTAATCTTGCTTCAGAATCAGAAAGCGAACAGTGACAGAATCAATAACAAAGAAATTGGAAATTCTTCAGTTGTACAAGCACGCTTTGTTAGTTTTGATACCACAAATCAGTGTTGTAAGAGTGAGGCTGTTCAGACATTACCACCATCTCATCAACACAACTGCAAGAATGTTCCAAAACATAAGCTCCATGAATGTTTTATAACAGCTGTAATGTTGTTGGTTGGTTTGTTTCAATCCCCAGTAATTACGACTAATGAAGCTCTTGCTTCCTGTGGGCAAAAAATACACGGGGGTAGGGTGTGTTAGAGCTTTCTTTCACACCCAGAAGACTTTAACTTTCAGTTGTATACAATGCTTTGAGAGGAAGTCTCATAGATGAATGGGGTCTATATATGTATGTAGAAGTCATATTCCACTATTTTGTATGCAGACATCACATTAAAAACCTGTAATCACATGTTGGTATCAATGTTGGCCACATTTGATCACACAGTCCATATGACTGCATGACTTCTATTGTCTATCTCCAGGTGAATGATTGTTGATCGCATTCACACTTGCCGTTAAGCGTAGGGGTGGTATCTTAACCTGTCGTTTCAAGGCCAGATAAGTCACCGAGGTTGCATTTAGTCCATGTTTGTTCAAGGTTAACTTAATGTTTTCTATCCACCGTTTAACTACTATTGTCACTACTGTTACTGCATGACTTCAATATGACAAAAATTATGATAGTAAAATTGTGCAGCTGTAGAAATGATGGATGGACAGATAACTGTGTCTAAAGGGGAGACAAAAACTGTGTTGTTTCTTTTTCATTATTTCCCCTGCCCACATTCATTGAACGACAGGCCTTTTTAAAATTTATACTTTTTAACCTTCACCACGATGTGAGCGACTATAGTCGAAAGATAAAATGCATTTTCCATAGATGTCCGCGACTACAGCCACCAGTTGTTACACACATCTTTGAACGGCGATATCACGATTGTAAACAAATGTTATTCATCCGGTTAAAAGAGGAAATGAAAGTAGATATAATTGGTTTCCGTTCCTCTAGCGTCCAACTAAATAGGACGAGTTATAGATACACTATGACTATACAGCCGCCAATATAATCTATCAAAATTGCTCGAAATTATAACCATTGTTTAGAAATATTCTTCTAAATTCTGATTTCTATTGTGTAGCTAATAATGTTTATTCGATCAAAGTGGTTTATTTTCAAAGACAATATTATATATAAACACTTTAGTTTGATTATAAAATATCGGCGGAGTAATCTAGGCCTCATTCACAGCATTCCATCCTGGACTTAAGTCTGAATGTATCGAAGTTTTCACCAAAATTCTAGGCCTAGGTGGTAATGTTAGTTCGCAATTTATCTCAGATATCACGCATACACCAAGACAACTTAAATCATTAGTAACTATTTTCTGTTAACCATTCCTCCATTTCCATGCACAAAAATTATATACACAGCTTGAAAAAACAAAAAAGTTATTGCATTTTCCAAATACCCTCCATAAATCCTCCATAAGAGGAAAAAAATAATGAAGTGGCAGGTGGAAATTACTCAATATTAATGCAGTGTGGAAACGGTTAAAGACAAGAAATGGGGTGGTGGGAGGATGAGATTTATTCATGAGAATTGTATTGGTGTGAACATGCTGGGGTTAGGGAGGTAGGGGTGTATTGTAAGAAGAACTCCTTGCATTTGCAGCAAGCGGATTGTATCTTTATCAGTTGTAGGCAAGTTTAACATTGTTACAGCAGCCATTTTGATAGAATATGAGCCAGCAGAGTGACGTCACAAACTACTAAATGATTGCATTTGGCAATGACATCACAAAATACTTTAAAATTACTACAGGACAATTAATTAAAACCTATGAGCACTGGTAGGCACGCATTCTAAACAAGTTCCCTGCAATCATATTTATTCATTATTGTTTGTGCTATATATAACTAATTCTCCTAGTATTGTTGCTTCAGAAAGACAAATTAAGATCTATGCACAAACATTTTCTAAATAAGGACACTAGACTGGAAGGAGATATGATAACACGACTTAAAGAATTTTGAATTACCCCAGAGGTGAGCAAAATAGGGTGATTGAGGGGTGTGTGTAAACAGCGAGCTAAGAGAACCATCAGTATCCATACTCTCCATCATGTTCTGAGAGAGACCAAGTACCTATGGGTTTGCCCAGAGTACGTCAATTCAGAAAACTAAAACTAATACTAAACTGTATGTAGCGAATTTCTGTCATTACACATATTTTGTTGATCCGGACCATGTTATTATAATAGGATTTTACTATATTCTTAAACAGGCAAACAAGGAAGATACAGAAATCGATAACTATAATTGATAATAGATGACACGAAATAACATGTCCATACCATATCAGGTTCTTCAAGTCTGGAGAATAATTACGCTGGACCAAATCAATTGCAGACTGGATGTTATCTCTCTGAACACACACGAGGTTGTTGCAAGCCATGGCAAGGATGATCTTTCCCATGGCTGTCAAATCATCTTGCTAGAGATCAGAGTCAATAGATATTTATTAGTGCTACAAGACTGGCAATCATGTTCTTTATGATTTTCCAACACAATCGGAAGATATGAAAGAAGATATGAAGATATAAAGAAAGTGGCCTATCGCACCAACCATCATGCAACAATAGACTCCTTGTAGATGATATGCTTATGATAATTTTTTCTTGTATAAGCCTCACATCACTTCCTCTATACAATTATATTTTCTAGTTGTGTAAGCCTCAGATTACTTCCTCTACACAATTATATTTCTAGTTGTATAAGCCTCACATCACTTCTTCTACACAATTATATTTTCTAGTTGTGTAAGCCTCACATCACTTCCTCTATACAATTATATTTTCTCTTGTATAAGCCTCAGATTACTTCCTCTATACAATTATATTTTCTCTTGTATAAGCCTCACGTCACTTCCTCTATAGTTATGTTTTTCTTGTATAAGTCTCACATTATTTCCTCTATATAATTATGTTTTTACCCCCTCTAAGACTTCTTTCTTCTCACAGTATTGCACATCATAGAGATTTGAGCTTACTGGCTATGAAACAGGGCTCCAGAGAAACTCTTCCATCACACAAAAAAGGATACTAGAGCTCTTTTGCTTGTAAACTCATGGGGATTGAAATAAACAAACAAACAACATGGTTTCCCAATAATTTAACTGTAAACTGCTCATAAATATTCATGAGCCACCTATACTAAACAGATTTGTTCTTGATTCTTTTCCTGGGGCTGCGTCAATCTGGGAGCTATTTATGATTGAACAGTAAACTTGGAATCGAAAACTGATTCAAAGTGATAGGAGTGTCAGTGCTCTAGCCACTGATTTATTGCAGTTTCCAGGGAACTGATATGCTAAGTTCCTCTAGTTTTTACCTCTAGTTCTTATTCTTAAACTTCCATAGATAAGTAGGATGAGGGGGTTTAAAAGTTCTGGAGAAATGCATACTATCTATCTATCTAATGTAATCTATCCTAATCTAATCTATCCTAATCTAAACTAATCTAATCTAATCAATCCATCCATCCATCTATCTATTTGCTAAACCCTTTATTACTTTTCAGCGCCAGGGGTAGAAGAGTTCTCTTGCGATGGCCCTCATCTGTGCTGAGTATATTGTGGAATTTTCTGACTCTTTTTTTCGGTGGTCCATTGTTTTCGTGGTCGACCTCTAGGTCTGCCTTCACGGTATCTGTGTAGCAGAGCTTGCTGTGGTATGCTGTCTGGTGGTAGTCTGCTGATGTTTGCAAACTATTTGATCTGTTGGCTCTTCATATATTCTACATGAATATGTTATATCCAAAAGATCAATATTGTTATTAAAAAAAAAATAATGAGTACAGTGTTTCTTAAACTTTCTCTAACCATGGGTAGCAATTTGTTCCCCAGTCTGCTAGTGACCGTTGTTCCCCAGTCTGCTGGTGACCAAAGTGGATGCTGAGGGTCAAATGTCTTAATGAGTATATTGTGAATTTTTGCAGGTTAAAAAGTTGACTATCAAATATCTGATACAATGTCTGTTAAAATGTGGAATGTTTCAAGAAATGTCTTTGCTACTGCACACACTTGGCTGTCGAGCATCATTTCCCCGTCGTATGTTTTCTGTGCAGATATAATTTTTTTCATTAGTTTTAATGTTACCGATGGTTTGTGGACAGGAACTGGTCCATGGGCCACCACTTTGAGAAACACTGGTATACAGGATAGCCTTCATATTGCTATATTCTAAAATAAAGAAAGAAATAGGTAAAATCTTTGTGAGGCTGAAGTCTGAATATAGGATGAGCAGGAGACATTATCTTTGCGAGAAGCTTGACACAAATGGGCAAAACCCAGCCTGCCAAGACAATTTTACAAGCACCAGGCTGATTTAAATTTACAATATGCACTAGCCCCTGGGCATTAAAATATCAAATCACAAATTGCAACCAATCTGTAAACCACAATTTATTAAACAGTGATAAAGGGGGAATGATTACATTGTCTCTTGTGGAGACAGTGCCTGTTAGCATCTATTGATGATTGACATTAGAGATGGCAAACTCTTTGACGTTAATGATAACAAATCCTTAGATGTTTATTTTTAAGAATATTATTTTAACCCAGTAGTGACAAACAAATGTGGCATTTGCTGAAACCAGCCATTTAATCATCATACTACTAAAATTACTTGTCACATCACCTGCCGCCTGATGTGATCCCATTCTGATCGCTCAACCCAGAATCTGGCCTGTACCAGAAAATGTACACCTCTGTTCTATGACAAATTACCTTAAAAAAGAGGAGTAAGAATAGGAGAAGTGGCACATAACAAACCTTGTATGCACTAATGTTCTGCGTGGTATTATTCTCTGCTGTAATGATGTCAAGGATACCAACACAGTTGATACGTATTCTGGGGACAAAATTACAATAGCAATTAAACAATCAAAATTTTACCAAAACTAATTAATTAAACAACTACTAGTCACTTAGTCAATCAAAATCTGACCAAAAACAATCACAATTATAATAATCATTTATGTCAATGAACAGCTCAGATTTGTGTGCCGTTTATATGGAAACCATTTGACTATAGTGCTAAAAATAAACATGATTGATGAATAAAATTTGAATTTTACCTGGCCTTGCTAGTGACAATGATTCTAGACAGATCTAATGAACGTGCTGCCAGATTGGCTGAATGGATGGCTCTCAATGCAGAGCTTAGCTGTACAATGTATGTCCATATCAGACTCTCTGGCAGCAAACTGCTGTTTATGCTGCGCTGGCTGTTGCTATCTAATGTTGGAAAGAAACATATTTCATAAAGCAATTGTGACATATTACTATATAAGTGTCAACTGGTGTGCAACATTTCGTCTAAACTGAGCACTGCTTTGCAGAGTGTAGTGCATATAATGAACACTCCATAATCTAGAACCAAGAACTTCAAATAAGAACATAAAGTACAGCCTTATAGTGTTTTGTGCATGTATTTAAGCAGTTGCCCAAACAGCCATCTGTTCAGCTCATGCAAGAAACATTTCAGACGATATGTAGTTGATATGTGACATATAACTATCACATGTGGCTTATGTGGGACACATAACTATAAAATGTGGCTGATGTGCGATATATAACTATCAATTGTGGCTGATGCATGATACATAACTATCAAATGTGGCTGATGTGTGATACATAGCTATATAACTATCAAACATGGCTGATGTGTGATACATAACTATCAAATGTCGCTGATGTGTGATACATAACTATCAAACATGGCTGATGTGTGATACATAACTATTTAATGTGGTTGGTGTGTGATACATAACTATCAAACGTGTCTGATGTGTGATACATAACTATCAAACTCGCCTGATTTGTGATACTAACTATCGAATGTGGCTGATGTGTGATACATAACTATATAAATATCAAACATGGCTGATGTGTGATACATAACTATATAAATATCAAACATGGCTGATGTGTGATACATAACTATATAACTATCAAACATGGCTGATGTGTGATACATAACTATTAAACATGATGTGTGATACATAACTATATAAATATCAAACATGGCTGTGTGATACATAACTATATAAATATCAAACATGACTGATGTGTGACACATAACTATTAATATCAAATGTAGCTGATGTGTGACAGGTAACTTTATAACTATTGCTTTCCTTGCTTTTCTCTTTCTATCCTGTCGGATTTGTCTTAGCTTCTAATTCTCGGACATGTTTCACATTATGCTTTGACACCTATCTCTGCTTCACTTAACCCTTCCTCACTTTTCTCCCTCTCTTCCTTGTATCATCATCATCATACCATATGTGTGTCTCTATGTAAAGGATATTGTTTGCCTGCTCTTTCATCCTGAAGAAGGCTTTGTAGTTAAAACATTGTCTTTGTATCTCGTTGCTAGTATGTTTTGTTCATGATCAGTGATAACGGTTACACTTATTCACTCATCTCCGGCGCATAACGGTGGCACAACGTAATCACGCTCCCAGCGGAAATCACACGGATATCCGTGATGGTTACAATGGAGCGAACGCAAAACAAACAAACAAACTCATCTCCAAATATAATCTGGAACAATCAGAAATTCTACATCATATGAGCTTAACTTCGTGTAATTCCGTACTGAAGATTCGGGGCACAGTAACAGGGTGACTTGGGACGTCTAAGGATCCTCTTATATAGACATTTCGTTTCCAGTCGCCTATGGGATCCGTAAAGTTAATAAATATTCATCTACTCTTCCTAAAAAATGCTAATCTACTCTAAGAATAACTTTACACGTATTGCACTAAAAATTATGACTAATACTTAAAGAAACAAAAGATATAATCACTCACTGAACATTCTTTACAATGAACATAACATTCTACAAACTTTTGCTGTGATCTCTAGAGAATTGGGGCTGATGGTGGCTGTAACCATTTATGTTGTGATGCGATGAGAATAGTACTGACATCAGAGTCTCTGAACCAGCATGATAATCGTAGACAAAAACAATGGCTGTGAAAACAATGTGTATTATATTATATTATATACACACCATGCATGCTGCTCTAATAAATTATAACATCATTGAACGAAATGATTTTACAGTAACTTGATCAATAAGTAATCAATAATTAATTGAAATATTAATTCTTTATGGTTAGGGTTAGTTATGTTTTACAAAACTAATCCTAACCCTAACCCTAAATATAATTATATTTAAATTAATAAATGATAAACATAGGCAAGAGAAATAATCACACAGGTAGGATGCTTCAGCACGGCACTTGATGATATAAGTTGATATTATCTCTGTTTCCTTGATGGCCCTCTAATTTTTTTAGTATTCTTTCTCATACTCATCATCATAAGGTACCATGCCAACTTTGATCTTTCTCAAACTCTAATAAGCAAAATAAATGAGGAACAAGCACTAAATATACAAATACATTTAATGTATGACTCAGAAGTTTGGATAATGAACAAACAACTAGAAGACAGAATTGATGCTTTTGAGATGTGGATATATAAATGAATAAAGTGAACTTCATGGCAGGAACAGAAAACAAACTCAAAAAAATATGAAAAAAAAAACTATTAAAAGATAATTATAATCATACAAAATATTTTGGACATAGTAAATGACATGACATTTTATTGAAGTCTTACTTGAAGAGAGTCAAGGGGTAGCGAGTAAGAGATAGACAGAGATACAAGTCGGAGGGAAACACCATGAGATGGACAGGATGAAGTCTAGCAGAGTGCACAACCAAGGCAAGAGACAAAAGGATATTGAAAAGGAAGTCTGTTGCAGCCAACCTTGGCTGAGACCACATTTGATGAAAATGACATGCATGACTGCATTACTATCCCTTACCCATAACAGGACGTGACAAAACATGGATGTTTTTGATGTAACAAAACATGAATGTTCTTGATATGACAAAACAGAGATTCTGCTCTTTACTGTTTCTTTTGACAAATAACACTCAACCATTGAGTTGGTAGATAACTTGTGTCAACTGTATAACTAAAGTAAGGGTATTCCTACTCTGACAGCTGTGGAAGTAAACAACTTCAAAAATGCACTCTTTTGCTGGGTTTTTAAGTATAAAGACATCATTCAAATGGAATGCTGTATGTTGACTTGATTGATTTTTTAATAGATGCGCATGGTTGTTGGTGTTAACTCACAAATGTTAATTCTAGTAGAGTTTAGGTTAGTGAACTCTTTAATGGTGAGGTTCTTTTTGGGATTTCTTTTCTGATAGATTTATTAAGGATATGATTAGGTGGTATTCATTGTAGAATGAGATGTTAGGATTATGTTGTATTAGTTGTAGAAAGAGATGTGAGTTAAATTGTTGCACCTCCATCTATCATGCTTTTTGGTTAACAACAAAGAGATTTTTGTTTTTCAATTTATACATAGACAGAATAATAAGAGGCAAAAAGTGCAGAAGGCAATATTACTGACTCAGAACAAGATAACTCAGAGCAACTAAACAATGAACTAAATGAGCTGCTTTTCGCGGACGAGTAGAGCCTCATATACGAAAACAAAGAACAACTACAAAATCGTGTTAACTCACTATCTGCAACATGTAGAAAATACAACATAGAGATTAATACACAAAAGACGGAAACTATGAAAATATGCAGAACACCGAGCCTACAAAACATACAGACAGACATCATAGGAGTAAAACAAGTAACAGAGTTTAAATATCTTGGTAGTATTTTTACAGAAAATGGAAGCCTTGATAGAGAGAAACGAGATATCAAAAGGCAAATGTAGTAACATGTCAACTGTCACAACTACTTCTTCATCCCAAGATCGAGATGAAAGTTAAAAGACAAATGATTTACAGTATATTCCTACCAACACTGTGTTACCAGTGCCAAACATGGTCTCTCTCATCTTTAATTACAGAAATATGGTGACATGTGAGATGAAATGCTTGAGGAAGGCTTCAGGGGTCACCAGGCTTGATAGATTATGAAATGAAGGCATCTGGGAAAGAATAGGTATAACACCTTGCACAGAATACATAGAAAGGCAGCAGATCAAGTGGTTTGGCCACATTATGAGAATGCATCATGACAAGTTGCCCGTACAGGCATATAACAAAAAGTGATCAGGGTACAAAACCAGAGTAAGACCATGAAGAAGATGGATAGAAAACGTCAGGGACATCTTGAACAAACACAGTCATAGCATGGCCGAGGTGACACATCTGGTCTTGGAACACAAGCTTGAGTTCCAATCACCCCTACGCTTAACAGCAAGAGTGTATAACAAACCATCTGGGAAAGAAAATAGACAAAGAGATTGAATGGCCATGTGTGAACACTTCTGAAAGTCATACAAAATGCCATCTTCTTGAAGAAACTGTATTGCTGCCCATTTTCTTGTCTTTTAGACAGCAAAGGAGTTGTTGGAAATTCATTATTACTGTGTCAGATATGTTTTTATCACAATGATGCCATTTTTTGAGAGCTCAACAAGATGTCATACTGCCGACATGCATCTTCACGTATAACAATGCTATTTGTGGAGTTGTTTACTCCCACGATAGTCAGAATCCTAAGTTTGAGCATGAACATATTCTGTAGTGACCAATGTTACTTACAATTATCATTAAAAGACTTTGAGGTGAATACCTCCTTGAGCATGACCACATTTGGATGATAGAGTTTCTTCCAGTTGTCTATGATGGAAGAGAACTTTGTACCCGCCAAACGAAATCCTGAAAATGACATTAAAAAATGTTAACAAGTGGAGGAAGCAGACACTTAAAACAGGTCTGAGAACTAGTGAAAATCAAGTCTGGGGCAAACTGCTGCATATATAAATTGTACATGGCAACGGTCGAGGCCAATGCAAAATTCCCCCTCTCACCATGAACACTACATCCATTGTCGATTTAGATTAACAGGATGCTATTAAATTGTATCTGAGCTACCAAACTACCGGGTATTCTTCTCTGGGAGATTAATTGCAAGCAGGAATTCACTCATCAATAGAATTGGACTTGGGTCATGTTCACGATTTTGGAAAAGTATTCAGGTCATGTGATGTATTCTTTCCTGAACGTTGTCTTCATCATGGACACTGGATGCTTTTTTTTGTCCTGGCGAGCAGGCCTGTATTGGTTAGGGATGTATTCATACACTTTCGTATCATCGTCTTCTTGGTCTTCTCCTTTCTGGAGCTCTGCCTTCAAGAATAAGTCTTTCTATGCTATCACATCTCTTTAAGTGTAAAAAAAACTGTAGCTTCCTTCTTATGATTACATTTAATAAGTTACCTTTCATTTAATTTAAGTATTTTCAAAACTTCTATGTTCTTTTTTTTTTTCTGTCCATATTTGTAGAATCTTTCTGTAGCACTTAATTTCAAAGGAAATTATTCTTTTTTTAAAATATTGGGTTGTTTAAAGTCCAGGTATCGCAACCATATGTTGCCACTGGGAAAACGAGTCTTCTTTGATCTCAACTGCACATTCCCCAGAACTATTTCAATTTGCTCCCAGATATTTGAATTTGATTACACATTCCAGTTCTATAATGTCTATTTTGTTATTTGGTTTGATCTTTGTGAAGTACTTGGAGAAGTACTGTTCAACCATAATAGAAGGATATCTTCTTATAGTCCATGCCAATTGGTGTTGGTTTTCATGTCTGTCCTCTGCTTTCTGTTTCATGTATTGCCAATCATTTCTTATAGTGATTATTGATGATCTGAACCAACAGTGGTACACTCTGGGTAACCTCACAGAAATTTGTCACTTTCAGCAGATGGTGAAGAGTATGTATACTGATAGTTCCTGTAGCCCATTGATTGTAAATCATCTTCATTATATCGTTCTCCGCCGAAGACGGATGTGTCGGGCCATTGGCGCAAATAAAACGGCGACACAACGCATTTCCATTCTCTGGACTACATCCTGCTGGAAATATAGTAGGACCATTGTCCTGTTACAAGAGATATCCAGCGGGAGATTGAGAATGAACGCTGATGATGATGATATCGTTCTCCTCTACTGATTAATTCCTATTTACTTCAATCATTTATTTTCCATGTCATGTGGTCCATGCATTGGTTATCATTTCTGTTTCATGTGCTGCCAATCATTTTAAATACTAATGTTTTCCCATGATATAATGCCCAACTGGCCAGCATCTTCTCCTATCCTGCTTGCTCTTCACCTTGCATGTTGTCATGATGTGTCAAAAAAATGTGGAATTTCTTCTTCTGCCGAAATTGAGCAGCTTTTTTAAAAATTAAAATCTTTCAAGATATTTTCATTACGCTTTTTTACTGCCTATGGTGTTCTTACATTCTTCTGTAATACAAAATCACTACTGCCTGTATATCATTTTCATAATATTCAGCTTTTTTGTTCAAGAAACATTTCCATGCATAAGAAATGGTTCTATATAGGGTAGTCGGGGGCAAGATAACGCACTAAAAACATTTTTTCGTATTCTGACAACTAGACTTAATTATGAGAGACTAAATTGCTATCAGTGTATAGCTTATCCATCCATTTTAAATTCGTGAGGTTATTAAAAACATTCATCTTCGTGTAGACAGGATAATGAGAATTTTCTAACATATGTAAAAAAAAACATCTTGCCCCAAAAATGGGGCAAGATGGCGCAGGAAAAAAGGTCAACAAATAAGTGGAGAATTGACAAAAACTGCAAAATAATTGGAAAATTATAGAACACAAACATGGGGCCTATGTACAGCGGAAATCGTGCATCTATGAATGGCGAAGATTGTGCATCTATGAATGGCGGGGATTGCACATCTATTAGCGGCGGAGATCGTGCATCTATGACCAGCAAAAATTGTGCATCTGTTACCGACAGAGATCAAGCTTCTATGAATGGCAGGGATTGTAAATCTATGAATGGCAGGGATTGTAAATCTATGAATGGCAGGGATTGTAAATCTATGAATGGCAGGGATTGTAAATCTATGAATGGCAGGGATTGTAAATCTATGAATGGCAGGGATTGTAAATCTATGAATGGCAGATATCATGCATCTATGAATTGCGGGGATTGTGCATCTATGACCGGCGGAGATTGTACATCTATGACTGCCGGCTTCCTATTATCATTCTTCTGTATGCAATTCCTAAAAATAAACATAAAAAGACAGTTAATTAAACTGTTTAACTGGTTTACATACTATGCAAACCGAGGGGGACTAATGAACACAGTGAGTGGGATAAGATGGCGCAGCGAGTCAGCAGTGCCATCTTGCCCCACTAACTGTGCGCCATCTTTCCCTAAATTGCATTGCTAACAACTTTAACAAAATATCACGAAAAAACAAAGTATCTTGACAAGGGAACGTGTTTAATAACTTAACAATACAATATATGTTTCAGTTTAAACATGTAAAAAAACAGAACAGTAATGATAACAGCAGACACAGAGTAAAAAGTTGCAAAAAAATTAGATCGAGACCCATGAAAAACAATCTTACCTCATGGTGAAAAAACGACCTGTCCGAACACTGTCAAATTTCATTGTGTTATAAATGGACATTTCCCACCAGACTTAAGTTACATATCCTACCGGAAAAATTCATAGGCTCGGGAAAAACCGAAACGCCGTCTTGCCCCACGCCATCTTACCCCCGACTACACTAACTTCTAAGAACCCTCTTTCTCCACTCAACTGAAAGTTATATTACATAATATGTTCTTCATCTTGTTAAATGTTGCCTTTGGGCTTCAAAAAGTGATTTAATTACATGGAAAAAAATTAAGTCAGATATAAAATTAGAAAACTAACCGTGGATTCTCCGTAAACAGTAATACAATCCATCTTTCGTGCACAATGCTTTGTAGGTGGTTGAAGGCAAGTTTCCAAGAGAAGGCTTAGGTGCACCAGCTCTCTCCAAGGGGCATAAGTTTTGGTAGTTATCTACTTCTGAGGGCAAATCCACTACAATAAAAAAATTTAAAAATGTATGCATCAACTTTGACAAAACAGCCAATACACTTCACTGATAATATCATGGACATCTAGAAAAACTAATGAGGATGTGCTGAAAGAGTCAAATTTGGATAGGGGTCACATAATAATGTGAGAAAGTATTTTCAATTTAATAATGTTAGTAAGCATATATCCTACTCAGGACATAGCTATCAACTCAAATTATTTGGTTGTGGAGAATTTCTTAGCAACATTTACCATTTACACCAGCAATATATATAAAATAAATAAATATATATATATATATATATATACATACACATATATATACATATATATATACCGTAAAGATCAGACTATAGGTTGAGAAGGTGGCTATACTTTTCTGAAAGTCTAAGATCCAACTATAGACAGACATCCCAAAAACATAACAATGCCAGCAATAATTAACTTTGTCATCATAAGAAAGAACGGACATTATGCTAAATGGAAATTATCACAAACTTTCACAACTGTAAGAAAAGGGCATTCCTTCCATTTGCTTCCCTCACATTACTTGAATGAATGAATCAAGGAATGAATAGTCCACTGTATTCTTGGAACAATACATCCAAAGATAATACCATGCTGCCTTCCCGAACCACGGCTATAGACGGTTTGGGGAGACTTTGGAGCAACAGATCATACTTTCCTGAACGAATATTTTTGTGTTGGGTGTCCTGGAGTTATGACGAGGAACTGCGCTAGTGAATAGATATTACTATGTAACTATTCTGCCACCGGGTTCTCAAAAAAATACATCAAACAGTGACGTCTAAGCGGGAAACGATGAATTGCGGCGAGACAAATGGGCACCGTCATATCATGTTTGTTTTTAAAAGATACAGAAGAGTTTGAACTTTGTTACTCTTATGTTTACCTTGTGGGGAGTATGCAGTAATAAAATAAACATGACAGAGGATTGTGAAATTGATCTCGTCTGCCACTAAATGTGCAGTGGTTGGGGAGTGGAATCAATTACGGTGGAATTTTACTACAAAATGCCTATGATATGTTGGGATTTAGAACCTCGTCTCAAGTCTTCTATTAAGAATGATTGCATTAGGTCATTTATCTGAATGTCATTATCAAGATGTGAGGGAAACTTGGATTGGTTGAGTCGATTGAAATGGGTAGGGCCAGTAGTCAATCTGTAGCCTCAGTGGGCTGGACTAATTAACAGGTTGCCCAATAGCTAGCCAATTATACTGCACAAGTAGTTTAGCTTCCGGTTCATTAATTTTTATTGTCATTGTGATTTTATTTGTGTTTTATAAGAAGGATGCCTGGACAGAAACGAACATTGTATACTGCTGGTTTTAAGTTGGATGTTATCACTTTTGTTTTGCGGAGAAATCCAACAATTACATGGCTTCCCGTCACTTCATTGTGAACGAAAAGCAAGTGCAAGAATGGAGGGAAAAAAGGAAGAATTGTCTCTGATGCCAAGGTCAAAGATAGCATTACGCAGCGGTACAGCTTCATTCCCTGCGCTGGAGGAGAAATTAAGAGTAATTATAACCCGCATGAATATTCGAATCATGGCGCTCTCGATATTAAAAGATCCTGCATTCCAGAAACACAAATCTGAGGACTTCTAGCAATTAATGGGATAGTGCAATCGCTTCATGAACAGACATCACTTGTGTTAGAAGTTCTGTACGAACACGACACTAAGCTGGCGCAAATGTTTGAAGGATTTTAATGACTGTTTGGACTGGTACCAGTAAGTTTTTCCTTCTGTTCTTGATATTTGATGTTATTCTGTGTTTTGTTTTTGTGTGTCTCTATAGCTAATTTTGTTTAAAGATTTTGTTGTACGCAAGCCAAACCCCCTATAATTTAGTCTGCTAATATCAAAACACTACCCAGTAGGGCTAGACTACAAACACCAGTTACAGTTATATAGACATCATTTGTTTTCAGACGACATAATATGTGCTCGTTAACTACCTACACTTTACCATAGTTAGGTTAATAAATAACATCAGATACTGGTATATTTTCCTGACCAATTTCAATGATCATTCAAACCGTTACGATAGAGCAGAAACAGTAAAATGGTAAAACCTATTGCAATAACGTTACTAAAAATAGCGTTTCCAGGAAAATTATGTAGTGTAAAAATGGCGGCGCGTGTGGAATACATCATATAAACATTGTAGATGAGTTTTTATCATGAAATAAAGGAGATTTTGAAGATAATATTGTATGATATATAGAAACAAATATAGGCCTATAGAAGTAAATCTAGGCCTAGCATTATGATAAGTACGCTCTGGATTGCTGGTGAGCCCTAGTAATTTTATCCTGGCTTAATATAAAGAACATGCGAGTTGTCACTGGCTTTTTTAAAACTGAGTTGTTCCCCTTTTTTTCCATGATTTGACTTTTTTTTTTAAATTTGACTACTCATTTATAGGTCGCGGCCCCTAAAGTAATTTCTGATTTTTTTCCAAAAATTCTCGGCTTATACATGCAATTTGACGGTGTATATATATATAATATATATACACAACATAACGTAGTATATCCATACTCCCCCCCCCCCCCCCGGGAAGGTGGACTGTGTCGTCTGAATATCTTATTTCTGGAATCAAGACCCATCAATAATGAATGGATGAAGCTCATTTTCCTCTAGTTCTTCTCTTACATTTCTCATTATATTCTCTGTATAGATGTTAAAAAGAAAAGAGAATAGAGTGCACCCCTGTCCCACTCCACTTTGAACAGCAAACCACTCAGATGTTTCTCGTTTCTCCCTCCAATCTTACTGCTGCTTATTGTTCGTGATATAGTGTTTCAATAAGATGTATTAGATGTTTGGGGAAGACCATGTCTCCCACTCAAACAATAATCACTAAAAATCTCAATCATGCACTTGTAAAACCAAATGTCACAGTAAAATTTTGAGCATTCAACCTCTCAAACATGAAACTAATTTTTACATGGAGATTATACTTGCAGAAAGTGATCAATGTTTGCCCATGTGTCACAGAGCCAAAAATAAAAGCAAGGAATAATATCACTGTCACCTACGACACATGTCATGAGGCCAAATCACTAGACTTCTTAAATAACACTTATGTGTTGTAATATATCTAGGTCAGTGGTTCATAATAAGGATCACACAGCCCTCCTGGTGGCTAAAGTGTTTTGATGAGGCGCTACAGATAAAAGACATTGATAATTGGTGATCACTGACCCCAGCTGAGGCGCTACAAATAAAAGACATTGATGGTGATCACAGACCCAGCTGAGGCGCTACAAATAAAAAACATTGATAGTTGGTGATCACTGACCCAGCGGAGGGACTACAAATAAAAGATATTGATAATTGGTGATCACAGACCCAGCGGAGGCGCTACAAATAAAAGACATTGATAGTTGGTGATCACAGACCCAGCGGAGGCGCTACAAATAAAAGACATTGATAGTTGGTGATCACTGACCCAGCGGAGGGACTACAAATAAAATATATTGATAATTGGTGATCACAGACCCAGCTGACAGACAGAAAAATAACTATGAAATTATTTTGGAATATAATAAATAGGACACACAATATGTTTTGAAAAAATCAATCGTGTCATTGAAATTTTGACCTGAATGGGGGCTAAAAAAGGTTGAGAATCATTGATCTAGACCACGTGTGAAAATGTGACAGATCCTTTCTTTGTCCTAATGGTTCTTCTTCTGCATTATCAAATTCCTGCAGAATAGAAAAATACAATCTGGAGAATCAATGTGTTGTGTCATGGTATACAGTTTGACTGCGAGATCTGTGCCATTTGGCTTGACACATCCGATTTCAGCATGGCTTTTGAGTCACTTGATATTCTATGGGATAGCCAATTCCATCCACAGATCTTCCTTAGTTGCCTTTTACAACATACATGGCAAGAAACACTATTCTCTGTTCCCTTTTCAGACCCAGACAATCACGGGTGATCCTAATGATTAATGTTCGCTTGCCCAGATTTTGAATGCACTATTTAAATCTATGACTTACCTGCATTTGGAGATGTTTGGTCAAGGTGCATCAACGTCAAAACATGACGGTTAAGTATGTCCTGGATGAGATATGAATGTTGTTTTTAAAATGTACAACTCATTAGGTGAAATAAAATTTGTTAAATCTATCTTGTCCTGTTACTTTTATGAAGTTCTGTGAGAAAAGGTTGCAAAGGAACAGAGGACAGACTTAATTGTACCTAGGCTATGCCATATGCACTCCATCCCTCTCAATAAAACAAGACGAATTGAGCAGGATCTGAATCCGCAACTTCTTGAGCACAAAGTGAAGATATTAACCATTATGACAGGAAGATCTCCTGAGATTTACTTTCAAGATACTTTCAACAAGATCTCATATCTTTTTATGTGACAAAATATTTTGATTTTTATTTCCTTTAATTTATCAAGAAACAAGCATCAGGATTGGCAAGGCATCTACAACAATGTACAGATTAACATAAAGGGTTTGGGGGGGGGGGGGAGAGGAGAGAGAAACAGAAAATTAACAATAAGAACTAAACTCCAGGTTTACCAGGTTTCTGTACTCTCATGTTGTATGGTTTTACAAAATATGCCTGTATACATAAGATATGTAAGAGTATGCTGTACTTTCATGTTGTATGGTTTTACTGCTGGCCAATAAAGGTTCATTCTCATTAAGTGGCCAAATATTTCTGTCTCTGTTTTTCAATAAATTTGACCATAGACATTCCAATAGTTCTTGTAATCTCTTCATTTCTTACATGATCTCTTCTTGTTATGTTTGCGGCTTTCCTTAGACATATTATTTCACACGTAGTAAGCTTTATCTATTGTTCTTTAGTTAGCGTTTTGTCTGACATTGATAGTACAATATTTGTATAAAGATTGAATGTATAATTTGTCTTTTAATTTCCATCAGGATAGATTTGTGTTTCAGAAATGGCGTAAATTCATAATTTACGTAGTTAGCTTTTTAAATTCTTGTCTCAATCTCTCTGTCCATTCTTCTGTAAAATACTCATAAGATATTTAAATTCCTGCACTTGTTTCAGAATTTATTGTGATGTTATTAATTTCCTTGTATCCTTGAATGTAGTTTCTGTCATTACTATTCTCATTTTAACTTGTTTTGCATTTACCACTACTTGTTTCCAAGATATAAGAAACTGCCTACTTGTTTCAGTATCTCTTCATGTATTTTTATGTTGCTTTCTCCTCATTTTTACTGATCACTCTAAAAGGCATGCCTGAGGATAAATCATATCATCACATGTTCTTATATTTGCATGTCATGTGATGTATTCCTTCCAGAACGTTGTCTTCCCAATGAACTCTCTGAACCTCTCTCTGTCTTGGGCGATGTGGCTTGCATTTTCTAGCGATGTATTCATGTTATCTTTAATGTCGTCAGTCCATCGTCTTCTTGGTCTGCCCCTTCTCCTCTTCCCAGGTACTCTTCCCTCCATTATCTGTCTTTCTAAACAGTTATGTCTCTTTACATGACCAAACAGGCGTAGTATAGTATTCAAATTTATCCACACATTCTATCTCGGTATTGTCTATTCTGATTTTTGGTTGTTGTGTTGTTATATCTGTTGACATGATTTTTGTTTTCTGCGTGTTTAAATACAAATTTTGTGCTTCGCTATATTTCTTTGTGTTCTTGATTAGTTGTTCCAATCCCTTTATATCATTTGAAAGAAGTACTGTGTCGTCTGCGTAGCGTAGTTCCGGGATTAGGAATCCACCTATGTTTAAAGCGTGGTAGTCAGTGTTGTGTATGTCTTCTCTCACGTTCCTCATTATACTTTCAGCGTATATTTGCATGTTTGCCTTAATTGATCTCCTATATTTTTTTAACTGTTATGAGAAAGGGGGGTCTCAAAAACATTACAGCAAGCAAAATTGAAGGCAAGGGAGATTGAGGATGACAGGGTAAGAAAATATTATATAGTTTAATATCTATCCTAATACAATTCCAATAAATATCTTAGATTAAAACATCAACAGTTTTCATCTTTATTCTTAAAAGAAATCCATGATAAAGGCACAACGAAAGCCTAACTTACCTCCACGGGACGACTACCACCTACTTAACAGACAAGAACAGGTCATAATATTTCGACTCAGAACTGGACACAATAGACTAAACAGCCATATGTATACAAAATTTAAAATTAGCACAACAGCAAAGTGTAATTGTGGACAAGCCAACCAGACTTCAGAACATATCCTTCAAGAATGTGCAAACTATGACACATTAAGACGCACATACTGGCTTTTTGATACACCGATAATTGTTAAACTTTATGGTACAAAACAAGAAATGGAAAACACTGTCCAATTTATATAAGAAACAACACTGCAGATATAGACATTATTAGCGAACGAAAGAAGAAGAAATCTTTATTCTTGTTACTATAATTGTTAGTGATGACTGCAGGTTATCTTCAGCACATATCGGACAAGTCTACAGATGCTCCTATCTCCATCTCAATAACTCTCAAAGTGCAGCAGCTGAAAGTTCCAGTTCAATGTTGATTAATCAGTCTCTTCAAATATCTATTAACCAGTTCAATGTTGATTAATCAGTCTCTTCAAATATCTATTAACCAGTTCAATGTTGATTAATCAGTCTCTTCAAATATCTATTAACCAGTTCAATGTTGATTAATCAGTCTCTTCAAATATCTATTAACCAGTTCAATGTTGATTAATCAGTCTCTTCAAATATCTATTAACCAGTTCAATGTTAATTAATCAGTCTCTTCAAATATCTATTAACCAGTTCAATGTTGATTAATCAGTCTCTTCAAATATCTATTAACCAGTTCAATGTTGATTAATCAGTCTCTTCATATATCTATTAACCAGTTCAATGTTGATTAATCAGTCTCTTCATATATCTATTAACCAGTTCAATGTTGATTAATCAGTCTCTTCATATATCTATTAACCAGTTCAATGTTGATTAATCAGTCTCTTCATATATCTATTAACCAGTTCAATGTTGATTAATCAGTCTCTTCATAAATCTATTAACCAGTTCAATGTTGATTAATCAGTCTCTTCAAATATCTATTAACCAGTTCAATGTTGATTAATCAGTCTCTTCATATATCTATTAACCAGTTCAATGTTGATTAATCAGTCTCTTCATATATCTGTTATGATTCTCTTTAAGGGCTATCAGATCTGTACACCAATCTAACGCAGTCTTGAGAGCGTGATTTATATTTTTGAAAATCTTCTGAGCTGACGTGACGCAATACTGTGCCAGATAAATCCATTTATGTACCTATTAACATTGTGACCATAAGTGGCAGTGTATGGGCTCGCCTATTATCCTCAACACTCGCATGTCCTGAAAGTAATCATCATCATCATCAGGTGCCATGCCGGCTGGCGTAGGCGGTCATGGCTCTCCACAGCTCTCTGTCTACAGTATTATGTATCAAGATCGATGTTGTTTCCCTGCCATGCCAGGTAGTCAAACTGTCTAATATTTTCTCAAATTGTCTCCCTCTGTCTCTGTTGCCTTAAATTTTGCCTGTTGTGACTATGTTCTCCAAACCTGCCTATCTCATGAAAGGAATACAACAATAATATTTCTAGTATATTTGTTCTAATATATCTTTTTATTAGTAGTAGTAGGTTTCTGTAACACTGATTTAACAAAATGGTTCAGTAAGAATGACTTAAAGTGTAAATACGTTTAGAATATTTTAAAACATCAGAATATTTGTTTTGGAAAAAAAAAAGTTAAAAGTTTGTTGATAATTTGGATAGTGCTTGCTGTTGAAAGAGTGAACACATATTCTGAATAGAGCGTGCTATTGGGAGAGTGAACTCATAATTTGGATAGAGTTTGCTATTGGGAGAGTGAACTCATAATTTGGATAGAGTTTGCTATTGGGAGAGTGAACTCATAATTTGGATAGAGTTTGCTATTGGGAGAGTGAACCCATATTTTTGATACAGTTTGCTGTTTGGAGAGTGAACTCATACTTTGGATATAATTTGCTGTTGGAAGAGTGAACACATATTTTGGATAGAGTTTGCTTTTGGAAGAGTGAACATATATTTTGGATAGAGCTTGCTGTTGGGAGAGTGAACTCATAATTTGGATAGAGCTTGCTGTTGGGAGAGTGAACACATATTTTGGATAGAGTTTGCTGTTGTCAGCAAAGAGCAGATTTGTGATGGCTATCTCTTTCATCTTAGCAGAGGGTTGTAGTCGTCTGAGATTAAATATCTCTCCATCTGTCCAAAATTTAATTTTTACTCCATCATTTTCACAACCCTGGATATTGTACATGAGCAGAGCAGTGAACATTAAGTTGAAAAGTATAGAGGCCAGCACTCATCCCTGTTTGATGCCATTTGTAACTTCTTCTTCTTCTTTCGTTCACTTGAAACATGTCTATATCTGTAATTCTGTCTCCTTAATAAAACTCACTGTCCTCTGTAGTTCATACAGTGTCCCATAGAGCTTTGATTCCAGCGTTGTTTCCTCTGGCCAATATGTCTGCCTCAGCGTTTCATGCTCAGAACACTCTTGAAGTATATGTTTGGCACTCTGTGCTGCCTGTCCACATGGCAGTGTTGCCAATCTTGAACTTTGTATACATGTGACTGCAGAGTCGGTTGTGTCCTGTTCTGAGACGTAGAATTATAACTTGTTCTGATCTGTTCATAATGTGATAGTCATCTTATGTTGGTGTTTGTGGCTTTCTTATTGACTTGATCATCTGTTTTTTCTGATGGTAGGTGATTGGTATATCTGGTTGGTCTTCGGCAGCACCTTCCTTAGCCAGTTATTTGTAACTTGAAAATGCATCTGAAAGCTCCCCACTGCTTAGTACATGGACCATAATGCCCTCGTGAAGCTGCTGGGGGGATCTTGATAAATTTATCAGGGCAGTCAAATTTTCCAAAGATCTTTCATAGTCCATTTCTGTCATAGATAATTTATTGTTGACTGAAGATCCTAGTTATGTAAAGTGGTCAACTACTTCTAACTTATCACCATCGACAACAATTTGTAGCTTCTTGACAGCAGCCTGTGTCATAATCTGTGTCTTCTTTTTGAAGATTATTAGTCCAAACTCACAGTATGCATCAGAAAAGGCAGCTTGCAAATGTATGCTTACAGATTTATAATATACAGTACTTGACGCATGAGTTAGAAAGGTAAACAGCAAGGAAGAAAACTGGCCACTCCACCTAATAGTTGCTGTGGATGAGTAAATAAAGAGTTATCTTCATCCCCGACTGCAGGTTGCTGCCATGGATCCTACCTTTACCTTTACTTACCATTTTGAGCTCATCTGGAGCAAAATACTGCGGAACTGATGTCTTCATTCTTAGATGAACAATATGAGGGGGCATACCAGCATAAGCACAGTACGTTGGTAATGACTGTTGGAAAAATGAGTGCCAGATTTATAATTAAAAACAAGTGTAAAGAGGTTTAACTGGCAGCTAAAACTATAACATGATATATTGGCAGAATATTTTACTGAAAAGGATTAAAAATTAATTCACCCTGAAATAATCTTTTTTTTAAATATCTTTATAGTATGCTTTCTTGGAGTTAGGTGGCAGGTCAAAGTCACCAACACTGAAATATTAGAAAGAACAGGCATTATCACTGTATTTTCTATGCACAGTCTGTGCAGACTAAGATGACTGGGGCAAACTAGAATGATGGAAGATGGCAGAATACAGACGGATCTACTTTATGGAGAATTACAATCAGGATCGACCTCTACCTTGGTAGATGCATGCAAACTGGATATGCATGATACAGGCATTGATATGGAATCATGAGAACAGGATGCCACAGATCATGTTGCATGAAGGAAAAAGGTCAGGAATGGTATAAAGACAAAGGAGAAGTGATAGAAGATAGTTCAAGAGCTGCACATCTAAGAAGACACACAGTACATGATGGTACAAGTGGACTTGTGATTCCTTGTACATACTGTGAAAGACTTACACTCCCACAGAAAAAAATCAAGTCCTTATTGGGGATCAAACTCTGGACCTCACAAGTGTGAGACCAAAGTTCTAACATCTTGGCCATGTGCCACACTGTATTTATTATAGTACAACAATAATACTATTGTCTGGAAAGACGGAAAGGTGCCAGTGATATAGTAGCTATTTCAGAGCATATGAGATCAGTCACAAACATAAGTCAACAAGTCTATATCGATTGGAGGCCACCCTATTTTCAACTTGCATTTCGCTGACGATATTGATCTTATAGCTGAGTCACATCAAGAATTACAAGAGTTAACAGCAAAGTTGGAAAAAGTTACCAGCAACTACATAATGGAAATCAACACAGAAAAGAACAAGATCTTGGTTAACAGCAGAGACACAGAAACAGACCATCATCATGATGAATGGATATAAGCTTGAGGAGGTGAATACTTTAAAATACCTCGGATCTATCATATGCAGCGATGGAAAATGAAAAACAAGGCTGGCGGTGGCTTTAGCATCTATGTCAAGGCTAAACTTAATTTGAAAAAGCAACATAAGTGTTAGAGTGAAAATAAAACTGTATAACTCACTAGTGATTTCTATTGGTTGTGAGAGTTGGACACTCACTGCGGACAGGGAGAGAGGACTACAGGTTTTTCAAATACAAATGTTACAGACGAATTCTACGAATTTCCTTATAAGACAAATTTGTACGTAAGAAATAAAATTAAAATGAATACAAGTCTACAAGAACCATTGCTTTTAAAAGTGAACGGATGAAAACTAGCATGATTTGGACATGTATGCAGACATGACTCCTTGTCAAAAACAACACTGCAGGGAACCATCAAATGGGAAGAAGCAGACGAGGGCAAATAAATATATGGAAAGACAAAAGCCATGGGATGGACAGGGCAAGATTTTCTACACAAACGGATCGACAACGACGTTGGTAAGCAACGCTTTAGCTAAGAAGCAAACGAGCCCAACTCTTCTGTCAAGTTCTTCCTAAACCGGAACCAGGCTTGAGGACGAGAAAAGGTTCAGTACCCATGATCATGGGCGCAATACATCTAATTACACGAGGCAAGTTCATTGGCTGCGGAATGCCTCGTGTAAGACATATGTGAAGGACAAACTGTCTCGACGTAGAGTCAGTACACATTCGCTGCCTGATTACAGATAGGAAAGCTGTCACAGGCTAGGGTAGCCCACCCGAATTGTCACGGCATGCTGAAATGGGATGTGCTAAGCCTACAAGGTGCATATAACGGTGGCACAACGTAATCACGCTCCCGACGGAAATCGCACGGATATCCGTGCTGATTACAATGGAGCGAATGAAAAACAAATTCAGAAGTAGTAAAAATTTCTGATAAGGAATAACATGCACTGCTCTGTCAATTTATTATTCATAATATTAATATTATGTTAAGCTGAGTTATACTATCTGCATATCAGACTAACAAAACACCAGATTTATGATTAATATGTTTACCTATCAACATTACTATAAGGTTCAGAATACCGGAGAGTGATAGGAATGTCTGGCATTAGTGAGAAATATCTGCTCAAAGCATAAAAAGTGTTCCAGCTGGGTTTTCATAGAAAATGTAGGTCACTTAATCAATGAAAAGTGTTGTTTTAACTAGATCTTGTTGCATGGCTGTTTGTGTAGCAATGCATCATAACAATATTTATTTAGTTCTGAAAAGTAACCATTGATGGTACCAGTCTAGCTATTACAAAACACTAAAGCTAATATTAACATTTTGTTTGAGTATGTGCTCCTGTTACTGGGTGAATGAAATAATGGAATAATTTACATATTATATTAAACTACATATATTTATCTTCAATATGTAACTGCTGCAAAACTGTAATCTGACAAGTGAAACTTGGAATAATGATAATGAAGTTTTGCTAATCACTGGAAACAGATTTCACATAAAAATTGATGTTTTGACAAAAGACTTTTATCACAAACACTTGTTTCCAAGTTTCACATATTTATCTTGCAGTAATGCCATTTAGAATGGAAAATCCCCACTACATTATCTATGGAAACACAGCAGAAATACTTTTTGAACACACATTCCAGACAAGTACTGAATGCCCAAACTGTCACCAAAAGATCCTACTTGTATGATGACCAAGAAGAATCTATAACACAAAAAATCCTTGTAGAATACTCACAAAAATATGTACATATCTTCTCGTTCAGTTTAACATGTCTACACATCAAGTCTGGTTTTCTTGATAAATTCTGTTGTATTTGATAGCTAAACAAGGCTCCCATGTTGTTCGTCCATCACAAGTGATGATGACCATTTGTTACATCCACTTTTGAAAATTCAATTTTAGTTATGTCCTTGAATATGAGTTCGTAGATGGCTAATGAGCCCTATTCAAGCTGTAAATGTCCTTGGACAGTTTGGACATGGAATAATGACTGTAGACGGATCTTGGTCTATCCGTGACTTTCTAGCTGCTCTCCGCTGTTGAGCTGCTGCATTTCTCTTCTTTTCACAAGATGATGCGCTCTTTTTTTATTTACAAGGCTCCCATAGTTTAATATGATAAACACAGCAAGTCTGGTTTTCTTGATAAATGTTGATGTATTTTAAAACTCTTCAGTGCTCCTATACAGTTTAACATGACATGTCTACACAGCAAGTCCAGTTTTCTTGATTCTTAGTAGACTCTTTGTCTATATTGTTGGCTGTTTAGTCATGTCCTGGTGTGGAAACTGTAAGTATCATTAATACATTTTATGATATGTTGCAGATTCTGTGATGAGTACAGCTTTAGGATGGACACTACAAGGAAGGTGTAGATATGAAAGACCAAGAGCCACTTAAGAGGAGGGGGTGCAAAGGGAACGCATTGCTCTAGCCGAGCCCAGGGTTAGCAGATAACCAAGATCCCAAATGTACCTCCTCGCGGTGTACCCTGGAAACAGAAATACAGCAGCTCGAGCTGATTCTGGCCAAATCATTTGGGGATCGTGTCCGAGAATGTGGAGGTAGCAGATGGAAAGAGATTTGACTGCACAAGAGACAGACAATATCTCGGACACCACCAGCATCACCACATATAGCGACACCGTCGACATACAGTGAAGCTAGTCAGTCCAGTCCGAACATTGGAGGGGCGGCCAATGTAAAATGCACATAAAGGTAGATGCATGGCGAGAGACAAATAGATTTCATACCGAGTACAATGAAACAATGAAAGGGCAGAACAGCGCTAGAGGGCAGCGCGAACTGCAAATAGAAAGTAAAAAGTCCCTAGGAAAGGGGAACTACAAGCTCTGTCAGCTCGAGTCGAGCTTCTAGTTACCTGTGTTCCTTACAGGCAGAGACTTAGACCCATCCATTGGCGTTTGGTAAAGCAAGACCTAACCCAACTCTTATGTCGAGCCTTCCTAAACCGGAAATATGCTCACGAAGAGAAAGGGTTCTGTACCCGATGGGCTTAGGCAAGAAAGGGACAACGATGGTAGTCCTGGCCCAACTCTAATGTCAAGGTTTCCTATAACGGAAGTACACTTGCAGAGAGAAAGGGTTCCGTACCCGATGGGCTCCGGCACAAAAGGGACAACGATTTAGCCCTGCCCCAACTCTACTGTCAGGTTTTCCTACACCGGAAATACACTTGAAGAGAGAAAGGGTTCAGTACCTGATGGGCTCAGGCGCTATTGGGACAAAGATGCTCAGCTCGAGAACGCCTTGCTCCCAAACGCGTGGTGTGAGACTCGAACTTGGACAAGGGGTACACGATGTCGGTGAACAATACCTCGGCTAAGAGGGCAAAAGAGCCAGGGTCCAACTCCTCTGTTGAGTTCTTCCCCTTAAGGAACCAGGCTCATGGATGAGAAACGGTTCAGTACACAATGGGCACAGGAACAGCACGTCCAATTACATGAGGCAAGTTCATAGACAGTGGAACACCTCGTGCGAGTCAGACGAGAGCAAAAATCGTCTGGGTGAAGAGTCGCCACTACGCGTGCCTGGAGACAGATATAGAGGCTGTCACAGGCTAAGGGTAGCCCACCCGAATTGTCAAGGCATGCCAAAATCGGATGTGCTAGGCCTACAAGGCGCATAACGGTGGCACAACGTAATCACGCTCCCGGCGGAAATCGCACGGATATCCGTGATGTTTACAATGGAGCGAACGCAAAACAAACAAACAAACAAACTTAAGAGGAGGAACATAGAAATGAGCCACAGTTGGTGTACATTTAAGAAAACAGCCTGTTACAACAAAGAGGGATAACGTACATTTGTTTACTTAGAGAAAAAGAGTGAAGTAGCATCAGATGGAAATTATCGTGAGGTGAAAAAGATCTTTTCCTGTGTTTTCTAACCCTGATGTTGACATCTCTGTGTCTTATGCCATGAACTAAAACTGAACAAAACATAAAACATAACAATTACTTACAAGTTGGGGTCCTTCATTTTGTGGTTTGAAATCATCTGGGTGGTAAAAGTAAGTTGTGCCTCCCACACTCTCCTAGAAAGGTTCGAGAAATAAATAATTATTGATGGACAGAATATACTGCATGTGTTCAATCTCTTTCAGCAGGTGTTGGAGGATGTGTATGCTAATGGTTTCTGTCACTCTTTAGCAATGACAATTTTTCATCAGGCCTTTTTTCTACTCATGAAATACATCATTTAAAACTGCTACATTCTAGTCAATCTGTTTTATTGACTGCTATGTGATAACCAAATGTTATGGTCTATTGTCTATTGTCTTTCCCCAGGTGGTTTGTTATCCACTCTTGCAGTTAAGCGTAGGGGTAATTGGAGCTCAAGCTTGCGTTCTGAAGCCAGATGTATGGGCTCGGCTGTGCTATGACCGGTTTGTTCAGGATGTCCCTGACGTTTTCTATCCATCTTTTCTGCGGTCTTTCTCTGGCTTTGTACCCTGGTCTCATTTTGTTATATGCCTGTATGGGCAACTTGTCATGATGCATTCTCATGTTGCCAAACCACTTGATCTGCTGTCTTTCTATGTAATCTGTACAAGGTATTATACCTATTCTTTCTCTGATATCTTCATTTCGTAATCTATCGAGCCTGGTGACCCTGGCTGCTTTCCTCAAGCATTTCATCTCACATGTCACTATCTTTCTGTAATGTGAAGATGAGAGAGACCAGGTTTGGCACTGGTAACACAGTGTTGGTAGGAATATACTGTAGATGATATGTCTTTTAACTTCCATCTCGATCTTGGGATGAAGAAGTAGTGGTGATAGTTGTTATGTTACTGCATTTGACATCTCATCTCTATTTCTCAATATAGGCTTCCATTTTCTGTAAAAATACTACAGAGATATTTGAACTTTGTTACTTGTTTTACTACTATGTTATCTATCTGTATATTTAGTGGGTTCAGTGTTTTGCATATTTTCATAGTTTCCGTCTTCTGTGTATTGATCTTCATGTTGTAATGTTATGGTATACATGCTAAAAGTTCTTGTAGCTCACCGGTTAAAATTCTCCTTATTCTATCCCGCAGTCTTCCAATTCTACTATTACTACACCTAATAACACATTCTCCAAATCTCAGTCTAGATTTATCATAAATAATGGTGTTTACACCCAGAGGTGTTTATGAAACAGTTTCAGCATGTCACCTTTATCCATTGTTAACTTCACATCTACTGATTCTTAGTACTGCTCTCCTACTACCTTGTATATCCATATGTTATCTCTGAGTTTGGATGTAACGATAGATGTTATCCACTTGAAAGGATAAAGGCCTTTTTTGGATCCTCTGAGGTATAACTGGGAGTCCGATACAATGATTGACTTATTTGTTGATATCCAACTGTTGCTGCTTCTTTTTCTTCTATGTTCACTCTCAAACTCCCACAGATTAGCAGGATGGTGAACGGAATGCATAATGTCATGGTTTACAGCTTAGCTGCTATTTCTGCACCTTTGGCTTGACACAGCCGACTTCAGCATGGTCACTGGGTCAGTCTATGGGATGGGACAGCTAATTTCACTCCAAAACCTCCTTATTCACCTACCAGGGCATGCATGGCAGGTAACAATATTACTATTCTTTGCTCCAATCTCGGGCCCGGGCAACACACTGACATTTGCTCAGAGCTGACTGCCTTTGCAAATAAGGTCTCAGATCACCCATGTGTTGTCTGGGATTGAAAGGAGAGCAAATAATGGCAAAATTATTTACCTTCCAAGCATGTCATAAGAAACGACTAAGAAAATTATGAGGTGGAGTTGGCTGTCCCATACCATATAGGGTCAAAGTGACACACAAGCTATGCTGAAGTCAGATGTGTCAGGCTGAAATGCGCAAATATCATAGCAAAGCTCTAAACCATGATATACTGCATTGTTTCCTAGACAATTTGCAGGAACTGAGAATGAACACAGAAGAAGAAGGGTCTCAGAAAGCTATTTTCGAGGGCGGCATGTCAGCTCATTCATTACTGTAAACTTCAAAGTTATTAAATCAATAAAAGATTCTTGTAGTTTGGATAGTTTTATACGTGACATCCCCTGATGTCATAGTCAGATAACACTAAGTGTAGGAATGTCATCCAACTTTGTATTAACTGAGAGAATGGAACTGCAATGCAATTGAAATGATAAAATACATGACACAATAATAGGAAACCAATCATGCACTGTGGGGCAACAAACGACGGGGACATTGATACAATGCATTAGTTAGTCTGCAGATCATTGTCATGGCACTCCAGACATGTCATAAGTGCCCAGATCTGGTATTCAGTATGTCTTTTAGCATGTGGTAACTGACTGTTATTGTTCTGCAGTGATTGATAACTCTTCTTTTGATTCCTATATGAAGATGTTTCTTGCAAAACTATTCTTCACTCACAGAGCCTGCATTTTAGCCATAGACATGGAAAATACACCCAACATCATTACCAAAAATACAATGAATGACAGAAGATGGCTCACTTGTAATATGGCTCACTTGATGACGGAGTTAGTGGCAGTGTATGATACACCGAAGAACAAAATACAACAGAAAGGTAAACATAACACAATGAGAGAACAGTGAGAATATGATAACTCACACAATGAGAGAACAGTGAGAATATGATAACTCACACAATGAGAGAACAGTGAGAATATGATAACTCACACAATGAGAGAACAGTGAGAATATGATAACTCACACAATGAGAGAACAGTGAGAATATGATAACTCACACAATGAGAGAACAGTGAGAATATGATAACTCACACAATGAGAGAACAGTGAGAATATGATAACTCACACAATGAGAGAACAGTGAGAATATGATGATAGAAACCACACAATGAGAGAACAGTGAGAATATGATGATAGAAACCACACAATGAGAGAACAGTGAGAATATGATGATAGAACCACAAGGGAGTATGAGTTTGTCTCTCTCGTTCCCTTTGTCAGGATGTTGTGTTTTACTTTCAGCTTCAGATTGATATTTCTCTGGAATTCTTTTTGATGGTGATTTTTTTGTTCTAGAGATGTTACAAATCCCAGATCATTCAGAGAACAGTTTTACTAAAAATGTGGCTACAGTGTGAAATGAGATCTTCCTGGTCACAGAACTATTGACAATATTTTAACACAATCTTCTTGAATATACTTAAACTGAAGTCATGCAATCGTTTGGGCTGTGGGGTCAAAATTTGTAAATTTTAATCGCTCAAAATGGTTCCAGGTGATTGGATGCCTGAATACAAAATGATGAAACATCACCTCTATTCACACGTAGACTCTCCACCAAGTTTGTTTATTCAATCCCCAGGAATTATGAACAATGAAGCTCCCGTTTTCTGTGAGCAATAGGAACTTTTTCCAGAGCTTTAATATCCAGAAGACTCCAACTTTGAGCAGCATGCTATACTTTGAGAAGCCTCCATACACCTAGGGGGTCTATTTATGTACGCCAATATTGGCCACTTACGACTATACAGTCTATATATTCTTCAGCGTTCATTCTCAAACTCCTGCTGGATCTCTCCTGTGGCAGTACTACTAGATTTCCAGCAGGATGCAGTCCAGAGAATGGAAATGCGTTGTGTCGCCGTTTTCTACTTCTGCATTCGTTCTTAAACTCCTGCAGATTACCAGGATGTAGTCCGGAGAACGGAATGCGTTGTGTCATGATTTACAGCATTGCTACGATATCTGCGCCTTTCAGCTTGACACATCGGACTTCAGCATGGCTTTGGGTCACTGATCCTATATGGGATGGGACAGCCAACTCCATCCCATAACCTCCTTATTTGCCTTTTACGACATGCGTGGAAAGTAAACAGTGTTGCTATTCTTTGCTCCCCTTTCGGGCCCCGGCAACACATGGGCGGATTCGCAGTTTTATTTGCGCCAATGGCCCGACACATCCGTCTTCGGCGGACACACACAGTCTATATAATAGCATAGCTTCAACATAACCAGCCCACTCTGAATTGGGAGACTTCTTTTCAAAGCATACTATTGAGAGCTGGAGCTTGGTATGAAAAAGTGCACTGGAGAAACACCCCACTGCACATAGGAAACAAGAGCTTCATTGATCATACTTTCTGGAGATTGAAACAAAGAAAGCATATTTTTAAGAACAAGTTACCACTTACCTGAACCAAACTGGAGGAGGCAGACTTTTGAGGAATGGTCGGCTGACGAAGGGATGGCATGACTGGGGACTGCAAGCGACGACTAGACAACGGTGAGCTCACAGGAGATATGCGTGGACTGTGGATAGGGCTGATGGCAGAAGTGTAGACCAAACCTTACAAGAATAAATAAGTCTAGACATGTTCATTGTTGAATAAAACATAATTTTGAGGTTAAAATTGACAAAAAGAACCATGAAATTTCGCTAATTACTGGAAACACACACAAATCAATGTTCTGATCAAAATGCCTTGATCAGAAACACAACATAACACGATGAGTAAAGAACTGCGCTGTCCACAACCACATAACAGAATTCATTGGAACACATGCCGGAAGTTAATTGTTACCTGTTATTGTCTTTGAGATTATTATTTATAACATGTGATAGAACACTGCTGATAACATCTTATTCTGAAGTTGTGCCTTTACAAAGTTTTACTACAGTGACATCTATCTATCTATAAACCCGTCACCTGTCTGGGTCGTAGTCGTACCACATTGGATGACTGTAGATTTCTATCTTAAATGATGTAGACGAGTGAGGAGACATCTAGTCCTACTCAGCCCTTGATATTATCTATCCATGCTTTTATTTGTCTTCTGTTTCTTCCATCTTTGACCATTCCCTGCATTATTGGGTTTTTTAACAAGGAATCATATTGGCATACATGTCCAAACCATGCATATTTTCACTGTTTCACTATTGAAAGAAATTGTTCTTGTGAAACTGTATACGTTTCTGTTTTATTTATTATGTACATATTTGTCTTACGTAAGAACAACTATAGAGTTGCTACAGGATCACCAAATAATCAATCTGTCAAACAGAAAATAACACGATTCAAAATGATTATTATGCTAAAGCTGTGTTACTAATGCCAAACATGGACAATGACAAGACAAAAGTAAACTTGTGACAGCTGAAATGGCACGCTTACAAAGAATCCTAAGAATATCGCTAGGAGACAGAATGAGGACATTGGACAAAGAACTGGCACCACGCCAATCTTGGAATATATTAAGAGACAACAAATCAAATGGTTTGCACACATCAGCAGACTACTATCAGACAGCATACCACAGCAAGCTATGCTACACAGATACAGCGAAGGCAGACCTAGAGGCCGACCACGAAAACAATGGACCACCAAAATAGGAGGTGACAAATTCTACAATATACTCAGCACACACGAGGGCAGTCTCCAGAAAACTCTTCTACCCCTGACACTGAAAGGCAACAAAGGGTTTACTGAATAGAAAGAAGCAGCCAATTAATCAAACAGTCAATCAAGCAAAGAATCAATCAATAAAACAATTAATATCATATAATATGAAAGTTTAAAAATTGTATACCATTGGTTGAAACAGGATTTGTGGAGATTGCTGATGAACTCTGTAAGTTTGGACCAAAAATACTGGCAGGATTTGGTACAGATGATGGACCATTCTGTGCAGGACCATACACAGGGCCAAGGTTATGGGTTCCAGGTGTCGAAACATGACCCCCTTGAGGGCCTGATCTGAACATAGAGTTGTGACCTTGTGTGCTGGTGGCTGGCTGTGTCGATGAGTTTGGAATAAACTGACCAGTGTTTGATGCTGATGTTGTGGGACTTTGACCAAACATGGAGGCGTATGATGCAAAGGATGATGTGCTGGAACTATGAGGCAATCCTGGAGATTTTGGTTCAAACTCACTCAAGTGACTCTGACCCTGTACAAAAATTGAAATAAATGGTTTATACACTCCAAACTGTTGTTATACAATACACTAATACAAACTTAAGTGCTACCAAAATTGGATGGGTTCATGTTAGGCAGATGTGGCCAATTTTTTTTACAGAACTAAATATAGACTAATAAAAAATGTAACCGGTGTTAGTGTACTCAGTAGGAGAAAATAAGCAGTATTAACAAAAACATTACATTTATTATGTTCCGTTATTCCAGCACAGGGATGTAGCTTGGAGGGGTGATAGCATATTTTAGTTTTTTGGGAAATGGGAGGGGGCCCTTTAGTCAGTTGAGGGGACAGTGTCACGGGGAGGGGAAATTAGTGTTCGAAATTACGGTGGGGGAGTTGGTGTTTGATTTTTTTTGTTTTTGCGGATGTTTAGTTATTGTGGGGTGATTTTTTTGTTCGGATTGGTATTCGATTTTTAGTGCCAATCTTTACATGTGTGCGCTGGCGTTTTCGGCTTCTATTGCATTTCCACTGAATGCATCCATATTATAGTATCAATATCAATATATGGTCAATGGGTGACCATGACCACATATCTTTTCTTGATGTGGCAGTCCTCAAGTCTGTAACAAACATACAGCCTCTTTCTCTGTAGCTGGCAAGCTCAGTAAATAGAAATCTGTGATTGCATTAGCGATGTTGATTTAGCGTAAAGTCATTTGCTAATAATGTGAGATTTCTGGGACGGCACAAAAGATATGCAAACTATAACAGAAATAGCATGGTTGTGTGCATAACATTACAAAAATTTCAGAAATTGGACTGTTATCACATGATGAGGCCATATCTGCCTAACATGTACCATTGGATGTGTTGGGCCATTGGTATAAATTAAATGGTGACAATGCATCTCTGTTTTCTGGACCATATTCTGCTGGACATCTAATAGGATCATGGTCCAGATACAAGAGAGATCCATCAAAAGTTTGAGAATGAATACTAAAAAAACTTGAGTGTTATGCAATTTTTTTTAAAAACCATCACAAAATCTCATATAGGCTGACTTGCATGGGTGATCATGGACAACTCTCTATCTCTAGTTTATTATAGCAGCATCATTATTGACTGTTATGCCATGATGTTGAACCACTTTTTCCTGGGCTTGTATCCTCTGTCTCACTTGTCTTCAATCTTGCCCATTGCAACTATGTTCTTTAAACCTCCCTGTCTCACAACGTGGACAAGAATAAAGATTGTCTCTCTCTCTCTCTCTGATGTTAAAAAGCATCAAAAACTCAACTACAAATTACACTGATGTTGATAGAGCCCTAAGGTAGCATTAGTTCCTATAGGTGTGCCTATAGGATAGTTCCTATCCATGCTTCACAAGATTCAAAAAGGTTGTCTGTGATATAAGTGGATACTGTAGTTACCTCAAACCTAGTCTTGTATAGATAGTCTTGGAAACAGAGGTTCACGATAGTCTGAGATCTGACATTCTGTGTTCTAAAGTTCCTATGATGATGATAATGATGATGTAGGAACAATGAGGAAGAACACAGTATGTCACCCTCACTCCCTCTGTCAGGTGAAATGGTTTTACGCTTTTATTTCCAGAAATGTGTTCTTCATTAATTTTGATGGGGAAGTTTTCCAGAGCTTTGACTAGTCCCGGAAGTGTGTTTGCCTCAATGTGACTGTAGGGTACAATCTCTTTAGCTGGACAAATGACTGTTTGCCTACATGTGACTGTAGGGTACAATGTCATGAGCTGGACAGATGACTGTTTGCCTACATGTGACTGTAGGGTACAATGTCATGAGCTGGACAAATGACTGTTTGCCTACATGTGACTGTAGGGTACAATGTCATGAGCTGGATAGATGACTGTTTGCCTACATGTGACTGTAGGGTACAATGTCATGAGCTGGATAGATGACTGTTTGCCTACATGTGACTGTAGGGTACAATGTCATGAGCTGGATAGATGACTGTTTGCCTACATGTGACTGTAGGGTACAATGTCATGAGCTGGACAGATGACTGTTTGGCTACATGTGACTGTAGGGTACAATGTCATGAGCTGGACAGATGACTGTTTGCCTACATGTGACTGTAGGGTACAATGTCATGAGCTGGACAGATGACTGTTTGCCTACATGTGACGTAGGGTACAATGTCATGAGCTGGACAGATGACTGTTTGCCTACATGTGACTGTAGGGTACAATGTCATGAGCTGGACAAATTACTGTTTGCCTACATGTGACTGTAGGGTACAATGTCATGAGCTGGACAAATGACTGTTTGCCTACATGTGACTGTAGGGTACAATGTCATGAGCTGGACAAATTACTGTTTGCCTCAATGTGACTGTAGGGTACAATGTCATGAGCTGGACAGTCTTCTACTATGAGAAGACTTTACTTTTCAATCATAAGGATTGATGCTGATTTATTTAGTTATTTGTTTATATTGACCTGCAGGATCAATAAAGCTCCTGTATCCTTTTGTAGAATGAGGAAGGTTTCACTAGAGCTTTATTTCATATCCATAATGTTTATCCTTTAAGACGCTACAGTCCGAAAATTGAGGTCAAGTTATATTGAACAACTGTAGTCCAAAAATTCCACCTGGTTGCTATGAACTCATATAACGCAGATTAACGTGTGTAAATTGACATCGAACATCAGGGCAACACGGGAGATTGAAAGTAGACATAATGTACTTTTGTTTCCACTTGAAAACTAAACATGGTGACATCTGATTTTTCTTCTTCAGCATTCATTCTCAAACTCCTGCTGGATCTCCCTTGTAGTAGGACCATGGTCCTACTAGATTTCCAGCAGGATGTAGTCCAGAGAATGGAAATGCATTGTGTCGCCGTTTTATTTGTGCCAATGTCCCGACACATCCGTCTTCAGCAGGACGTTTGATTCAATTATTGAGAATTATTATCTCAATCAAAGAAATCTTTTTGGAATGATGACCATTTTTTAATATTTTTATTTTTATTCTGATGCCAAATTTCTTGGTTTCACGGATGCAGACATTGTTTCTCAGCCACAGATAGTTGACGATGTGCCAGTAGTTGTTTTTCAAATGTATGTGTAAAGTATCGTTAATATAGTTGGAAGCTCCCGTTCAGGTTAGTCATTTCTGACATCGCAACTTTTCGATAGTTGTAGGATGTGTGCTTAGCCTAGTGGATAAAGTACATGAGATTTGACGTGTGTCATTTGCTCTCATAAACGATATTTATGAACACGTTAGATTGGTAATGAAATGACATAATAAATAGGCATTTTCATTTAGTGTCATTTCCACAAATATGATGTTTACAGAAACATTAGTCCTAGACAGTAGGCCCAATGTAGGATCACCGACACTGTAAGAGACATCTACATGTTTTCACAGGCAATATTATGTTAATTTGGATATGTAACCACATAAAGGTATGTTAGAAGGACTGTATCAGGGTTGCAACACAAAGAAAACGTATAGGTGAGTTAAAAAAATATTTTTTCACATTTTTATTTTCATTTTTAGCCTTTACAATTTTCACAAACCTATTACATCAGACATACACAGACAAAACTAACACAATATATTCAGTATTCAGTTCTTTATTTACATGTTCAAAAATGTATTAAGAAATCATACAATAGATATAAATATTTTCCAGCACATTTCACTGTTTTGTGTCCACTACAACAACCAATTTGATGTACCGTTAAATTCCGTGTATAACCCGAGAATTTTTGGACAAAAAACAGAGATGACTTCATACTCCTAGGCTTATTTTCGAGAGTAAGATCAAATTTTAAAAAAATTACGTTCAAATCACAGTAAAAATGGAGAAAAACACTTTTAAAAAAATTACAGTCACATGTCCCGATATATTAAGCCAGGATAAAATGACTAGGGCTCACCAGCAATCTAGAGCGTACTTACCATAATGCTAGGCCTCTAATTACATTAATTTCTATATATCATACAATATTTCCTTCAAAATCTCCGATATTTCTTGATAAAAACTCACTCACTAGGTCTATATCGTTATTTCCAACACGCCGCCATTTTTTAAGCAAAATTTCCCGGAAATGCTATTTTTAGCAATGGGTATTACCGGTTTTTTTTACCTTTATAGTACATATATTTCTATCATAAAGGTTTCAATTGATCATCGAAATTGGTCAGAAAAGTATACCAGTATCTGATGTTATTTATTGACCAATATACGGTAATGGTCTGTGGAAAAAAACAAATGAAATACCATATTCAGTATTCAAACATGCCGCCATTTTTTTAGCAAAATTTCCCGGAAATGCTATTTTTAGCAATGGGTATTACCGGTTTTTTTTACCGTTTATAGTACATATATTTCTATCATAAAGGTTTCAATTGATCATCGAAATTGGTCAGAAAAGTATACCAGTATCTGATGTTATTTATTGACCAATATACGGTAATGGTCTGTGGAAAAAACAAATGAAATACCATAGCCTAAGCTGATGGGTAGCCTAGTCTTGTTTGTGTAGGGAAACACTAACTACCAGTAATCTAAACACTGTCACACACTTTCTTGTTGCGGTAAAGCAAATGTTACAACAGTTACTGACCGTCTACTTGGCTATAATACCTGTGTACAGAAAATTTAAAACAACACATCAAAGGCAGATTTTGAGTATTTCCGTGCATGTCGCTGGTCGGTCTTGCCATTTTTTAACATGGGACTCCAAGTATATAAATATTGACCAAGACAATAATCAGAAACATAGAATGAAGTCCTAATTAATTCTGTACAGAGGTCTTACTCTTCATACTACAGTCTTGCACAAACACTCACATTTTTGACATCCAAAACTTTGCAGCTTAGGCAGTGTTGGAGGGAGGGGAATGGGGGAAAGAAATCAATAGTGAAACTGTCTGAGCTGTGCCTCAGTTTATATTACCGTATAAGGTAAACATACAGGTCACACAAAGTTCAAACTCTTCTGTATCTTTTAAAAACAAACGTGATCTGGCATGTTTTTGTCTGGCCATTCATCCATCATCTTCCCATTTCCGCTTACACTTACGGGAATAAAATCACAATAACAATAAAAATGTATGAACTGGAAGCTAAACTACTTGTGCAGTATTCTTGGCTAGCTAAGTCAGCCTTATATTCTGTTAATTAGTCCAGCCCACTGAGGCCACAGATTGACTACTGGCCCTACCCATTTCAATTGGCTCAACCAATCCTAGTTTCCCTCACATTATGTGATGCCATTCAGATAAGTGACTAAATGCAATCTTTCTTTATAGAAGATTTGATGCGAGGTTCCAAATCACAACACATCTTAGGCATTTTGTAGTAAAATTGCGCCGTAATTGATTCCCTCCCCCAACCACCGTACATTTAGTGGAAGAAGAGATCAATTTCACAATCCTCTGTTATGTTTATTTTATTACCCTATTCTCCCCACACGGTAAACATAACCAGGAACAAAGTTCAAACTCTTCTGTATCTTATAAAAACAAACGTGATCTTGCTGTCTTGCCTTTCATCGCTGTCTTGCCTTTCATCGTTTCCCACTTAAACGTCACTGTCAGAAGCGGGTGACATAATAGTTACATAGTAATTACTATTCACTAGCGCTGTTCCGCGTCATAAGGCCCAGACACCCAACACAGACAATTCATTCAGGAAAAACTTTGTTCCCCAAAGTCTCGCCACCTCATAAACTGTCTATAGTCATGGATAGGGAAGTCAGCCTACGGGTATTCATTATTTTCGGATATATTGTTCCAGAATACAGTAGCCACCAGGGTTTCATTCCTTGATTCATTCAAGTTATGTGAGTGAAGCAAATGAAAGGAATGCCATTTTCTTAGAGTTGCAAAAGTTTGTGTTAATTTCCATTTAGCATGTCGGTTCTTTCTTATGATGATGAAGTTCATTATTGCTGGCTTTGTTAAGTTGGGGATGTCGGTCTATAGTAGGACCTTCGACTTTCTCCACTTTTGGGAAGGGATAGTTAGGTTCTCGGCCTACAATCGGATGGGTTTATATTCAGAATTTAACGGTATTTTAAAAAAAAATATTTGATCTGCTTGAGAAATGTATACTGTGCTGTTTGTTTACAGCAAAGTTACAATAATGGTACTTTCTGGCCCGGCACACATGTTTTCTGCATTTATTTTCTCTATGGGATGTAATAGAAAATGGAAAATTGATCTATGATACTGATTTGTTTAGTTATTTGTTTATATTGATCTGCACAGAATAATCCTTTTGGGAATTGACACGCATGTAATCCTGATTTCATCATTTTTTATTTTGTCTGTAATAAGCTCTTCTGCTCTTCTTAGATACTTCATTTCATGTCACATTGTTCTTAAAATGCCTATGACAAATATAAAACATAGCTAACCTTGTTATGCAAGGGCCCAACTGCCAGATTAAGAGCTGCAAAGTCATCAGGCATTTGATCCATGCCAGATGGAGAGGAACCAAACTGCTTTCCTACCATGGGATGTGGCCCACTCATACTGGTTCTTGGTCGTGGACCACCTCTCTATCAAGAAGAAAGAAATAATAATAGATCTTGATTTACTGTCTTAAATATTGGTGTTAAACAGGAAAACACATCAAAATCTTCAGACTTAACACATTAGAATGAGTTATAAAATTATCAACACACTAAAGGTACAATTACTGCATAGAATTTGGTTTTTGAAATACCCAGAATATTTACTTCTACTGCATATCATCTTAAATATCACTTTTAACATGGTGAGAAAGCAGTGGTCAGTTGGGAAGCTGCTAGCATTTGTAAAGAGTTTGTCCCAGGACGGTACTCGTTTGCCATATTTATGTCATTTTTACTTAAAAGTTCTGAATAGTGATTTTCTAAACCAACGGCGATACCTTCCAGGCATCCCCATAGAAGTTCTGTCTCTTTCAGCATATGGAGAAGGGTTATGAGTTAAGACTGTAGGTTATCATCAGCGCACTCCGGACAAGTCCATAGGTGCTCTGATCCCTATCTCAATCAATTGTGTAGTGTCTGACAGTTCAAGTTTGATGCTGATTAATCAGTCTCTTCATATATCTATTATGTTTTTCTTTACTATTTATCCCAACCCTTAAATCAATCTCAAGCACTTGTGAGGATCATTATTCACACTTTGAAAAATCTTCTAATTTAACGAGGTTCCTCCATGCATTAACTATATCTGATCGATCCATTGATGTACTTATTGACACTGTGGTCATGCTCACCAGATCTTTGTCCCTGCAACTTGCGTGTTATGACCACAGAGAAGGAACCACATAATGCAGGCAGTGGGTATCCATTTCTCCCCAGGAAGAATGCAAATAGGGTTACGCAAATGTCCGATGATATCTGCAGCCTAAACTACCCATGGTCTGCTCCTTATGAGCCTAGAGCCTTTTACCATATTGAGATCCGGATGTAATGGGTGAAGTATATCAGTAATGATTTTAAGATATGTTTGAGCTCGCCACATCTTGATTCTGTCAGCTATGGTCAAGAAATCAGAGATAACTCTCTTTGCAACACAGGGTGTATCCATGGTACATCCAAAGATGATACGGATTGCTTCATTCTGACTCTTGTCCAGTCTGGCAATGTATCACTAACCCTGAATATTGCACATGTGTATTCCATACTAGAAACAACAAGTTCCTGATAAAGCAAAATGAGTAGATGTAAAATGTCACAAGCTACCATTTCTCTAAATTCTGGTATCGACCTTTGAGGGCTTTGGTTATGACACGGTCAACATGTTCTTTGAAGTAAAGACTGCGATTGTATGTCACTCCCAGATAAGACAATGCAGGTATTCGAGAAAGGCAATCTCCTTAAATCTCACTGCTGGGGGTTTCTCTTAATGTGATTGTTTAGTAAGAATCAAGTGAGAGCAATTTTTGTCTAGTCTACTTCATCATGCCAAACACCAAATTCCAAGTGGTCTTAGTCCCTTTTGTAATTCTTTGTAATAGCATGCCAATTCTTTCCCTGTCTGTACACCAGAATATTATCGGCAAAATATAATGTCCTGCCGTGCCCAGTAGATTGCTGTTTCATTATTATTACTGTTTAGATATTGAACAGTACTGGGGAAAGAGGTGCACCCTGTAGCAGTCTTGGATAGGTTGTAGTAGGCACGAAGGACCAAATACCAAACAGCAGTATTGTCTTCCTTTGTACAGTGCTAGTGATACCCATCAAACAATAAAGGCATCCACTATAGCAGCGTGAGCACATTCATGGGATATTCACACTAAACTCTATTATATACAACTCTGAGATCAGTCATAGTGACACATTTCTCCAAACCACCTGGAGACCTTAAAAAACATCAAATGCAAGCACAACAGCATTACACATTTCTTTACTATGTTTGTAATCACAGAGTGTAGATGGAAATACCTGATGACTCTCCAAATCGTAAGCAAGCCTACATGCCACAATTTTCTCGAGAAGTTTGCCAATAGTATTCTGTGCTGTAATGATTCGGTATCCACTGATGGTGATCAGTGGTGGTGAAAAACTGTGGAGCCAATCCTCCTTGATAGCACCACTTTGCAGGCTTACATTTAATTCTTTAGCCAATCTCTCAATGTCAATTTCCAATAAATTGTTGATGTCATTATAGCAGACACCATCAGGACCTGGAGCAGTGTTTCGTGTTCTTATGAAGGGTATTAAAGCAGATAGTTCCTGCAGTCCATTTATTGAATTTAATAAACCACAATAATTACGTTTACTTCTAACCCTATCCCTTAATCATCCTCCTCTAACTATCTAGCTATGTTCCTTCGGCGTTGAATATGGTGCATATGGCAGAAACCAGAGCTCTTCAGTTTGATGGATGTGATGCTAGTCTATGTAATTCTTGCATGTTGTTGAGACCCATAGTCATTGTGAGACTTGGACAATAACATCAGCTATCCATGTGATTGTGAGACTTGGACAATAACATCAGCTGTCCATATGGTGGTGAGACTTGGACAATAACATCAGCTGTCCATATGATTGTGAGACTTGGACAATAACATCAGCTGTCCATGTGATTGTGAGACTTGGACAATAACATCAGCTATCTATGTGATTGTGAGACTTGGACAATAACATCAGCTGTCCATATGGTGGTGAGACTTGGACACTAACATCAGCTGTCCATGTGATTGTGAGACTTGGACAATAACATCAGCTGTCCATGTGATTGTGAGACTTGGACAATAACATCAGCTGTCCATATGGATGTGAGACTTGGACAATAACATCAGCTGTCCATGTGATCGTGAGACTTGGACAATGACATGAGCTCTTCATATGCTTGCGAGACTTGGAAATTGATATTCACAATGGAAAAGAACATAGAATTTATTTATCAGCATTCATTCTCAAACTACTGCTGAATCTCTCTTGTAGCAGGATAATGGTCCTACTTATATTTCCAGCAGTATGTAGTTCAGAGAGCGGAAATGTGTTGTGTCACCATTTTATTTGTGCCAATGGTCCGACACATCCGCCTTCAGCTGAATATTAGAATTTAAAATGGCATGCTATAGAACGGACCTAAGAATATCATGGACAGAGAGATGATCCAATACAGACTTCTGCAAAGACCAGAACATAGAGGAAAATTACCTTCACAAAACTATCAAAAATGCAAGCTAACATATTTTAGCTGTTTAAAAAGACACAATGGATTTAGAAAGACAATCATATAAATAAAGTTCTGGAAAAAGAGACTGGTCAAGACGCAGATGGAAAGATAATATCCAGGACCTTTTGAATATGACAAAGGAATAAGCAGGACAAATTATTCAGAACCGAGAGGCTTGCAGAGTGGCAGTGAGAACAATGTTCTGCAGATACATCACATAAAGGAATAAATTGTTATACAGCATTTCACTCAATTTTCATACACACAAAAAAACTATAACATAAAACATACTTACAAATGGAGGAAAGTCTTGAATGCCCATTGCATTGAATGTTGCACTAAAATACTGATCTCCGTTAGTTCCCATTGAATCTCCTTGTGCAACTGTGAAATGATTTACCCAACAAAGAGATCTTAAGAGCAGTATTGTGTCTGGAGGTACATCATTCATGACATTTTTTTATATACTGTACAGAGTTTAAAACCTTTCCTCTTCCCCAATTTTGGAAATAAGAATATGATATTTATTACTTGAAGCAAGCAAATAATTGGGTAATATAACCCCCCTCCCCCCCTCAATTTTGGAAATTAGAATATGATATTTATTACTGGAAGCAAGCAAAGAAGTGGGATAAGTGGGTAACACAAACATCCCCCCCCCACCCTCCTCAATTTTGGAAATTAGAATAAAAATGAATTACTGGAAGCAAGCTAATAAATGGGTAAAATCCCCTCCCCCCCCCCACCCCCACCGAACATTTCTCAAAAGCCTTATGCCTCCCTCCAACTTTTAGACTCCAATTTAACATCTCTCCCACTTTTTTCAATCACGTCATTATTTTGGGAAACTACAGGTCTAACTGGGCATGCAGTGTGGCGTAGGTAAAAAAATGATTCACACTTTTCATCAGTACGAGATTTTCATAAGGACACAGCAAAATTAACTGTGACTATAAAAATTATTTGTATTTAGAACACTTATCATTATTTCTTTTGCTTTTTCATTAATATATTTTTTAAACAAGCTTACATTTTTTTACTGACAAGCAATCATGTGTTTAAAGCACTAAATTCTGAAATCACTTCTCGCCCCCCCCCCTCCCCCACATCACCTCATGCTCCCATAGGGGTGTGATTATCCCAATTACCTCAAAATTATGTTAAAGTTGGATGCGTTGGGACAAAATGCATAGATATTTCAGCCAAGCCGTAAATCATGACACAACATAGGGTGTCCTCTTGAAATACTGTTCGCTTGACTATATTCCGCTAACTGGTCAGAAATTTAAGAATGAATGCAGACAAAGAACTTACAATATGTAGGAAGTCACCAGTATGAAATCCACATGAGAACAGAAGGCAGTGAGGCTAATAAATAATATCTAACAAAGAATAATAGAAGTCAGAGAAGTTAAGAGTCACATGAGCAGACTTCAGTAAAGGTCCAGAATATAACTTGTCAAAGAGTAGCTGCTGAAACCTCAGGATCTACATGAAACAAGAACATGGCAATTATTAGTCTAACTATAACAGTCTGCACACAAAGATATTAAGAGTGTTACATATAACTGATGTGCATTGCAGTGATTCTGTTGACCAGTAAGTTGATTATCCAGTAGTCTTAAGTATACTTATAGGTATGACTCATTGCCTTACTTCCAACTAGGGTTACCATACGTCCTGGTTTCCCCGGACACGTTCTCTTTTTATGTCCTTGTCCGGGTGGCTTTCCAGAAAAATGGCTTTTGTCCTAGTTTTTCTCCATCCCCAACCGTCCGTCCGTCCCTGATCGATTGATACTTTCTTACTTTTCTGTGCTATATACAGTAATCTATTATGTATCATGAAATAAACACATGCTCCACCTATATTTAGCTCAATGTTAACATTGGTCATCAGAACTTCCAGTTCCGTTAGCCATTTTCAATGTTCCGTAAACACAGGGCATTTTGCATAGCAGACGGTAACGTGAGTTTATTAGTGATGATTATTAATTAATTAATTTTTGAATTGAAAATTGAACTTAAATTTAAAAAATAAGATTTTAAAAATGCTGAAATGGAAGTGTTTATTTACAGACACACTAAGTCCAACTATCCAGGTTGTCGTGCAGGCCGATATGACTGGGAAGCTGAATGTTTGACATGCAGCAGCAGAATTTATATCTCTGTTGCCAATAAGGGTGCACTGAATTTAAAGGCACATGTGAAAACATACTCTTTTACCATCTGACAATTATCATGGTAACCCTACTTCCAACCAAACAATAAATCTACCATCTATAGCATATTTGTTGTCCAATTCATCTAAGGTCTCTGAATATGCAATAAAATTATAATTGTTTGTCTAAATGCAATGTTTTAACAGTAGATTAATTAATACCCTAAGTTAAACACACCTTCATGAGGTTGTCCTCCAACCTGGCCATTTCTGAATCCGCTACTGGAACTGTGGTTTTGTTGCATTATGTTTCAAATACTAACTTCAATTAAATGACGCGAAATTATACTTGAAAAAGCATTGCGGACACCAGTTTTTGTCTCTGTTACATTATTAGATTGTCAGTCATATGGGTATTGACAACAGCAACACACTACCTCAGTACACTAGTCTCTACAATAGTGGTGAAAGTAGGTTCATATGATTATGAATTTCAATATTATGAATGTTGTTATTTAATATGACAGGATAGTGGACCAAAGAATCGTTATTTTATGAAGATATTAATGTAGGTGTAATGCTAAGCACAGTATCTGATGATCTATGCATCCTCCATGTGATTGTGTGCATCCGAAGTTTTATGCTTTCCATCATCAAACTACGAAAATTAAAATACTAAATAGGCAGAAAGTAGTGACCGGACTGATGAACGCTCGCCAACTTGACGATGTAGATATAAAAATCAAATGATGCTGGTTCTGACAACCAACAATTTCAGTTCGTTAACTTATGCAGCAAAGACGCAATTTTACTTAATTATTAACTCTTGTTTAAAAAGTACAAATGAAATGAAAAATTGAGATAATGCTCGAACACCCATTTCTGTTTTGAACAGGTCATCTCTGCTAGAATCGCAGCTGCCATTGCGCATGTCTAAAAATAAAGAATGATGGGAAGTGTCGGGTCACGTCTAACATCAGCGACCATCTTAATCTGCTATTTTACAAACAGTTTAATGATGAAAAGTTTCACAGTCGCACATAACAATTAGAACAATTACATTTGCAATTTAATGTGTATATTGTTGCAAATAAACATAACTATTATGCAATAGTAAAAAATCTTACAGCAGCGTATCTTTCCTTCCCATGACTTGTTTACATCACGTGACTAATGTGACCCACTTGTTTAAGGACAAGTCCATTGCTCGGGAGGGATATTTAGCGTTGTTTACAACTTACTGAAACAATGACTGCCCAACAATACTAAAATCAGAAGTAGATATGGTAATACAAATAATGAAATCCGGTTAGATTGCAGGTGCTGACAACATAGCCTACATAATAAAACTCTATATGAATGTTGTTGTAGAAAATATCCCTTGCCTCTGACAACACTGTATATGAAAAAAAGAAATGTAAAAGAAATAGGCCTACACATCAAACAAAATTTGTGCATCTAGAAGTGTATTCATAGCCAGTGTTGGAGATCGTCACTGAACGCAGTGGAGCATACAGAGCAACTATTTCAATCATGAGAATGGAGCTTAGAGTCGTTACGATCGCCCCTGCAATGGCTCACTCAGATTGTATTTGATATGGGGGGGGGAGAACAGAAATAGGAAGAGGTGTTGCAACGAAATACATCACACTAACATCAACAAGATCAGACGACGTTTCAACTAAAAGTTTTCATCGGGTCAAAAATTAATTTAAAAATGTATGTTGCCAAAAGAGAATCATAATGTGTTGTGTTGTGCGTCCATCACAAGTGATGATGACCATGTGTTACATTCAGTTTTTAAAATTCGTTAGAATTATTTTCTTGATTAGGCTCTATTATGATTTCATAGATGACTAATAAGTCATATTCGGGCCGCAAGTGTCATTGGACAGTTCGAGTATGGAATGACCATTTTAGACGGGTTTTTTTTTGTCTACCCGATGGAAATGACCTGCACTGAGGATTTTTATTTAATTTGAGAAATGTTTTGTAAAGCGTAGACCTCACTTTCATTTGAAACCAGTGGCAAGACGAATCGAGACGACAGAAAATGCGGTTCGGTGCAGTGGATGACCATGGTTTTTTACTTATCTCATCATGCTCAATGTGGTCCACACCACGTTGCAAGAGTTCACCTACATACCCGTGGACCGATAAACTATCGTGCCTCATACGCGTAAATTCATCGAATATCAGACTTTAAGGAAGGGAACTGGCCACCCAACCTAATAGTTGCTGCAGCTTAGTACATGAAGAGCTATCTTCATCCCGGAAGGCAGATGCTATAGGACCTACCTTTACCTATCAGACTTTAAGTGTAGTGGTTGACAAGACCGCCAAGCTTTTGGGGAAAGTCTCAGCATGACATCATTTTACTTTATGACTGCCTAACAACAGACTATCAGTCGATAATGGAACCTGAACACGTCTCATACAGTCCAGTGTTGGGTGTGTTCAAACGAAACGTAAAACTGGTGTAGCACATAGTGAACAATTCAGTGTTCAATATTGAAGTAAATTAGGTCATCACATACACTTCAAAATAATTTGAATCTTAATTTAGGTGAGGAGTAAAAGCAGATAATAAAGAAGAGAAGATGAGAGAAAGAAAAAGAAGACGGAAGACAAATAAAACAAGAACAGAAGAAAGAGTAAAAGCAAAAGAGCGAGTATAATAAAAGAAAAATCTACTTATCTTAAACGCGTTATCCAGTGTAGTTGAACTGCAAGATCATGACGTTCGGGCGCACGTAAGTTTGTCTCAAAGATATGGCTGTATAAGGAGGTTTATGGATGCATATAAGCATCCGAAGGGGGGCATTCCAGTGCGCCAGGATCATCATGTCAGGAGCGCATAAAACACTTCTGGGTCAACTAACTCACGATTCTTCTGTATTATTTGTTATTCGCACTGAAGGCATATCTAGCATTCCAACTCACATAGGAGCATGCGACAAAGGTGCAATGTCCGCTGACAGGTAAGCCCTATATTTTCGTTATTCGTGTGGGATTATTTCAAAGAAGACACAAGTATGAAGTTGAGACAAGATGCGTGAATGTGTTTTTTTTTAATAGGTGACATGTTGTCAGCCTATCCTCCAACTTTCCTTGTCCCCTCCAACGACATCCCTGGAAAGAAGACAGAGACCCTATTCTTTGCACCCTGAACTAGATAGAAGTCCAGTCCCGGTTACTACACGTAGGCGGTGTGATAATGATAGATTCCTGGGCGAGTATAAGTTTATCCCTTCCTTTTCATATGCTAGACGGTGTACATTTATTTTCAGTTTCAGGTTGATGTTTCTCTTATTTTTATATCTATCAATTTTTTTTATATTATCTCTTCTTCTACTATTAGGCGTCGCATAGCGTAGTAAAAAATGAGAATCATTCTGGGGTGTACGAGAGTTACGTCGACACGGGCAATACGATATTTACTTTATTGCCCAACTGCAGAGCAAATAATACAAATGTGCAGGACGCGGGACTACCTACATGTCACTGCTGATAAAGAGCACACTCTACACCCTGAAATTTTCAAACTGAAAGGCAGTCGACTTAAGAGAAGAAAGTCGTTGATGGGGCGCGCAGAGGATATTGTACAGTGTGTATGTGCAGATTGGAGGATGTGCTACCGGGTGCCGAATGGAGTCGGATGCCCTTAGATTGTCCGACTGCCTTCAAAGTAATAATAACACTCAATACAGAATGCAGATAATGGTGTCTGACAGAGGTGGAGTTGTAAATGCTCGCTCTGATCGGTGAAAATTCTAGGGAATGTGATATAATTATATATACAGATGGGTCGGTTGAGAACACATAAAGAGTGCCCGTGAATACACGGCTCAATGGTGTGTGTAAGACCATCAGATAGGAATGTGGTCCATTCGCCCAGACGACAAGCAGCATGACAATTGAGATTTTGGCAGTAACTAAAGCTTTGAAATTGGTGTGCTCACAGACTGTTTTCGAGCATGCCTTTATACGCAGTGACTCGATGAGCATGAAAGTTCAGGTGGGGTACATTCGGGAACAGTGACTGAATGCAGTGAAGAATTCCTGTGTGCGTAAAGTGACTTTTATAGAGAGCAGATAGATTGGCCACACACGCGGCAACTACGGGTATTGGTGGAGCGATGATCGGGCAGACATTTTTAACGCCCTACGGAAAAACGCACAAACAAATGACTGTATAAGTGAAGAAGGGTGACTCTTATTCCATGACTAGAATAAAGGAGCTTGGTTTGAAATGTGGTGTCGCTAAAAAGGAGCGGTTTCGTGGGCGAGAAAGAATGATGGTCAATCAACTGCGTACTGAGATCGTCAGTCAACGTGTAATGACGAATACACTTAAGGAAAGATCTGAGCACCAATCGACGTGTCCGGAGTGCAGTGACCCAAGATCAAACGACTAACTAAGTAAAAAACAGGGTAACTAAGTAAAGTTAACCCAAAGCATTTATTAATGCCGTAGGGGTGTAAGATTTTAGCAATCTCACATGTGTGGCTCTGCTATATGAGGACGGTAGCCATCTCTCTTCTCTCTCTCTCTCTCTCTCTCTCTCTCTCTCTCTCTTGCAATCTTTACTTCCCGAATTAATCCGGTACCCAATTAAGGCAGGGTTGATCAGTGAGCCGTTTTTGAGAAACAATCTGAAAAACATTTCCGCCTCAACTGGCCTCTACCAGCTCCACATAAAGTAGGAGTAGGATTGAATGACGATACACCAGTGTGTTACGGGGTTCGAAAGGGGAGCAAAGAATAGCAACACTGTTTACCTTCTATGCATGTCGTTAGAGGCGATTACAGAGGTTATTGGGCGGAGTTGGCTGTCCCATCCCATATAGGATCAAAGTGACCTAAAGCCATGCTGAAGTCGGGTGTATCAGGCCGAAAAGCGCGGATATCACAGAAATGTTGTAAACCATGACACAACGCATTCCGTTCTACGGACTATATCCTGCTAATTTGCATAAGTTTTAGAACGAAGAAGCAGAAGAAGGAGAATGACGATTGGTTTCCTGTGCTATGGCACGTCTGGTCGCTTGATATGCAATAGTAGTGTGACGTCTAAAAAAATCGGTAACCTCTCTCCAATCCACCTTCCTCTTGGACTTCCTCCGCCTCTTGGTGTTTACATACGCATGGCGTATGCTCTTGCTGCTAACCAATTTGGCTCGCCCTCAATTAAGTGGTCGAACATTTCAGTATGTCTTCTTCTTCTTCTGCGTTCGTTCTCAAACTCCTGCAGATTAGCAGGATGTAGTACGGAGAACTGACTGCGTTGTGTCATGGTTTACAGCATTGCTGCGATATCTGCGCTTTTCGGCCTGACACATCCGACTTTAGCATGGCTTTGGGTCACTGACCCTATATGGGATGGGACAGCAAACTCCATCCCATAACCTCCTTAGTCGCCTTTTACGACATGCATGGAAGGTAAACAGTGTGGCTATTCTTTGCTCCCCTTTCTGGCCCCGGCAACACACGGGCGATTTCAGTATGTTATTCCATATATTTTATTACAAACATTGTTCCAACAGTTCTTGTAATTTTTTCATTCCTCGTCTGATCTCTTCTTGTTCTGTTTGATGTTTGTTCATTTCACAAGTAGTAAGCTTTCTCTCTTGTTCTTTAGCTGGTATCCATGTTAGACATTGATAAAATAATGTTGGTATAAAGATCGTATTTATTATTTGCCTTTTGTTTTCCATTGTGTATTTAAGATTGGTGTCAGTTTTTAATTTAAATAGTTTGAGTTTGAATTTTGTCTCGATCTTTCTGTCAATTCTTTTGTCATCTGTAAAAATAATTTCCAGAATATTTAAATACCTGCAGTGATTTCAGTGATTCATAATTTATCTTTATATTGATTGTATTTGGTTCTCAAAAACATCACAGATTAAAAAAAATATATGGCAAGGGGCAAATAGAAAAACAAAGTTACAACTGTTAAAAAGTTAAAACGTTATATCTTTCCCGTGGCAACATATGGATGTGAGACTTGGGCAATTTCATACACAATAGAGAAGAAAATATCGGCATTCAAAATGAAATGTCACAAAAAGGTTATAAGAATATCATGGGCATAGAGACGAACAAACACAGACGTCCCCAAAGACCTGAACATAGAAGAAGAAAGGCTCCTCAAAACTATCAAAAAAACTAACATATTTAGGGACATATAAAGAGACACCGTGGTTTATAAAAGAATTAACCATAGAGGGAAAAGTTCCATGAAAAAGAGGTATACCAAGACTACAGTGCACATATGACATCGAAGACCTTCTGAATATGACACTAGAAGAAGCTAGGCAGCTTGCACGGAACCAAGAGGCTTACAGACTGGCCGTGAAGACAATGTTCTGTAAAGGACAAGTCACATAGATAGATAGGGTTCTCTGCCTATAGACATTACTTCTGTTGGTTTTTTTATCTTTTATTTTTGTTGAGATAGTTTCAGAACGTTTATAAATCACAGATTACCGTTTCACTCAATGGGGCTGTAGGATACAATGTCACTCGTGAGAAAAATGAAATTGATCCTATGGGACAATATTAAACGTTGTGCTTTAGTTGACTCTGATGGTATTATGATGTTGCCCTTTGTTACTAGCTAGTTCTATTATCACCGTAGCTATAGATCACAGGGAAACCAATCGCTTTTCTAGATGTATGTCGTGCCAACTAGTTACACAAAATACTTCACCAGAATAGTCCTGCGGAACACGGGAATCAATTATCCAATATGCTCAAATCATTAGAATCCGCTATCAACATGGGCGAAGTACCACATACCACATACCAATAATCTATTGCTACAGGAATAAAATGCACACATTTCAGGACAGAGGCAACTGCCTTACTCACGGGTGTTCAAATACTCAACAATCGAGTGTCCATACCCTAAAACATTCGCAATCTTCAGTGACTCAGTCAGTTTTACCAGCCATTCAACATACCAAACAAGACAGACTCACAGCATCGGACAAAATATTTTCCAATTATCAAACTACTATTGTAGTTTGTACTACAATAGATACCATCTCACTGTGGCATCCCTGGCAACGAGAAAAGCACACAAAAATCGACTAAAAATTTTAAAAAAGGGAGGTAGCCTACCTCTTCCCCAAGTACCCCGTAGTTTCATGGAAGTAAAGTCTCTGCAAAAAACAATCTTTAAGTTTTAATAGAGAGAGCAAAATGAAATCTATAGACTTAAGCAATATAACACTAACAGATTGAACACAAACAGTCACATTATTTCGACTGAGAATGGCTCATTGCCGTCTAAAATCTGTTCACTTTAAAATGAATAGGGTCAAAACACACCCCCACATTACTTCGCGACAACAGGTGATTTAAAAAAAACAATTGAAACAATATTTAAACAACATTTATTATGATATATATTGAAAAAAACATACAAAAACGAAATTTAAAAATAATATTATTTGGCACTCAATAATCGATTAATGCGTTCTGTGTCCAACAACCAATCAGAAGCACTGACCCACTTCATGCACCCACTTCAGTGAACATAGTATAAAATCACGCTGCCGTCTAAATGCACACACCGAATCTGCATCACTGACTATTCAGCCTGGATCTGCAGAGCAACAACACAGACATCAGAACACATACCACATGACTGTCCTAACTTCACTGTTCATATAACGATAGTCTGGCCCACAGGAGCGTGTATGCAAAACAAAATCACCCAAGCTCATCACCTAAGATGACTATGGACATGGAAAAGCCCAGAAGACACGCAATCAAATAGATTACATCATAATAAATAAAAGATTCAGAAATTCGTTAAGACACGTCCAAGTGCTGATTGCACAAGTGATCATATTCCAGTAGGATGCACACCAGAGTGCACCGGCCGGCGCTCCATAGCTGGTCGAGCATCAGGGTCAGTGAACCACAGCTGGACAAGACCCTCAGTACACTTCCACGCAGTGGAAACAGGAGTGAAGCAACCCTGCTGTAGCCTGGCCAAGTACTAGGGATCGAAGATACGGGAATGCCAACCCGGCCCAAAAAAATGCTGGCTAAAGACGGATGTGTCAGGTTGAAAGGCGCAGATAACGCAGCTTGCTGTAAAACATGACACAACGCAGATCACCCTCATACGTCCTTCTCAGGACGGTCAGCGGAATGCTTTCAGAGGGTCCGCCGCAAGGCGTACGAAGAAGAAGATATTCCAGTAGTGGGAAAGATTAATATTAGGTTAAAGAGATTAAAAACTACAAGGGCATATAACACCTATAATGTGAATATGTTTACAAAGAACACAGAATTACAAGAACAGTATAAAATAACAATTCAAAATAGGTACAATGCAATAGAAAAAATAAAAACCATCGAAGAACAGTGGACGATGTTAAAAGAATAATTCCAGCAAACATCTAAAGAGGTCCTGCAACTTAAACATCTCAATAAGAAAGACTGGATGACAAGATATTTTGAATATGATGAAGCAAAGAAGACAGATGAAGAATAACATTGAAGAATACAACAAGATGACCAAAGAAATCAAACATAAATGCAACAAGGTTAAAGAAGATTGGTTAAACGCAAAGTGCAGTGAAATAGAAAAATATTATTATAGAAATACAAGTAATACACATTTACAAATAAAGGAGTTAACAGGAAGAAGGCAGACTCACAAGACTGGGTGCCTGAAATCAATGACACATGCTAATGGGAGAAATCGAAAATCTTAACGTTGATGGGAAAGAACTAAGAAAATTAAGAAATATGTATTGGAAACAAACGGCTGCGATGAGAGTTAACAACAATATAGGAAGATTTCAAAAGATAGAAATGGGTGTCAGGCAAGGCTGTCACCGGATCTTTTCTCCCTGTATAGGCCTACAGAATAAATTATGCGAAAAATAAACAATAGGTAGGTAGCACACTGGCTTCGCATATGAGGGATGCTGTGTTCATTCCTCAGTTGAGGCGAAAATGTTTTTCAGATCGTAATGGCTTCCGAGTCTACCCAGCCTTAAATTCATTCATTCATTCATTTTCCTTTTGCGCTGAAGTTAACGCATAGGGAGAGATCAGATCTCTCCAATTCTGTCTGTTCAAAGCTATTCTGTGCAATTCTTGAATATTATGAATATTGGTTGTTTTACTTTCTATAAGTATTGTTCTTCTGAGTGTTTCTTTTGGTCTACCCCTTGCCCTTTTGCCTGTAGGTATCCATTCAAGAGATTGGTGGTGTATTCTGTTGGTGTCTGCGCGTAGGACATGCGCGATGTAGGACCAATGGCGTTTTCTGATAACATCTGTGATGAAATTTTGATGTGTCTCTTCTCTGATTTTATCATTCGATTTGAATTCACTCCAATGGGTGTTAAGCCTTAAATAGGTACCGGATTAATCCGGGAAGTAAAGACTTGAGGGAAAGGAGATGGCTACCGCCCTTATTTGCAGAGCCTCTGAAATGTGAGATCGCTAACATCTCACACCACTACGGCATTAATAAATGCTATGGGTTACTTTACTTACTTTACTTATGCGAAAAATAGAAGATATGCCAGATAAGCTGTAACTTGTAAGCAAAGGTATATCAGATTGATAGAATCATTGAAAAGCTTGACTGCACTTTTCTTCAATTTCCATCTTAACATTCACACCTTAACCCAATAGAACTTGTTTGGGCTAAAGTCGAAGAATAAATTGCAGCACAATCACCACTTTTAAAATATGTCATATCAAAATGTTGTCGCATAATGATGTATCAAATATATACTTTAAGAGATGTGAAGAACATGTGCTACGAGAGGAATAAGAATATTGGGTGGGGGGGGGGGGAGCGGGATTACATCTTTTAGAATTCTCCGTTCAGATTGAGAAGTAGGGCTACTCTTCATAAAGGATAGACCTTATTGCCGAAGATTAGCAGAAACTACATTTTCATTTGCAAACTCATCCTGTTATTTCAATGATCTATACTTGTGAAGTTCTGCTAAACTCAATAACATTGATAACTAAAAAAATACATATAGGCCTACAACAGATAGAACAATATGACTACTTCAAATCAACAACTGTTAAACTTAAATACTATTTTCTCCTTATGACGTCATTGTATTATTTCACAACCGTGAATTGTTATCGGCTGAAAAGACTGTACCTTGTTCAAATCTCGCCTGCAACATTATGATTTTCTCTACAATTACTCTGGGCTTCATTATAATGTTATTCATTTTCATATGAAAGATGGAATATATTTCTAAACAATTTTTGAAATATTTTCTCCACTAACGGTAAACGCTATGTGACACGAATATGAGCTGCAATACAGTAAAATCTTCTGCTTTGGTTCTCAAACTCCTGCAGATTAGCAGTATGTAGTTTGTAGAACAGAATGCGTTGTGCCATGGTTACAGCGTAGATGCGATTTCTGCGCCTTTCGTCTTTGCGTTGCTCATTGGACTTGAGCATTGCATTGGGGTCATTTAGACCCTATATGAGATAACCAACCCCAGCCCAAAATCTCATATGTCGGCGTGTAGGACAAGCATAGAAAGTAAACCGTGATGCTAATATTTACTTCCCTTTCGGATCTCGGTAAACACACGGACGAGTAAAATCTAAAATTTTGGCAAATTATCGTGCAATTCCTGCAACACGACCTTACAACAAAAGTAGAGAAAACGCAATATATATATATATATATATATATATATATATATATATATATATATATATATATATATATATATATATATATATATATATATATATACAAATAGCTAGATAGATACATGAATGATTAGATAGATGGATGGATTAGACAGACATATTGACAGACAGATATATATATAGAAATAAATATATATGTAGATTGATGGATCTATATATGGATATTTAGATAGATATTTAGATATATAGATAGATAGATAGACAGACAGACAGACAGACAGACAGACAGACAGACAGACAGACAGACAGACAGACAGACAGACAGACAGACAGACAGACAGACAGACAGACAGAGAGAGAGAGAGAGAGAGAGAGAGAGAGAGAGAGAGAGAGAGAGAGAGAGAGAGAGAGATAGATAGATAGATAGATAGATAGATAGATAGATAGATAGATAGATAGATAGATAGATAGATAGATAGATAGATAGATAGATAGATAGATAGATAGATAGATAGATAGATAGATAGATAGATAGATAGATAGATAGATAGATAGATAGATAGATAGATAGATAGATAGATAGATAGATAGATAGATAGATAGATAGATAGATAGATAGATAGATAGATAGATAGATAGATAGATAGATAGATAGATAGATAGATAGATAGATAGATAGATAGATAGATAGATAGATAGATAGATAGATAGATAGATAGATAGATAGATAGATAGATAGATAGATAGATAGATAGATAGATAGATAGATAGATAGATAGATAGATAGATAGATAGATAGATAGATAGATAGATAGATAGATAGATAGATAGATAGATAGATAGATAGATAGATAGATAGATAGATAGATAGATAGATAGATAGATAGATAGATAGATAGATAGATAGATAGATAGATAGATAGATAGATAGATAGATAGATAGATAGATAGATAGATAGATAGATAGATAGATAGATAGATAGATAGATAGATAGATAGATAGATAGATAGATAGATAGATAGATAGATAGATAGATAGATAGATAGATAGATAGATAGATAGATAGATAGATAGATAGATAGATAGATAGATAGATAGATAGATAGATAGATAGATAGATAGATAGATAGATAGATAGATAGATAGATAGATAGATAGATAGATAGATAGATAGATAGATAGATAGATAGATAGATAGATAGATAGATAGATAGATAGATAGATAGATAGATAGATAGATAGATAGATAGATAGATAGATAGATAGATAGATAGATAGATAGATAGATAGATAGATAGATAGATAGATAGATAGATAGATAGATAGATAGATAGATAGATAGATAGATAGATAGATAGATAGATAGATAGATAGATAGATAGATAGATAGATAGATAGATAGATAGATAGATAGATAGATAGATAGATAGATAGATAGATAGATAGATAGATAGATAGATAGATAGATAGATAGATAGATAGATAGATAGATAGATAGATAGATAGATAGATAGATAGATAGATAGATAGATAGATAGATAGATAGATAGATAGATAGATAGATAGATAGATAGATAGATAGATAGATAGATAGATAGATAGATAGATAGATAGATAGATAGATAGATAGATAGATAGATAGATAGATAGATAGATAGATAGATAGAAACTATAGCCAAGCAAGACAACATTAACAAATTGAACAAATATATACAAGTCACGATATTACGACTGAGTAGGGAACACTGCACCAAAAATGTACACTAACATCGAATCGGTATCAGTTACTCTGCGGCCTGGTCTGTGCATCAGCAACACAGACACCAGCGCACATAGGCTACTGCAGAATTGTCATAGTTTCGCTGTTCGCAGAACGACAATCTAATCTGGCTCACATGCGCTTCTCTACAAAAAAAGCTCACAGAAGATGACCTGAGGAACAGAAGATGACCTCAAATAAACCCCTTTATACCTGGTCACTTCCTGATAACATGTTTCAAGACAAATGTAGAATCTCTAGACATAGTGCAAAATAATGCCCTACACATTATTTGTGGAGCAATGAGACCTATACCATCAGATGCATATGAAATACACACAAATGTAGAACCCCTTGAGAAAAGTCCAAAACATTGTAATTTTTACAGACTCTGTGTCCGCTCTTCAAGCACTAGAATGTGATGGACAGTATAACCCTGAGCTATATATAATTCAAATATGTCACCATGCCATCTAGATTCCTAGCCACTCAAACACACCAAGCAATGGCAAGGCAGACAGTCTAGCAAAGAAGGGGATACAAAAACAACAATATACACAAACGATCATGCACATAGTTAAAATGATGTTGAAATCTTCTGTGCTAGAAACTATTTTTCTGATCCAATGGTTCATTCCATAGAGCAGGGGTCGGGAACCCATGGCCCGCGATCCAGATGTGGCTCTATTGATGGCTGTATCTGCTCGCAGACAAATGTTCGATTCTAAATAAAAATTTCTTTAGACTCCTTTGATCTACATAATAATTACACAAAATGCACACATTTACATGAATTTTAGTTTTAAACGTAAATGTATGGCTCTCACAGAATTACTTTTCAAAATATTTGGTGTCCATGGCTCTCTCAGACCAAAAGGTTCCCGACCATTGCCATAGAGAGTCAAAGTTACACAGAAACAATGTTGAAGTCGAATTTGTGAGACAGAAAGACGCAAATGTCGGATCCATACCAGTGGTTCCCAAACATTTCCTGCGTGGGCATTTTGCAACAGCTTTACGCCCCTTTTAGGCCCCCAATTTAATACAACCCCCACTTATCAAGCTTGGCATGCAACCAAAAGAAATGTATAGCTCTTTTTATTAGTACAAGATTTATACAAGATCATTATCAAATTTACTGTTTACAAAAAACTTTTTTTCATTTTGATAAATTGTCATAATTTCTTCTGCCTTTTCTAAAAAGAAGAAAACAGAAATAATGGTTGTATCAAAGAGACATACACCACCAAGATGCAACATAATAATTAATAACACAAAATTGGCACAAGTTGAAAAAGTGAAATATCCTGGCACCCTGTTAAGATTAGAAGGTAGATGCTCAAGTGAGATAAAGAGCCGAGCAGCACAAGCCAAATCAGCATTCCAAAATATGAGAACCATTTTTTGCAATGGAAGTCTATCAATGCAGACCCGAATTCGGGTGCTGAGATGTTATATCGAACCGATTCTTTTTTATGGATGTGAAGCATGGACTATAAAAAAGAAAATTCAAAGTGAATTGCAGGCTACAGAAATGTGGTTTCTGAGAAGAATGACAAAAATACCATGGACAGCCAAGAAAACTAATGCAGAGGTTCTCATTGATGCTGGCGTAAAAAGATCAATCATATCAAACATTAGAGGCAGACAGTCAAGGTTTCTAGGGCATGTGCTGAGAAGAACACAGCTTGAACACTTAATAACCACTGGAAAGATCAAAGGGAGAAGAGATAGAGGTCGACAAAGAGAAAAGTTACTAGATGGACTTGTATCATGGCACGGTAGAAGCTCACCAACCGAGCTTATTGACAACACAAGAGACAGAGAGTCGTGGAGAAACATGATCGCCTACGCCAGTCGGCATGGCACTTGATTGATTGATTTTCTAAAAAAAATATTTTTGAAACATACTTTTATTTTTGACTGAAAAACAGTCATGTCATTTTAATGCACTAAATTCCCAAAATAGCCATGCGCTCCTCTTGATATTTAATGCGCCCCCCTCCCCCACCTACAGGAGAGTGTGACCCAGTTTTGGAATACCTTCTGTACACCACAATAAAAGTAATTATGTTTACTGGTAACACTTTACTAATATTTTCATTAGCTTTAGAACACATGCAGATGAAGTGACGTCTAAGAATTCAACAAATATTTAATACTATTTTCTAATACTAGGCCAACCACAAACACCAACACAAGATGACTATCACATTATGAACAGATCAGAACAAGTTATAATTCTACGTCTCAGAACAGGACACAATCGACTCCGCAGTCACATGTATACAAAGTTCAAGATTGGCAACACGGCCATGTGTACATGTGGACAGGCAGCACAGTGTGCCATACATATACTTCAAGAGTGTTCTGAGCATGAAACGCTGAGGCAGACATATTGGCCAGAGGAAACAACACTGGAATCAAAGCTCTATGGGACACAGTATGAACTACAAAAGACAGTGAGTTTTATTAAGGAGACAGAATTACAGATATAGACATGTTTCAAGTGAACGAAAGAAGAAGAAGAATACTAGGCCTATAGGTCACGACAGAGCAGGAATAAAAGTTCCAGTGTCTGATAACAACCCAAACAGAAAATGGGTGGCTGGGGTAATACATGGCAAATATCAAAATGAACAAAAATAGACATAGGGTAGCATGGGGTAAGATGGCGTTTCGTTTTTTTCCCCGAGCCTATTGATTTTTCCGGTAGGATACATAACTAGGTCTGGCGGGAAACGTCCATTCTATGACACAACAAAATTTGACAGTTCAGGGACAGGTTGTTTTTTAACCATGAGGTAAGTTTGTTTTTCATGGGTCTTGAACTATTTGTTCCCCAACTTTTAACTCCTTGTCTACTGTAATCATTACTGTCATGTTTTTTACATGTTTAAACTAAGACATATATTGTATTGTTAAGTTATTAAGCACATTACATTGTCAAAATACTTTGGTTTTTTTAATGACATTTTATTAAAGTTGCTAACCATATAATTTGGGGACAGATGGCGCATTCAAAATGTTATAGAAAAAATGCAGATGTCATGGATGCTAATCTATGGCTGGGGGAGACTGATATATATAGTTATAATGATCAACCAACCTTACAAAGGCATTATTAGCTTTAAAATGTACTATTTTTTTTAGAACTTTTGTTTTCAGAGTAAAGTTACAAAACTAGATCTATCTATTTATTCTATCTATTCGTAACACACATTTACACACTGCCTGTATGCTAGACCTGTTGCAGAGGTGATTGCTCTCATTTTTATAATGGTTTGTATCGCCTTTTTGACTGCGCCATCTAGCCCCCAAAAATGGGGCAGGATGGGTTTTTTTTACATGTATTCAAAAAATATCATTCTACTGTCTACACATAGTTGTATGTTTTCAATACCCTCACTAATGTTAGATGGATGGATAAGCTATACACTGATGGAAGTTTCATCGCTCCGCTCATAGTTAAGTCTAGTTGTCAGAATATGCTCAAATGTGAAAAGTGCGCCATCTTGCCCCATGCTACCATAGGCCTAAGTGTTATCAAAATAAATAATAAAACAACTTAACAACGAGACACAGTGACAGACGACTTTTCAACTAAAAAGCCTTTGTCGGGACAAAGATCACAGTAGGCCTATACAAATCTTACATAGAGACACAATTGGTTGTGATAGGTAGGAGAAAAAAAGGGCGGAAGGACAATAGCGAATGGACCACGGAGTAAGCAAAGATAGGGCAGCATGACATGTGAGAAGAAGGTGTGAGGTAATGATAGTGGTAAGTAGTAGGGAAAAGTGTACTGAAGAAATGAAAATATATAAGATATAATGCAAGCAAATGTAATAAATGTAAAATACTTATCTAGAAAATAGCGCACTTTCCCCTCCTTACTTACCACTATCTTCGCCTCACACCTTCTTCTCCCTAGTCATGCTGCTCTATATCTGCTTCCTCCGCAGCGCATTCGCTATTGTCCTTCTCCCCTTTTCTTTCCTTCATATCACAACCATGTGTGCCTCTATGTAAGATTTGTATACTATGGTCTATGTTTGTCCTGATGAAGACTTTTTAGTCGAAAAGCCGTCTATCAATGTGTCTCGTTGTTTTATGACTTATTTTGGTAAAACTTAGACATATAGGCCTACCTGTTTTTGTTCATTTTAATAAACTTCAATTATTATTATTATTAGGCTTATTAATCAAGGACGTGGATAGTCACTGTTTCGTACGGGGGGGGGGGGGGGGGGAGAGATTATTAGAAATGTTTTGTATTAATTGTAACCTTTTTTTAATAGGCAAATTTAGTACAGCATTTGTATTAAATACTAGGAGGAGATGATGTTTTTTTTTAAAGTTACCTGATGCTTAAGCCATATTATAGTAATTATAGTATGTCCTAACTAACGTATAGGTCTATCATCTATGTGGTGTCTATTTTATGTTTATTTGTTATTTTCCCCTCCCTCGAGATCTATGCTATGGCCCTGGTGGACCTCGTCCTCAGACGCCTATTGTGAATACCCTATAGCCATTCATGGGGTACGCCTATGATAAGAAGTAGTTCCTAGGCCGAGACTAATCTGCTTGCAATAGAAGTATTATATAAGATAATGAACTCTTCCACTCTGTTCGAGGAAAGTACTTTCGTAGCGACGCATGTTATCAAACAATGTCTCCACAAAAACTGAAACCAGTTTATAGTGCAACCGTTATATTATTCATCCTTCTATTTTTATTTGTTGGTCTCTCTTGGGCAGGTAAATAAGACATAGTATAGGCATATCTACATGTTCATTATTTGCAGTACTAAGTAATATTTATTATAATTACATATGATATATGATATCAGGTTAAACATCATAGACGCCTACATCCTACATGATAAAACATAGTTTGCACATGCACGGGTTAGTGAGTAATAGGGGCCTAATGCTGATGGTGTAGGCCTACCCACAACATCATTGCCACAATATTAATTTTATTTTGTAAACGCTGAATAATATGCTAAATAATAGGCCTATACTTAACTAAAAGTCAGTGATATTTACAACTTAACTTGGCCTAAGTTTTAATAAATAAAAATGTGTCAGTGTTCTTGTTGTAGATAGGCCTAAGCCTAATAATATTTTGTTTACACGTTAAATTGCTAAGTAGAATATAACACAAAAAGTAAGTCTTGTAGGCCTATATTACCTACTATATGATAATACAATTTTGAACTCATTATCATTAACGTGTGATGTCTGTTATTAACATAGCTAGGTAACAATGTAACAATCTAGGCCTATATAGCTAACAACAAAGCAGTTCACAAATTCAAATAATATTATAATATTTGATACTTTTTGTGAGTTCCTGGTATTATGGATAAGACTAGGCTTAGGCCTATATCAGTGTTTCTCAAACTTGCTCCAGACCCCCATCTCCTTTTGTATATATTTCATAGACCAACTCTCACAGTCCACCACGATTCCACATTTTTCATTTCTTACTCTCAGTTATAGCCTACACATACCAGATCCTTACAATATACCTATAACAGGCCATGGTAATGAGAATTTGCTAATCACTGGAGACACACACAGATCAACGTTTCAACCAAAATGTCTATAATCAAGAACACCTTCACAACAAAATATGATGAGTATGAAGTATGAAAAGCAGTATTCACATTAACGCCACAGAAGAAGAGTAAAAACTAGAAGGTCAGAGGTGAAATAGCACAAACAGAAAATAGACAAAACACACCCAAATATCAATGAAACAAAATAAACAGAAAAATGACAGACCAGGTATCATCTGTAGGACTGATGGGCATTGATCCCAAAAGGCTCAAGTGTGCAAATATAAACTATAAAATAATTGGCTATATAAAATATTTTGTTAGAATATAAACTCTGTGGGAAAGTGAAGATATAGACTTCCTGAACTGCAAGCACTTTCTAAGTACTCAGTAATACTTTTAATTTTTTGAACATCAGTAACCAGCCGAAGACGGATGTGTCGGGCCATTGGTGCAAATAAAACGGCGACACAACGCATTTCCATTCTCTGGACTACATCCTGCTGGAAATCTAGAATGGATCATGGTCCTGCTACAAAGGAGATGCAGCAGGAGTTTGAGAATGAACGCTGAAGAAGAAGAAGAACATCAGTAAAGGAATATAAAATTGTAATTAAACATGTGTCTTAATGGGCAGGATACAACTGATGCTTGGAGATGAGTTTATCAATATTTGGGTTTATTTTGATAAGATAAAGACTTAGATCACCTCTGTCAGCAATGACCAAACGGTTTCTTGTCTTATATAAGAAGCTATAATACAGTACTGAAGACATTCTTCCCTAAGTATATGTGGGAAAAGTAATGCATAATTTTGCTTTATCCCACAATGTTGAAGATTTTGTTTTTATAACTGACTGTAACAAAACTTCCAACAACCAAAAATCACAATAAATACTGAGATAGAATGTGTGGATAAATTTGAATACTTAGGAGCAAACATCAACAGTGCAGGAGACTGCATTGCAGAAATAAGGAAGAGATTGGCAATGGCATATTGCAAAATAACACGGTTGAAAAACATGGAAAAACAACAAAATAGAAATGAAAGTGCTAATGTTACGAACTTTTATTTTTCTGGTTGCAACATACGGCTGTGAAATATGGACTAAGTAAAACAGCGGCAAAGAAGATCAACGACTTCGAGCTGAAATGCTACAGAAAGATACTTAAAATATCATGGAAGGATAAAATCAGAAACTCAGATATTATAAAAACATTGAAGATTCCAGAGTGTTGGTTACTAAACACAATAACAAAAAGAAAACTACACCTGTTTGGTCATATAAAGAGACACAACTGTTTAGAAAGACAAATAATGGAGGGAAGAGTACCTGGGAGGAGGAGAAGGGGCAGACCAAGAAGACGATGGACTGACGACATTAAAGATAACATGAATACATCGCTAGAAAATGCAAGCCACATCGCCCAAGACAGAGAGAGGTTCAGAGAGTTCATTGGGAAGACAACATTCTGGAAGGAATATGTCACATGACACAACAAAACTTCTTGAATTTCTTTTGAGAATGTCTTCATCTCAGTAATTATGCATGAGAAATTTGTCCTCACACATTTCTCCCATTGCATCCACATCTTGAAATGGATCTATGTTCCAATCTTTCACTTGCATTTCATGTGTTGCTCAAAGGGCCCTAAGAGGAGCAAAGAATAGCAACACTGTAAACCTGCAATGGAAGTTTGAGGGGTGAAATTGGCTGTTCCATCCCATATTAGGTCAAATTTATGCCACGGCAGATGTGTTGGGCTGAAAGGTGCAGATATCGCAGATGTAAACCATGACAATGCACTCTGCAGTACAGACTATATCCTGCTGATTTGCAGGAGTTTAAAAAAGGGCAACAGAAGAAGAAGAAGACTTGTAGTTTAATCATGAAAGTGTTCCTTCATATTTGCTCCTCATTGATCATGTTAAAGATTTGGGGGATCATAGGACAAAAATTCTTCATTCTTCAATAAATGCTTTAATAGCAATTTTTGTCATGATCAGATTAACCTCAAGACCTTGCAGCTGCAAATTTGACTTTTGAGAAAAAATCAACATCATGCTTCATTAACTTGGACATAATTAATTTTAGGTTAAATTTTTGGACTTCAACATGATTTAGTTGCAAGATTCCTGAAGACAAAGTATTAGCTATGGAAGGTCATATAAGGTATCAAAAGAAAGATAATTGAATGTGGAATCCTTATACAATATAAAAATATAAGAATTGTAACAATAAAATACACAAATTACACCACAAACAGGAATGTTAGATGAACATAATTTTTTTTACACATATTTTGTTCAACTCACCCTCAATTTTACTTGTCTTGAAATGATGTTATCCAATCTTACTAAAGTAGATACTTTGACTGTCAATTTCCTGATCATAATTAGTTTATTTGAAGTAAATCTATTAACTGTCTAGTGTTTTATGCGATTTTTGTGTGTTTCATGTCAAATTTCAGAACTGAACAAGATATTGTGAACTTTACAAAATATTCAACAAGTATAGGATTTCCAAACTTTATTCCACTCAATATTATCATCAGGTCTAACTCTATTTTCTGTATAACATAGTGCAAGATTACCATTGCTGGCATTGGGCCTATCTGATTCTTCAGAAACAATAACAGTGGAAACAGTTTTATAATTTTTTAGTTGTTATTTTTTCCCCCAATAATATTGGGTCTAGGCCAATTTCTTTTATAATTTTCAACAAGATCTGTAATCTCCACTGTCAAAATCGAAAACACTGTTGTATTTGACATATAACTTGAAATAATATCTCCAATTATAAAACTCAAAGAATAATAAAGCCAAATGTTTGATAAATATTTGAGCTCTCTTACTAGTGGAAGATGAAGTCATTTTGTTAATGTCAGCAAAGCTGAATCTATCTTATTTGAATTTAAAATAAATATGTAACACTCGTCTAAACACACAGTGCCACAAGAATTTTGTTTCGTTAGTCAGATTTCTAAAGTTTAAACAGATAAATATCTTTATACTTATTCACTTATGATCAAAACAAAGCAAATTTAGATGGCATATCTGCAAGAATGAATAATTGTGGATACGTCCGAATTAGATGTCTATCTGCAACAATATATCATTTTTACGGGCGGAAAGCCCATAAATCAATATGGAATCAATAGCGGACTTCATTGATTCCAAGAAGTCAGTCGTATTTTTTAAAAGATTTAAAAAAAACACATTTTCCCCTGTACCTATCAACATGTAAGATGTTTCCTGACAATTTAACATTTTTCAGTCAAATGTGACAGTGTAGCATTAACACCATGGATGTAACTATATTTTCATAGTTTTGTGATTTAAACATTTCCTTGCATAAGATAAGATTTATATGCCATTTTTTCAAGTTTGCAATATGGATATTAACAAGATAACTTTTATATGATTTGAAATAACTTATTAGCATACACAAAAAACAATTACCTGTAGAAGAGGTTAGCACATTTTAAAAATATTGATTTTTAAGTTTATTATTTTGGAGATAACTGGGATTATCGCTTGAACCTTTTGAATTACGTGCTATGAGTGGTACTCTTGAAAGACTTAAACTACTGAGAGTGATGTATGTGGGGTAACCCAATTTATGTGGGGTAACCCAAGTACAATTAAGTCAATTCTCTACACTTTTTCAACCTTTAAATATTGAAAATCGAGATGTGATCTCTGTTTGAATTATCATATATATATATATATATATATATATATATATATAAACTACTCCGTTGTGTCTGCCTAGTATAGAAATCTAAATGGCTTCATTGATTCATATGAAATTTGGAACTGTGTCTAATTAGATCATAAGCTCGCCTGTAGTTGGTATGAGAAACCTTAAACATTCTCCTGTGATCCAGCAAAGCTGACCATTGATACAGTTAGTTAACCTTTTATCCTTTGACTGTTGTACAAAGGTCAAATGAAAACAAATAATAATAATAGGTATAAACAGTAGAAATAATGTTGCATATCAACTGATGTTCACTCAGATTTAACAGGTTCACTATTCTTTCTTTTCTGCTATTTTTTAATGATGTTATCAAATAAAACATTTCACATCTGACTACTATATGTGAATTAAAATGATACCACTTTTTGCCATCGGGTTCCTGAGAGCTCGCTTCGGCGATTCGGGCCCTCATTGTCCGAATTGAAAATTTTATTTCATCAATTTGAGCCTCCCAGGACCCTCTCAAAAGTGTACCAAAATGTATCTATTTGGATGCCAAATAGATACCTCTGGATTACGAGGGGCCCTCATCGCCTCCGCGAGCTCTCAGGAACCCGATGGCAAAAAGTTGTATCATTTTAATTCACATATAGTAGTACAAGTATTCTGATAGCTATATGCTATATAGCTATATGATACATAGACCCCGCGGGGGCCCTCTCGCGCTGGGCACCCCATGTTAGAGAGACGGTAGACCAGTAGATATATCTTTATATGGCACCAGGAAAAAATAACTGTGCATGGCTGGTGCGGGGGTCCACTGAGACCTGTAGAAAGCCGTGCCGGGGTGCGTACTGCGGGATTCATAATGATAGGTTGCGTCGTGGTGGTGCGAGCTCTCAGGAACCCGATGGCAAAAAGTTGTATCATTTTAATTCACATATAGTAGTACAGCAATCAATATAGCTATATGGTATATAGCTATATGATACATAGACCCAGCGGGGACCCGTGCGCAGGGGAGGCGACCGGGCTATAATCCGAAAAAAAAAAATTTGCTCATAGCGGGGGATGCTGTTAATCAGTTTAAGTTTAAGCAGAAAGTTTAAGCTTTGTAAACTATATTTTCCCCCACTCGAAAAATTCTGTCCCGCATACAAATTTTTGTCACGCTCATAAATTCTAGTCACGGTACCGGAAACGTGACGGAAGTTGATGTCAAGGACGTTGGACGAATTGCCACTTAGCCCCTGCACTGCAGCCGCTTAGAGTTGAAGGGGATTCCCCCCAATTACAAATCGAGGAGAATAACTTTTAGTCTCCTGTGGTAGACTATGCTACAAATAGAAAGGTTTACAACTTAACAAATTGAGGGGATTCCCCATATAACAAATCACAATAGAGTGGAGCCCTCGGTACTGGATTCCTAGCTAATGTACAGAGGTGGAGCTGTTGGCCTGCATACATTATATGGTGGTGGATTCTCAGTGGGTGTGACACCGCATATCACTGCCGAGGTACACCGGAGATATATTTGGCAAATTCTGCCATTACCTCGGCTTTGCCCTGTTCCAACCATTCTTTTTTTGTTGTGTTATCAACCCTTTGAGCTTTAGACCTAAGCTCCTCCTTCATGGTCATATATCTGTCATACTCTGCTGATATACCAGCAAATTCCTCATCCGTAACTTTAGAGTCAGACAAAGCCCTACTCACGAGTTGATGGATCGAATTGAGCTTTGTTCTAGCAGTTTGACATATAGCAGCATGCTTTTCTGTTTTAGCAGTAAATTTTCTTCGAATTCTATCACTAACCAATCGAATAAAGAATCATCCAGCCCCAACGGCTGAAAGAGTCATACCGGGTATGACTCCCACCCCTGTCCCAATTAAAGCCATCCCAGCAGCCTCCATTCCTAGAAATGCAACTCCAGCACCATCGTTTATCCCTTGGATAACATTTATAGCTCTCTTATATTTTTTATGTATTTTGATTCTCTCCTCAACCTCTTTGGTCAGGAAATTATCAATCTCGTTTATGCGGGCGAGACGAAACCCTTGATCAGGCTCGTCTGATGATATGTCAGGATACAACATACTGTTATATTAGCCACAGCCAACTGTTTAAGTTGTAGATTTAGCTATGTAACTTTTCAGAAGAGATTCGACTCGCGAATCTCTCGTCATGAGGATCTCTAAGGAAAGTGGTGCGACAGGTAAAACTGAAAATAGCAGCCGAACTAGTCTCACGTGAGGATTGAGGTTTATGCTTCCAATAGAAACATTTGCATTGTCAACTTTAACCTGTACTTCCGGATCGGACACTTTAGCAGAAAAAACCCCTCCAGTCATAGACTTGGTAATAATTACATTAACAATTTTGTTCTTTGCACTCTTCAATGACACACCCGGGATTGCGCTAACCCAGTCATTACAGGGACTAATGAGGACCTCCAGGCAGATGGTGGACCCGTTTGGGGGTTTGTTTAGAGTGTGCATATCATCATCAAACTCAGTATTCGCGCGTAAGGAAACCGGATTTTTCTCTTTGCAGTGAATGTGGTAAAGCTGTGTAAAACCGCTGATCTGAACTACATCAGGGTGTTCTGCTGCATAAGAGACTAGCATCAGACCTTGGTTCATAATCATCGTCACAATGTGACCTGGCTCTGTAAGCACAGTCGACCGTGATATCTCAAGATTAACATCCCACAGTGGTGGATCTGGCTCTGGTAACCATTTCCCTTTATGTCTCACGAATCGAACAGGGACATTCTCCACAAGATTTTTAAATCCCGCTTCAACATCTTCTAGTTCAACTAGGCGCTTATGTGTGTCGATTAAAGCTCGGCTATAGCCTTCACTAGTCAGACGCATGCCGTAGATAGCATTTCTCTTGCCAACCTCTCGCCAGCCGATTGTATCACCGAGAGCCTGAAAACTTGGAGACGAGCAAACTCGCGGCTTGTGTGTACCGGGTCCCTCTGCATCCGCCATTCCCAATATATATTAGATACGTTGTCTAACCTCCAATACACAGCTGAGATAATTAAATTTAACCAGTTGGTTATTCATATCGCGAATCTCGATCCTAATATTAGACATGGTCCCATACTGTAAGCGTTTATATGTTGGATTGTCAAATGTTGCTATCCTGCCAGAATTGTATTCTTCTTTTCCCACTGAAATAGCCCTTAAAAGTGTCGATGTAGATTCATTGTGGTAGTTCATCTCAGTAGAAAGGCTGTCTAGGTATACGAACAGTTCCTTGTGAATAACCAGCTTTGGGATGGAATCAGCAATAGCCACGCCATGAATGACGGGGGGCTTTAAATTACTAAATCCAAGTGTTGGACCCAGGTTGCCTAAATCAATGTACGTCTTAATATTGTAAATTGACACCAAGCCCGTAGCTGGATTTAATGCTAGCTTAAGGGTTAAAGGATCAAAAACGCGCTCATTCAGTGTGCATACATCATAATAGCCATCTGGAATGACTATTTTAGCCTTGTCTACGTGCAAGTAGTTATTATTTTGGGAGGCAGCTATATTAACCCACGCAGGGTAGTATGTAATTTCACTAAGTGCAATTTCTAAGGAGCCATCTCGATTATCAATCACAGAATGGAGCGGAATGCGCATCCCATTTTGAATGTTGGATAGTGTGATATGCATAACACCCCTTCTAATGGATCCTCTAGTCTATACCTCTAACAATGCTATCTCATACCGGGCGGGCGCTGTCTATGCTGCAGGAACTCCAGCCAAACTAGCACTAGCAGACCCTCTCGAAATTGTAGTTTCCACGGTTCCGGCCCGTAAATTTACAGCGCAGGTTCCGAGCTTCCTCGAAAAGTACAAACTATCACACGTTATGCTGCTGAAGGACATGGACGCGTGGAACAGTCGGCCTATGCAGGTCTGGCAGAACCAAGCCAATTTTGCTATTTGGTGCGCATCCGCCGGCTGTGGGGTATCAGCTGAACATATGAATAGCCCTGGCTTGCTCGGAGCGCTATACAAATTTCACGTCTATTACACATCCCGCCGCATCCTAGTCGAGCTTCACGCGGCTCTGCCCCAAGACACGTCCTGGAACGCTTTTGAAAACGCTTACGACCGCAAAGCATACGAGCAACTTTGTAACGAGTTCAATGTGTCTCCCAATACTGACTGGCGCCTCAAGGGCCTAAATAATGGTCTGGGAGCTGTCTATATCGACCACGGAACTGATCATCGCATGGTGCTCGATGGCACTTACAATAAAGACACTACCGGTAAAGAGGTGCTCAAACTAATACACCCATACCCAGCAGGCAACAGCTTTGAAGTATATCTCGGCCAGGATGATAACACAGCATGGACCACTTTAATTCTGGACAAGGGCCAAGGCTTCACGACGGCGGGCCAGGTGAGATTAAACGATTCAATACGCACATATGTATGGGCGGTGCTTGGAGCCCAGGGTGATGCTCGATCTCCTATAATCGGTGATGCCTCTGCGCTTGGGGTTCAAAAATATTATCTAACCCTTCTAGAAGCACAAATTGCTAGTCCAGTCAATCTACCAGAATCAAAACGTCGATATCAGAGCACGCTTCAGAACGCAAGTAGCAAGCTAGACTTTGTTTTTGGGACGGGGTTATATATGGCACCTAGTGACATGCTCCTCCGCATCGGTCAGATTCAGGGATATAATAATGAAATTCAAATCGCAACGGCAAGTATGAAGATTGGCTCAAATATTGAGGTAAACGATAGTCCAACACCACCGGCACCTCCCCCCATCCGAGGGCCACTTCCAGCCCACCACGAACCCTCAGTGAAAGCTCAGCTGCCCGCGCCGGTTGCCACCACAACCGCTGTTCAGGCTGCGGCTGTAACTCAGCACCAGGATGAAAAAACAGCGCTAGTAGTGGCATTAGTCGCCGTTGGTCTATTTCTTCTTTGGTGGCGCTAGCCTCGAAGAAAACATATAATCCTTCACCGTTAGATACAACAACCCCGCGACGCCTACGATCAGAGCCCACAGATTTTCAGCAAGCCATCCTACGGCCTTCTCCGCTGTAGATAGGAGCCATGATACAATGCTGCCAATTATTCCTGGAAGTGCAGCAGCCGCTTTATCCGCGAGCTTACCGAGTAGGCGACCAAGGTCTTGCAGTCGCTGCTTCACCCAGTCCTTTATACCACCCTTGTCTGCAGGTGGTGGGGGAGGTGTGGCAACTGTGCCACCACCTGTGAGGGCTAATACGAGAGTCGAGATTACCATGCTGAAAGCTGTGAGTATACTCACAATTGTGACGCCTTGCTCTCTGAACAGAGTCTTCAAGCGCTCGCCTAGTGTAGTATCTTCATTGAGAACCTTGGATATCGTTTCACGAATTCGATTAATTTGGGTTCGCAGGGCATTTCGATTTGTTGTGGTTGCCTCCATGCGAGACGTTCGCTCCGATACAAGATCTCGCAGCATCTGCGTCTCACGTCTCAGAATTTCTGGATCTAGAGATTGCGCCTCCACAACTTTCTGCTTCTGATGGTCTATCTGCCTATCAAGTTCTGTAAGCTTAGCTAGATTGTTACTTAGCTCGCCACGAATACTCTGCAATGCCTTGTCTAGGCCTCGGAGCTCACGTAGATTCAATGGAGGGTCGTTCATTGTGGACAAGGCCCTTTCTAAATCCTCCTCACTAAGGCTTGTCTGCGCTGCAGCTTTCAAGAGAGTTTCATCATCCACATCTCGAACAGTTGGTAATGCGTCACGAGTAGTTTTAATAAGAGTCGTTTCTTTAGGCGTCAGCTTAGGCTGGTAATTGTTAAACAGTTCACGGAGTTTTATTATAGGGACTTTCCTATTATCTGCTGTTCGAAGACTTTTTAATTCTAGGAATTCATTTGGTTTATTTACATAAGTAAGTCTTATCAACCCGTCCTTGAGATATAAACCATCTGTTCGCAAGATAAAGTCTTTCGGCCTCAGCTGTGTTTTAGGTTCAAGTCCCCTGGTACGCATTTCTATGAACCAACTTTCCATTTTTAATTTTGTTTGTACATCCTGAGTTGTATCAGGTTCAAGGCCAGATAACTCCGTTTCGGGGACATGGGGTAATATAACATCCGTAAAGCCGGTGTCAGCTGTATATCTATCATCGACTCTGTCATCATCTCCGTGAAAAACATTTAAGTCGAATCCACCCTCCGCCATTGTATTAGAAACTTGGATAATTGAGAATTACTTATAGTTCGGATGTCTAACTCTCCTTACGGACGCAAACTAAACCCATACCGCAGGGCGCGAGAACCCTTAGGAGCTCGGGGGAAGCGGGAAAGCGTTGCTATCACCCACGACCCCTCAACAATCGACAGTGGACAGCATCTGACAGTTAAGATGCCAACCCTGCCTCAGGACGAAGTAATAGTACCCGGAACGATGCGGTTAGCTTTTAATATCTCTCTCAAATCGACTGATAAAAACAGGACCCTAGTGAACAACATCGGGCGCACAATCGTAAGTAAAATTGTGACTAAGGTGTGTAGCAAGGAAATCTCAACCCTAGAGAATGCGGATATATATAACACCTACTGTGATTTATGGCGGACCGCTAGGGACAGAGAAGACGCACATTATCAGGGTATCGACACCAGTGAGGGGAGAAATATAACTAAACTGAGGGTTGGTGCCGGGGATGGTGATGCAACCAAGCCTGAGGACCTAGCCGTTGCGAACACCTATGAAAATCGGTTTTGTATCCCGTTGGATTCGGATATGCTCGAGAGTCATATGCCATACTACCAGAGTGGGTATAACGGAGTGTTGTCATTCGATATCACTTTTAACAAATACGATAGGGTTATCCTAGCTGCAGCCGATCCTGAGGCAAGCTATACAATCAAAGACATTAGTCTAGAATATGACAAGATCACCAATCCTGACCTAGCTGATAAAATTCGTATCCAGTATCAAAGCAATCTTCGCATCTACTACGAGTGTGTTCGCATGGAAATATTCGACACCATTAATATGAATTCCCCTGTATTAAATATTTCTTTGAAACAACCCGTCCACAGTTTGAAGGGTGTTCTGGTTTTATTTGAAGAGCCGCCCAAGCCTTACGCGCGCGATCCAGAGCGTTTCTACAACCCTAAGATTAGTTCTGTGGATATCAGTATTGGGGGAGTAAACAACCAGCTGTACGATAAAGTAATAAAAGCCCACAACCTGTGGGAGGAAGCTCGAAAATGCTTCGGGGCAGCACCTTTTCTGCAACGACGGCACCCCGAGTCGGCTGTAGTAGCGAAAGACCTCCAGCTGTCTGATGTTACCCATGCAGAGTTTTTAGACCGCAAGTTTGCCCTGTGGTTAGACCTCCGGACGAGCGACGACGACCGACTCTATGAAACAGGTAGGCTTTTAATTAACGACAAAGAGACTATCAACATTCGCATTACCAAAGAGGTTGTAAAGGGCGTTAATATAAACATGTATGTTTATATGATAATGGACGGGGAGCTACAATTCCAGCAAGGTGCGTATGTTGGAGCCAGATATTAAGATGCAGAATAAAGATTCGCTCTATCCGACTGACCCTCACTCGGCCCTCATAGTCGGGCAGACAGGGTGTGGTAAAACGGAGTATGTTTTAGACCTCCTTGAAGGGCCCTATAGAGGCCTTTTTAATTATATTGTGATCCTATGTCCGACCCTAAAATATAATAAGGCCTACCGTAATCGTGGCTGGATCTGGTCCGACCGTAGGATTTTCCTCATCGATCCAGGGGCTAAGCTGCACGAGCTGCTTAGGTGGTTTTACCGCGCGTTTAAGGGGCAGCCCACTCTATACGTTATCGACGACATGGCGGCGAGCAAAGCCCTGACCAAGAAAAAAGACATGTTGTCTGAACTGGCCTTTAGTGGTCGACACGCGAAGCAGAGTGTCTGGGTGCTCACGCAAAAATTTAACGCCGTTTGTACAGATTTCAGAGAGCAAACACGATGGGCAGGACTTTTCCACTGCAAGGACCGTGATTCTTTTACAGAATGCCTCTAGGAGAATGATGTAATCCCAGATAGTGAAGATAAGACTGCAGTTAGAAAGCTCTTGGCAGCTAACAGACACAGTAAGGTAATACTAAGGACTGACCAGCCCACTGATTATAAAGTGTTTATGGTGGGGGAATGCTGATGAGCAGGCTGCTCATCACATTTGCATACCTGTCGATGTAACTCCTATTAGAGCTTAACAGAATACGACTATATCGGAAGACTTACCCCACAATGGATCGTGATTCTACCCCACTTACCCTCGCCGACCTCGGTGAAGTCGATGGTTTTTCTAAAGCCGGATATGCAGCCCTAGTGAAAAGGCTGATCGATGTGGGGGTCGTGTCAAATGAGAATGCAGACTACGTGGCGCAGCTGGTCTGCGAGAAAGGCTCTATTAGCGCGTTCAAGATGATATCTTCAACATTTAGGCTCAATAGAGACTATGTAAGTTTGTCCTATTCAGCCTCCAAAGGCGGCAGCCTTGAGTTAGTTCAGACGATATTCAAGCGCCAAGATGTCTCTGATGACGATTTTGCCGACTGTGTCTACATTGCATGTAAACAAGGTCATCTAGCTATATTGGAATGGTTCACTGCTGAGTGGGGGCTAGAAAGGCTAAATAATGAGTATAGGGGCTGGCAGCGTATACCAAAATTACTGAAAGCCGCTTGCGCTAACGGGCATCTGGGCGTTGTTGTTTGGTGGTGTAAAACCTTCGAAGGCTCACCCGAAAATCTACTTACCGCCGATAGAGCCTTCTTAAAAGCTTGCAAAAACGGCTATTTAACCATTGCTCAGCATCTGCATAAAACCCTCAATGTTACAAGAGATTATTGGGAGTTAGATGAGGTTCTAGCTGCCACCTGCAAACGCGGGCACCTCGACGTGGTCCTGTGGTTGCAAAAAACGTTTAATATGACACCCAGCGAAGTATTGCCGGCTGTGTTGTTATGCCATCCTTATAACACCCAAACCCTCGAGTGGTTAAAGGCATCATTTGATTTACCTATTGATCCGAATGTATGTGGTGATACTCAACGAGAATGAACACTCTGTATAACGAGAATGAACACCCTATATAACGAGAATGAACACACCTCTCAACAAAATGAACAACAATGGTAAACAAATGAATAACAATGCTCAACGAAGTATTATGCATTATGGTAATGCTTGCCACTGGTTTAGAAATATTTCGAATATTACTGCTTGTATGGCTTGTGTGGGGATTTCTGCGATTAAAAAAAGCATTTGTTCTTAAGGTTGAAGAATTGTTTCTACAATTGAACGCTACGCTTTCAGAACAAATAATGGAGGTAGACCAACTTATAGACCAACTTGTTTCTGAGGAGACAGCAGCGGCGGACAGTGTTACCAACCGCGAAACATCCCAGCGAGACATCGCAGGCGAAGTGGCTAAAAAAAGGGAACGACTTGCTGGAGTGATTGCTGGGGGTCAGTCACAGCGTTATCTAGGGCGAGCTATCTCTCTGGACCAGGTTGATAAATTGTCCGATTCGGAAATAAACAAGCTTTACGCGCGATATGAGATGCTGTTTGGCGCCTCGATAGTAAAAACATTAGGACACGCCGTCATTACAATGTACAGTGACCTCGCTGCCCACTATCGGTCTAAGATCAACCCTTGCAGCTTGACATCAGACCTAGAAACCAATCCCATTGTGGAGTTGGGATTGAGTGCCTATTCTGGCAGTATATATCACAGGTTTGGCCTCTTTTTAACACCGATAGTTGTAGGATTAATAACAATTAAACATTGCAGATTTGGTGAAGATACTGATGGAGGAGCAGCCAACGTCAGCGGAGACACTAGCAGTGGAGATGCCGCGAGCCAAGAACCCTAACAAAGTCAAAGCTGGTTTAAAATCGGCAGAGAGTAGAAAGGCGAAAGCGGAGGAATTTTTGGATTTAAAACAGCGACTGGCTCAGCTTGAAGAGCATAAGCAAAAATTACGCGATGAGCAGGTCCAGGAAGACATCGCAGAGAAAAATGGCTCACGAGACACGACATCTGTTACGAAGGAACCCAGTGTAAGTCACAGAATGTGGGATGTTGACTGGGCTCCTTGGATCCTCGGAGGTCTGGGTCTCGCCGCTGTTGTATATATGATTAATGCAAAGCCTATGCTAAAGCGGGAGCAGGCGAAGCCGGCTCCACAGATATTGCAGGCTGTACAGACGGTAGACCCATTTCTTCACTGAGCTGTGTATTAGAGAATTGTATCGATATCGATAACAAATCCAGCATACATCAAATGTGCGGCGGTGAAAAGGAAACTCTCATAGAACAGATAGGTAGTAATAAGCTAGTCCAAGAATGTTTGCATGGCCTGATAAGTGTCCCCACCATTCGGCTGCAGACACTTCATTTCTTCTGCAATGCAAAACTACCTCCTAATATTATCAAAATGGGGATTGAGTTCTGTCGCCCCACACCAGACGAGTTGCGCGCCGCGAATGCGTTCAAATCGGTCGCACGATGTGGACACTTGGATCTATTGAAGTGGCTTGCAACAACATTTGAGCTCAGTTATGCAGATGCGGTTAACGCTTTAATATATGGAGCCAGTTGGGGAGGCAGTAATGCTCTAGACACTGTCCGCTGGATGGTTGAACACTTTAAGCTCGCTAGAGACAGTTTTATAGAGCTCGTGTTCCTAAACGCCTGCGAAGTCGGGAACCGTGAACTGGTCCAGTGGCTTGTTGAGAAATACGAAATAACCTTGAACGAAATCCAATATGATGACGAATTTAATACTCCACTCGGACAGGCCTGTATAAATGGTCACATTTCAGTTGTTAAATGGCTGGTTAACACCTTCGACTTCGAGCATGATTACCTGCTCAATATATTCTTTGAGGCCTGTAAGACACGTCATCTCGGCATATGCAAATATCTGGCCGAGACATGTTCGTTTGACAAAGATGAGGTACGAGGACGAAAGAACTCTATCATAATAGACTGTGATAATCCAATTGTACGATATTGGCTTATGGATACCTACTACACGGACTCCCCAGATAAAACACTGACAAATTAGAGATTATAGCTATATATAATTTCATAGAAGTATGACGACTCCAAATATCGACGGAAAACAAATCGTTAATGCTGTCTACCACGGCGCAGTGGTCGCGGGCTTGACTATAGGTACCGCAAAGCTAATTCATATGATTTTCAAGAAAGCGACTTTACCCAAGCTCGATGCAGATGTTTACGATATAGGAATGCTCGTGTTAGACGCTTCCGTCGCACTAGCCATCATGGACGTGCTCACGAAACAGGGTATACTTCCGCCCGACATTTTGAAATAATAATGGCTTCGGTAGCTTTAATGATTGGCGGTGCTATCGTGAATGCTTTGGCCTTTAGCGGATCTCAGTATCTTTTCAGTGGTGGAGACGGCGAGCGGAAACGACACGACGAGGCTATGGAGCAGCTGCAGGCTGCTCAAGCGGAATGGTCTCGAAAAAGGACCGAGCGTCTGGACTTTCTAAATGACGAGCTGCGCAGGCAGCAACATGCCGTTCAGGTATTTCAAAACGTCGACCAAGCTATGCATGAGTACGCATTGGTCACAGGAAAAAAGCTAGACCCTCTCGACCGCGAGCCAACTCTTGCAGACTTCTACGTATCTAGTGACGCGCAAAAAGATCGGGAAATAGCATTCATCGTACTGGGGATGGCGGTGACTGGCTTCGTTGCTTATAAACTTTTATAATTCTAGATTCTAAAGAAGAATACATCGACGCTCTTTACAAGCTGATGATTGAATCTCCGTATCCGATCTCAATACTGTATTGGAGATTAATAGTATTACTTTCAGAAGTCTAGTAATATTCCTATACAAAAGTAATGGGTCTCGCCGAAGAATTGTACTTTGCTATGCTGGACGTCGGTTATGCATTAAAAAAACAGAAACAAGCTTTTACTGAAGAAGGTCTCGCTTTAGGGGAGGGTATGATATACTGTGCTCGTAAAGGTCTTCCTTACTGGCGTGCGAATACTCATAACATCGTCGTCTTTGCTAGAGATGTGCTTCGAATAAAAGTACCTTTGCGGTCGACGACTGGCCAGCTTCCTGAACCTGTGGCGTCGGCTTGTTGGAGATTAATTGACTTGCTCGAATATCTCGCTGATGAAACCGAAATTAACTAGCATCGCGGATCGCTATTATAGTCCCCAAGGCTACTGGAAAGGTCTTGCGGCTATTAAAAAACTCGCTGAGACGGCCAAAGTTTCTGAAAGCGATGCTCAGGATTGGTTGAAACGACAAGCGATTTGGCAGATATATCTGCCGGCTCCTCGCCACATACCGCGACCTAAATTTGATATAACGGAGCCTAACGAAGCGCATCAAGCTGACTTGCTTTTTCTGCCTCATGATAAAATCGGGCATAAAACGTATCGATATGCATTAACCCTTGTCGATGTTGCTAGTCGTTTCAAAGCAGCTGAACCCCTTGTTTCAAAAAACAGTAGTGAGGTCGCAGAAGCCCTCTCTCGTATTTACAAGCGTGGACCGCTCACGTGGCCTAAACTGCTCATGGTCGACCCTGGGCGCGAATTCATGGGTGAAGTTACCCAATTACTGGTGAAACATGGCGTCTTTGTCAGACGTGGCCGTGTGGAGATCCATCGGGATCAAGGAATCGTGGAACGCTTCAATCGAACTCTTGCCGAACGTTTGTTCGGCCATCAGTATGCCCAAGAGTTGCTGCTCGCTGCTCGTGGGTCTTCTGAGCGATCTGTTGAGTGGGTAGCTAGGCTCCCTGCTGTCGTTGCGGCTTTAAATAATGAGCCGACTCAGCTGACAGGCAGACGGCCAGCAGAAGCCATCAAACTCCAACGAGTGACAGCGCAGCCATCCTCTGTCGTCCCTGGGCGTCCTGTAGGGCGCGATGAGAAGTTGATGGATTTTGATCAAGAGGTCCGGTATCTTTACCAGCCGGGCGAGCTCGAAGGTGGACGACGTCGGGCTACCGATCCTGTTTGGTCGCTGACGACGCATACTGTGCGAAATGTATTGCAACAGCCCGGTATGCCTGCAGTATACTATCTCGAAGATGGGCCCCAGCGAGGGTTCGTGCGAGAAGAATTGATGGTAGTTCCGGAGGGGACAATGCTACCTCCGAATGAGATTCTCACCCACCGTGATAGATAAGTTTTACATTTGAATACTCGACCACTACCTTAATATATGGTAATCATGGATTGCAAATCACTAAAGTATATAGTGAAAGTTATGCTGGAGGCTTGTGATGATGAAGATCTGAAAGCGGCTAAAGAGATTCACAATCGATTCGCGCTAAATTCAGACGTTTTGGAGGCTGATTTTGATTTTGAGGGTTGTTGTGCATTACTTAGAGCCTGCCGAAATGGAAACCTTGAGGTTGCTAAATGGTTAACAAAAATCTTCAACCTGCAATGTGCATATGCGCAATATTGTGAACATAGGGCGCTCATAGACGCATGCAGAGCAAGACACTTTGAGGTAGTTACATGGTTAATAGATACTTTCTACGATTGAATTGTTCACGGCATATAGGATTTTTCTATAACCAAAGTACTCAATTGAACACTTGAAACCTCAAGGAATCTTCTTCAATATTAGAACTTGTTCTAGACAATGATATTAGTTGAAGCCCGACAACAGCATCTACGGTGCCCCACATTATTTAGTGTCCCATCTGCCGATGCCATTCTGACCTTGTCGCAGCGGGACATCGTCAAAATTGGTACCAGTCGCGAGCGATTTTGGGTGCTGATACAGAGCGTGTCACACGCATCTAGCGCCGACGATTCTATGTTTACTGGTATACTTGAAAGTGATCTTTCAACTGAGGACTATCGGCGTGGGGACGTTTTAGAATTCCTTGGTAAACACATAGCCGATATACACCGTGCGTAAGCAAATTCTTTTCAAAGATGATATTCTAACGGTTCTGTGTGAATGCCGTCTGGCAATACCCACCGCCTGTCATAGTACGCAGAAAGTCCTAGTTTTTCTTGCAGATATGTCCGCATTTGTCCGTCTACCATGCGGAACCCTCTGTTTTCAGCCAGATCGATGCTACCTGCAAGGGCTGCCTTGTAGCGCCCCCATGTGAGCGTGTTGTGTTTCTGAGACATACCTTTGCTAGAGTATTTGTCCTTGGTGTCACCCTGGCCGAAGTAGCATTTGCTGCATAAAGCGATGATCCGCAAGCCTGTGGTTTCTACTTTGAAAAGGCCGGGCGTTCGATTACTCCAGACGTCCCAAGACAGCCAGTCTTTTTTGTGTGCTTCGAATTCAGCTCTGAGTTCGGGCTTTACAACCTGTTCTAAGTTCGGAGCGCTCAGCGCCATGTAAAGACTGTCCGTATCCATTTGGATCAATTCGTAATCTTGGCGGTCGATATATTTGTCGATAAAGTCGTGGTAGAACTCTAGTATCCTTAGCTTAGCCAGTTGGTAGATCGCGATGCCAACTTGGAATGGTCTGTTGATGACTATCCGTGGCTTGCGGCTCTTTATCTCGTAAGCGTCGCCGATCTCCTGCAGATCCGAGAACCAGGCAGACCGCAAAGCGCGATCGACCGTTTTTTCATCTTTGGTATAGGAAGTGTTGGTGTGTCGTTCAAGGTTTTCGATGAATTTCCCATAAGCGCTATTGCCGAGGAGCTTCATAGCCTCCGCGAGGATAGACTTCTCTCTAGATGTATCCCCTTGGCGGCGGGCCTCGGTCACCTGCTCGACGAACCATTCGAAGATCTTTTTTGGCTTGTAATGAATTATATCATATACAGCATCTATCACCAGACCATGTTTGAGGTACCATTCGAGCAGCGGGGTGTATAACAGAATTCCGTCTGCCTCCAGAGCTCCTAGCAGTTTTGGCGTTGAGGGTCGTTTGCGACGAGTTCTCTGTAGATATTCCAGCATCTGCGGTGGAACAGCCGCTTCGGGCACTTCTCTGTTCATGAAAATGGGCGCCATTTCTTCAAACTTTGGCCACAGGTGTCGGGGCACTCGTATCTTGCATTTAACAAAACCAAAGAGGCTTCCAGCTGGAACCTTCTGCATTACGAGTTCGGCAGCAGCACGTTGATCCTCCGGTGTTCTGTAGGTCTTTACTCTTTCTTCCCCACAGGGCATTACAGCCTTCATACAAGATAGGTATAAGGCATTTGCGTCATAACCTTTGAACCCTCTGCATAGTTTTGCTGCTCTCCCATACTGGTGTGAACGTATCTTTGTAACACCATCTTCATGATATCGCGTGAACACTATTGATGGGCCCCCCACCACCGCCTGTTTGAGGAGCGAGTATGTGTAGCGCTTGGGGCTGTATAGTTTTTCCGCTGTACCGCGCAGGAGATATTGTAGAGCAACCCCCGGTAGACTGACGGCGTCTTTTAATATATCCACACCTCGTTCGTTATAGAAAGCCCTCATTTTATCCAGGGCTTCCAGCATGGGACTGACATCGAGATTGTTATAGAAGCGTAGCCAGTCTGCGAAGCGTGTCATTCCGCGCTCACGGAAGAGCCGCTTACACCCCTGATACGCTTGCAGGGATAGGGGGAAGCCCGCTTTGAGTTTGCTGTACCACGCGGGGTAGTCTGGGAGCCCTGGGTAATCGAGTTTTTCTACGCTGTCGAACCACTCATAAGGAAACCATGATTTTGTCTCGGCGCAGCCGTAAGCTTTGAACCAGGAGTCTAAGCTCGTGCCTGGGGCTAGATAATTTACGATGTCGAGGAATTTAAGCTCTGCCGTGGCGAGAAACATTATTTGGCGCCCTTTGGCGGCGACATTAACCTTTTTACAAGTGCCAGCTATTTCGCCTACAAAGTGTGTTTTTATTAGGTTTAAGTCGTACCGGCCAGAGTTGAAGCCTACAACAGGGACTTGTGCACACCAGCGACGCATACACTTTTGCTGCTTTTCTGGGAGTAGGTCGATGTCAGTCGGAATGTACTGACCCTCCACCTGTTCTCGAATTACGGCCGCACGCCTCTGAAGTTCGACTACGAACCGCTGCACCAGAGTCTTCGGGTCTCGATCACAGATGTGCGTGGGCTGTCGGTTCAAGCTATCACCCACCGAGACAGAAATCGGGATATGAGTGCTCTCGTAAGAGAGGTCCGGGGTCGGACGGCTTACTGTCGTTTTGTCCAAGATGGCCTCAAAGTCGTACACGATGGTGTGTGGGTAGGGCTCGAATTTCGGCTGTGGGTACGGTGCTTGGATAGCTGGTTGCGAGGCCTTCCAATCACATTCCCACATAACCACCAGACTGTAGCCAGCCTCCCTGATTGCTGTTTCCTGAATCAGTGTATCTTGATACTGCTCATCACGCTGGGGCGCGTGTTTCGGGCAGCCGTGCCAGTGACAACCGTGAAACTGAAATACCGTTTTGGTTGTCGGTTCGTACCCGTCCACTGGAGCGCCTGCGATCCAGCGTTCACCGCCGTGACCGCACATAGCATGATGAATATGCAGACCCCTGGTGTGCTCCTCATGGGCGAGCCAGCGGAACGATACAAGGCTGGCGTTGTTTTTTGGGTAAAAGGCTCTCTCATAGGCTGACTGTGGGCGTTCGACCTTTTTTCCCGGGCAGATCACGGTGGTTTTACCTTGGGTGCATGTTTCAGCATGACGCTGGAGATTACATGCTTGTGTACACCGTTGATTACACGCTCCGCAAGCATAAACATGGGCTAGCCTCTTGATGTCAGTGATGAGGAAGGCGTGGCTGTTGTAAACACCTATGGTCATAGGGTTTGTGCCGACAGCGTCGTAGTGGGCGGGCTGCTTTTTGAGATACCATGTGCCGTCTTCTGTGGGCTCGTACACACGAATACCTAGTTTGAAGAACTCTTCGACAGTTTTAAGCTCGTCTATAGGAAGCCTTGGGATAGGAACTCGATAGAATTGGGGACTTGCAAGCCCGAAGTATTGTCGAGCTAGCAGCTTGGCATGCACTGTACAACGATCTGGCCTAGCCCCTCGGTGGACAGCGATGCAACGAAACACGCATAGGGTGTCATTGAAAGTATCCAGAGCGTGCATCCCCCATCGATTCTGCAACCAGTCGGGTAGGCGACCCTCCCCTAGAAGAAGTTGATTGGTCCGTATGGCGGTGATGGTCACCATGACCCACCGCAGGAACTGCCATTTGGTGCTAGGTCTTTCTATGTTATCCGGGTCGAGACGTCTTGCTTCTTGCTCGGTTAAGAAATCTCTGGCGGCGTCTAGGTTAGTAAGCAGCTCACTCGTAACTGCAGGCTTATGAAAGAGCATCGTGACCTCAAGATCCCCTTTGTCATCATAGCAGCCTAGTTGGCATGTATACGTATGGCGAAGATAGAAGGCTGTTTCTAAAGCTTCAAGCTTGAGCATGCAACGATCAACAATACTTTCAGAAGCATATCGGAAGAAGCGCCAAGTCGTCGTTCTGCGACCTCTTGTCTCCTTCTCCCTTTCTCCCACAAGTTCATCCAGAATGGCGGATCCTTGGCGTATGATGGAATTTACTACGGGTTCTTCGCGCTTGTGAAGGCCCTGACCTCGAAGGATTCTGATTTTTTTGTTACGCTTAATTATACGGGTTAAGGCTTCGATCCGTACCTTAGGCTTTTTTCTTTGTACCTCAGCCTTTTTCGCCCGTAAGGTTAGATCAACTTCCTCTTCGAACTGTTTTAACTCACGGGCCTTTTGGGGGCGCTTGTGCCAGTTATCGGCCCCAAAAAGAGCTGGGTAGCGCCCTGATTCCATAGACCTATCCATACGTGCCCTGCTTTCCCTCCGCCAAGCTTCCGCGATTTCTTGTGCCAGCGTCGCTTTATTGCGCCGGCTGTACGGTAGCCCGTATTTGCGCGCTTTTTCCTGCAATTGTTTGAGAGTGGACATTATGTGAACCTTATACGTAATGTCCCCTGTTTCTCTAATAGTAAATTTCAATCATCGCAAGCCGTTTAAACTCTTTCTGAAAGGCTCTCACTTGTGCCTTGCCTACTTTTGTGATAGCGTTATGATACCCACATCCTACACATAGGCTCAGTTTATTTGTGACACCCACCCCACAGTCCCTACATGGGGTTGTCCCACCACCACGACGCAACCTATCATTATGAATCCCGCAGTACGCACCCCGGCACGGCTTTCTACAGGTCTCAGTGGACCCCCGCACCAGCCATGCACAGTTATTTTTTCCTGGTGCCATATAAAGATATATCTACTGGTCTACCGTCTCTCTAACATGGGGTGCCCAGCGCGAGAGGGCCCCCGCGGGGTCTATGTATCATATAGCTATATAGCATATAGCTATCAGAATACTTGTACTACTATATGTGAATTAAAATGATACAACTTTTTGCCATCGGGTTCCTGAGAGCTCGCGGAGGCGATGAGGGCCCCTCGTAATCCAGAGGTATCTATTTGGCATCCAAATAGATACATTTTGGTACACTTTTGAGAGGGTCCTGGGAGGCTCAAATTGATGAAATAAAATTTTCAATTCGGACAATGAGGGCCCGAATCGCCGAAGCGAGCTCTCAGGAACCCGATGGCAAAAAGTGGTATCATTTTAATTCACATATAGTAGTCATCTGACTTAACATTGATTATTACCGCCAACATCTCTCCCTAATCGCAGTGACGGTTGTATCAAGATTACGCAACATTTATAAAATAAAATGTTATGCCCTCACGTATGTGGTCTTCATAGCTCAGTGGGTAGAATATTGTATATTTTCCCAGTCAGTCACATTATGTGATCTTTGAATCTTTCCAGAGGACACACTTTCTTCTCTCACCCCTGGTCACCCCCATTTATGCCATTTTTTGTGTATGTAAACATGTCACCTCTAGTATTGTCTTCATCACTCTCTATACTTTTTTTGGGTTTCATTTTTAGATTTCCGCCTCATTAGTTTCAATCTTGAACTTTGACATGATAAAAACTAATAAATAGTAAATATACTCAAAGTAAAATATTGTCAATCAAAGGAACAAGGACTTTTTCTTTGATATGCTCCAATAGGGACCTTTATCAAGAAACAACAAGGAACAAGAATAAACAGAAACAATAATGAACAATAATATGCAGTGGTGTGACCATTCCTATGTGTAGTTAGCATTTAATTGTTCGTTTTTGTTTCTTGATAAAGGTCATTATTGGACCATAATGTAGAAAAAGTTCATGTTCCATTAAAAAAACATTTGTTCATTGATAATATTTGATATTTACTGTAGTATTTTTACTACTTATTCATTTTATTAGTGACAATAACAAAAGTAAATTATCCTTAGTGTTATCACTTCTTATTTTTGTTACTGCGGCACTTTCCATTTTGTCGGATATCCTCTGACACTTTGATTATTACTTACGTAGCATGCTTTGGGACCCTGAGAGTATCACTGTGTGAGTTCATATTTTAATAACAATCTTTGTACCTCTGTCATTGCTTCCTCTTCTTGTTCAGAGTTTAACATGTCTCACAAGTTCAGTTTTCTTGATAAATGTTACTGTATTTGAAAACTCCTCAATAACCCTCCATACTGCTTCTATATCCATTTTCATGTTAGTTAGTTAGTTGTTGGATCATGATCATTGCACTCCGGACAAGTCCATATGTGCTCAGGTCTTTCCCTGAGTGTATCCGCCATTACACGTTGACTGACAATCCCAGTACGTGGTTGATTGACCATCATTCTTTTTCGCCCAAGAAACCGCTCCTTTCTAGTAACACCACATTTCAAACTAAGCTCCTTTATTCTAGTCATGGAACAAGTCATCATCACTTGTAGTCATTTCTACGTGCGTTTTCCCATAGGACATTAAAAATGTCTACCCAATTCATCACTCCACCAACAGCCGTAGTAGCAGCGTGGGCGGTCAACCTATCTGCTCTCTCATTACCCCGGACTACAGCGTATCCCGGCACAAAAATAAAAGTCACTTTACGCACACAAGAATTATTCACTGCATCCAGCAACTGCTTCCAAATGTACCCTGCCTGTACGTACATTTTCATGTTTGATTTAGTAGTGAAGTAGGCAGACGATTTCTCAAAAACCATCATGTCATTCTTATAAATAACCAAACTGTCAGAGGATGTCCGACATAATGGAGAGTGCAGCAGTAGCTAAACAAGAAAAGTCTGACACATGCCATTCTTGTAGACAGCAAAACCAGGACTTATTTCATATCATGCCATACTTTACATACATAAATGTGAACTGGGACTACCATGTTCCAGTAAAACCACATGTTGTATTTATTGCATATTCTTGGTAGTGAGTTAATGTGAGTCCCGAATCTCACTATCAGAACCACCATAAACAACTACCACACTATGATAGAACTGAATAATCATCAAAAGAAAACAATAGTATGCAACATGATTGAAGATATGTACCCCAGAGAAGCATGGATACAAGTATATACCGGCGGATCAGCAACCAGAGCAGTGAAGAATGGAGGTGCTGGCGTGTATATAAAATATCCAGAAAAAGAAAATGAATGCACATGTTCACCAACTGGAATATTCTGCTCCAACTACTCTGCAGAAGTACAGGCTTTAACCATGGCTGCAGAAATAATTAAAAACACAAGTCAATGCCAGCAGGTGGTATTTCTTACTGATGCTATGTCTGTCCTACAAGCCCTTGACAGCGATAAGCTGTCAGACCTGAAGAAAGCCATGTAAGAAGTGATCATCCAAAGAAGGGTAGTACTACAGTGGATACCATCCCACTGTGGCATATCAGGAAATGAATAGGCAGACAGACTGGCAAAGGATGGAGCAACACAGGAACAAAAAGACCAAGAAATCACCTACCAAGAAAAGAAGACCCTCATCAGAGCCATCAGGAAAGTCGACCACCCAAAGAAAATTACCACTATCTTAACAGAGCAGAGCAGGTTATTATCTTCCATCTCAGAACAGGACACAACAGGTTAAACAGCCACTTAAATAGACTAAGATTGGTCCCATCAGCACTGTGCCCTTCTGGGCAGGCAGCACAGACAGCTGAACATATCCTACAAGACCGCAATACACTAAACAAATTAAGGGAAGAACACTGGCCCACAGAGATGGATATCCACAGAAAGATGTATGGGAGCACTGAGCTTTCAAATACAGCAGCATTTATTAAGAAAACAGGACTTGCTGTGTAGACATGTCAAACTGCGAACGAGAAGAAGAAGAAGCTGATGTGAGTTTGCAGTTTTTCTTCATCATATATGATGCTTTGATCGTCAGCGCAAAGCAGTTTGTTGTTAAGTTGTTCATTCGCTGTTGTTTCTTTATATATCTCATTTTGTGTTTCTTATGTGATTTAGATAATAAATATATATGTGAACTATGACCCCAATTTTCTGGAAAATTAAGAACATGTTTTGATGTGTGCAACTATGTTATCAGAAAAGATGATAAATAGTTGTTTTAATACTAAATACCAGATAAATGGAACACATTATATGGAACAAAACAACAACTCACAAACACATGCATATATCACACAATGGCATTGGGTCAAAGGGCATGAGCCCATGGACCGCTGGATCAGCAACCAACCAACCAACCAATACTAAATACTAAATGGTTTTAGCTGCCCCCTCCCTCTCCCCCCTTTCCAAACACTAGAATCTAGAATGTTTTTTGGTCTCTTTGTTATGATTCTTGCTTATTAGCCTCAATCTTGAACTTTGGCATGATATTGAAATATGCTTTATTTCTGGGCCTTTTAATAGTAGGCTAACATGTGTTTGTGTGTAAAAATATTCAAATTTATAAAATGGTGTCACTGTGTTGCCACAAGGGGATTAAAGAATAGTCACACTGTGACCTGCCATGCATGTTGTATGAAGTAACTATGAAGGTTTTAGGGGTGGGGGTTGGCTATGCCGTCCCATAGAGTAGGAAGGCATGTTGAAGTCAGACATATCATGCTTCAAAGGCACAGATATCACAGTCATGCTGTAAACCGTAACAAATACATTTTATACCGGACTATATCTTTCATATCTGCAGGATTTTAAGAATGAACTCAAAAACAGAAGCAGAAGAGGATGGTAAATGCTTAATTATTATGTATACTGATTATGAATGGTACATATTTAGTGTAATTAGACATGACTGTTGGCTTCTAGAAGAATCGTTCTGTATCGCAGCCTGAAATAACCACTAAAATTGTGTATTTGATATGATTGAGCCTTTTTGGATCAATAACCACTAGTCCTATGGATTATATCCTGTTTCTCCAAATTTTTCTGTTTGTTTTGTTTCATCACTATATGTGTATGTTTTGTCTATTTTCGGTTTGTGTTGTTGAACTTCTGACATTCTAGTGTGTACTCTTCCAGGTTATTTCTATATTTAGCTCTTCCATATGAACGTGAATGTCAATAGTGCCATTCTTACTCATCATACTTTGTTGTAAATGTGTTCTTGATAAAGGTCTTTTGGTCAAAACGTCGATTTGCTTGTGTGGTATATTATGTGTGTTTCCAGTGATTAGCAAAACTTCATTACCTTGTTCCAAGTTTTACTTGTATTTACTTTTTTTCTGCAGTGAGTACATATTATCAATTTTTCTTCTTGTACTTCAATATTTTTAATTCTTTTCAATAATTTTAAATATGTAAATAACTATTATCTCATAATTCTATGTTTCCTGCCCTGAAGTAAAAACTGTATATGGTGTTAAATTATATGCCAAGTGTTTACTTAAAGACATGAATTATGACTATCTTCTAACTCCCCAGATGACAAAATCAGAAATAAACCAAGCAGACAAGAGGATGTTACCTTGGGTGCTTTTAGTAAAGTGAATGAAGGAGACTCTCATTTACCAATGAAAGGAAAAACAAGGGACCATTTGAATAAACCATACATTGAGCATAGGAGCAGTCTGTCCCAACTGGCAAGGAAAGGTAAGAATGTTATATTTGACTTGATTAAAGTGTTTGGCTATCTATACTATCAAAACACTTATGTCTAAACACTAAGACTCAACAGAAAAGCAAATAATGTTAACATTACTACTTGCCATGCAATGAAGTGGTAATCACACTTTGCAGGAAACGTAACAATGACATTCCAGTGCTTACAGATTTCAGAAGTCCAGGCTCTAATCAGTGAGAATTTCTCAGTTGGGGATATTATTGTCTACATCGATGGTTCTGTGGTTTGGTGTGTAAGTGCTTGGGAATTTACAGCTCAATGCAGAGGGAAGTGTATTAGGGAAGAAAGCAGTGCTTTCTATACAACCACTAGTAGTATGACGATGGAGGTGATGTAAGTTACAAAGACAATGATATGGCTTAAGTCCCAGAGTGCTATAGGTGTCTGCTTTTGTACGGATTCTATGAGTAATCCGTACAAACGCTTGGCAAGATTAAGTCAAGCTATCTACGTTATCAGTGGCTTGAGGCAATGACAAAATCTGTGCAAGAAGGTTACCTAAATTTTTGTACCTGGAAAAATGAGTGTTGAGGGAAATGCCAGTGTGACCACAGTGGTTTGTGGCAGTTCAATGGACTGTGCTGATAATTTGAATGCAATCATAGAATTGGACCTGTTGGAAGATATGAGGTGTATTTCTTCTTCTGTATATATGGCTAGAATGCAGGACCTGGGAGTGAATCGTGGTGTTGCAAGAAACAAGCAGCATTTAGGAATCAAAAGAAGAGTTATCAACCAACACAGAACCGGAAATATAATTATACTGTTAAAAAAAAGAAACACAACTTTGTTGACGTTATTTTTATAAAAGATAGATGCTGATTGGATATGATTCATCCTATCGACTGTGTCCACCTGGTCAATAATTTCTCATGGTTACCTGAATTGTACGCACGTCATTATTCGTGAAGTCATGAAAGAGGTCATGGTCAAAACAACATTTTTGGTCAAAACTCATGGCAGGTTCATGAGAATCCCATGAAACTTACTGAACACAAATCTCTCTGACTATATTATTGAATGCCTATAAAAGATTAACGGTCCTTGAATAAATTCAGTTTAAAATTCAATGCGCAAGTTTGGCTCATCTCACTACAGAACAACGATACATCATAATTGGATGCTTACAGACTGGACAGTCGCAAAATGTAATGACCAGACAATATAATGTGGTTCATTCATTTTCCTTTTGTGCTGAAGTTAGCGCATAGGACAGAGGTCAGATCTCTCCAATTCTGTCTGTTCAAAGCTATTCTGTGCAGTTCTTGAATAGTATGAATATTGGTTGTTTTACTTTCTCTAAGTATTGTTCTTCTGAGTGTTTCTTTTGGTCTACCCCTTGCTCTTTTGCCTGTAGGTATCCATTCAAGATATTGGTGGTGTATTCTGTTGGTGTCTGTGCGTAGGACATGCCCGATGTAGGTTCAATGGCATTTTCTGATAACATCTGTGATGAAATTTTGATGTGTCTCTTCTCTGATTTTATCATTTGATTTGAATTCACTCCAATGGGTGTTAGTTATCCTATGAAGACATTTGTTCTCGAAACTCAGTAATTTCTTTTCTGAAGATAAAGAGCTTTTCCAGCTCTCACATCCATATGATAGCACCGGAATGATGCAGGAATTAAATAAGCGCATTTTCGTGCGTGTGCTGATTGACTTTGACTTCCAGATATTAGACAGTCTGTTAAATGCACTTGATGCTAGGGCAATGCGAATTGTAATTTCTGGCATGACATCACTGTCGAGTGTTAATTTGCTTCCTAGATAGGAGAATTTCTGTACTTTTTCAAGTTGTCCATTTAAAGTAATTTCGTTGGGTGAATTGGTGAAGTCATAATGTGGTTTGAAGAACCATTAATCACCTTTGGAGGCGAAATCAACAAATTGACTAAGTAGCAGACCGGCTGCGTAGTGGAAGACCCAGAACGACAACTCCTACCAAAGACCGCTTCATATGGCTGCATTGCCTCAGGAATCGATTTTTATCTGTGTCTTCCACAGTCCAGTCAATGCCAGCAGCTCATCGAATTTCAAATCAAATGGTCAGGAACCTGCTGCACGATGCTGGTCTTTGGGTTAAAAGACCCTACAGTTCTGTTCTTATGGACCGGCATTGCCAGAACCGACTGCAGTGGGCAAACCAGGTAGGTTTGAACCTATGCACTGCTCCGAGCTACTGCAGCCAAGATAGGGTTCACTGTACCCATTCCCCACCACCAATTGACTACTGGTTACGTCAAACTTCTCTATTGCTCCAGGCATGCAACCAAATGTTCAAGTCAAAAGGATTGTCACGTCCTGAGTCGCTGTGCCTCTATGATGGGCCTCAGCCATAGGAAAAACTGTGCTGCTGTGAGTACATCTCTGGCTCCTTCCCAACCACAGAGGGTGCATACACATATAAAAATAACAAAGATAAAACACATTGCAACAAAAAAATAAAAGCATGAAACCATAATTGTATAGAAGACATGCCTTGAAGCTTCTATAAGAAGATAACCTAAATATAACGGAATATCATCTACTAAGGTTTTCTGTTGCATATGTGGTTTGTCTAATGGGCCACGGGTGAGACTCACAGATGCAACCGCATGCGTAATGATTATAATTAATTTTGGTTTAGTTAAAGTCTGAAATTTTCTTCATGCCAAGGTTGAAACATTAATTTCATTAAATAAAATATTGGTACAGATTTGAAATAATGTTGCATTTATTTTTTTTAATAGTATATATTCCTAGAAATATTTGTACAAAAGATTTGAATCGCTTTGATCAGAATAATTATGAATAAGCCTATAATTCTATTTCTAGAAATTGTCTATTCCCAGGTGAATGATTTTTGATCACATTCACACTTGCCGTTAAGCATAGGGGTGGTATCTTAAGCTGTCGTTTCAAGGCCAGATGTGTCGCTGAGGTTGCATTTAGTCCATGTTTTTTCAAGGTTATCTTGATGTTTTCTATCCACAGTTTTCTTGGTCTACCTTTGGCTTTACGCCCGGATATTCTTGTATTATATGCTCTTATTGGTATTTGGTTTGGCTTCATTCTCATAAGGTGACCGAACCATTTTACTTGCTGTCTCTCAATATGTTCGATACATGATATTATACCCTTTTCCTAATTTCTTAATTTCTTAATTTCTTATTTTAACTAGTTTGGTAACCATTGCAGCTTTCCTCAGACACTTCATTTCACATGTCATGAGTTTTCTTTGCTGCGAAGCTGTTAAAGACTATGTTTGACATTGGTAGCACAGTGTTGGTATAAAAATTGTAGATATTATTTGTTTTTTAATTTCCATCTTGATCTTTGGATGAAGAAGTAATGGTGAATCGCTGGTAAGAAGTTGGTAAGTCGCTGTGTTTGCATTCTGGCACCTTATTTCTATTTCTCTGTCTAGTCTTCCATCTTTGGAAAAAATGCTGCCTAGATACTTAAATTCTTGAGTAGCACTCCTCCTTGAATTTAAGCAAAGAATATCACAAAACTTAGCTTATTGTATAAATATTAGCACACAGATTCTCCTATCGACTTTCTAAGTCTGTCATAGAAGCTAACACGGCTGGAGCGCGAAAGTTTACACCAGCACGCCCGCCATGTTGGCCAGGTTTTATTTCTAGAAATAATTGTACAAAAGTTATGAATGAATCTGATCAGGACTAAGATAACTATAATTCTATTTATTTCTAGATATAATTGTACAGAATACTTTACAACAGTTACTTCAGATCTATAAAACATCAATAAAGCCCTTGGAAGATGTCTATAACTTTGTGACTCTCAACAAAGGTGCTTTACTTGGTGAGTTTTACCAAATGTCATGAATGTATATGTATTGGTTATGCATAGATGTCATTACGCTCAAGACATGCCAAGTAGGTTCTCAATTTTCCACTGTAAATTTTGAAAAGTATAATAATAAAGCCTCCATCTCATCAGGGTTACAGGGGTACTATATTAAAGACATCAGCACAAAAATACACGATTCATGTTATGCCAATACTCCAATGGACATATTTCATTCAGCAGAATTTTATTCTCTGATATTTACATCTCTCCAAAACTTTCCTTATCCACAAGCAGAATTACCACAACTGTTATCCTGCATCAAAGGGTTCAAAAGTCATAGAGGATTGACTTCACTGTACTTGGTTTCCCATATGTACTCTGTCACTCTTAACGAAGCAGCACACCGTCTGCCGAAAAAAGTACCACTCATAGCACATTACTCCGTAGCTTCAAGTAATAGTGTCCACAGGTATCTCAGAAAAAATTCAACTTGTAAGCAAGATGACACAAGCCCCGATTCAAATCCATCTTCTTCTTCTGTGTTTGCTCTCTTATAACCGCAATGAATGAATCATGTGATTTCCGCCAGGGAGCGTGGAGTACGTTGTACTGTAAAACAGTTGAACTATGTTATTTGCGCCTCGGTTCGCTCACTTTGTGGCCCGGACATCAGAGACCCAACATATCCATTTTCATCATGCCTTTAATTTGGGTAGTAGGCTTCCTAGTTTGTGACAGCCTGCCTATCTGTCAACGAAAGCGCGGGTGTGTAATGACTCTTTGCCTAGAGACAATTGCCATTCACATCTATCTCGCATGAGGTGTTCCTCCATCAGTTAACTTGCCTCATGTAGTTATACGTTCTTTGCCTGTGCCCATCCCGTACTGAACCTTTTCTCATCCGCAAGCCTGGTTCTGATTAACCTTTAGCAAGCCAGATTTTTTTTTTTAAATTCCCCATTCTTTTTTGAGAATTTGAGTTATTGTTGATGGCTGTTTTGAAAATATGATAACTTTTTGGGTGTTAGAGATATATAAATAATATTTACATATATAAATAAAGAATTGAATTCTGCATATATTGGTGTAATTTCTGTATGTGTGTATGTGTTACCAAACATATGAGAAAGTGGTAAATACATTTTTTTTTTAAAAACATATATTTTATAACAAATAAAGCGGAACAAATTATAGTAAAAAATAGCTTATCTTTCTTAGCGAATTTTTGGCAACACTACACTAAATCACACACAAACCTGTTGTATTTATGTTCTTTCACTGTGAAATTATCAAAATATTAACTGTATAAAACATGTAGATTTGCAGTAAAATCATTCTTGGAGCTTATGCCTAGAGTCATTTTTGGTTCCACTTCAACATATTCAATATCAAACATCTACAAGTCCCCAAACCAACACGGTATTCTGTATATTCACTGCTGTGAAACTAAATAACCCAATAATTCATGAATCAAGCCACAATTCATTGTTATTTTATACAAAATACGATGAACCAACGGTCTATAAATTGATTCACCTTCATGCATGCCGGCATGCAGATGTGATCAGATTAATTCAATCACAATGTGTAACTACTACTTAGACATTCTCATAATGACCATGATGGATGTATAAATCTACCGGCTTCAATTGCACATGCCCCCCGAGTATGTACATGAACCAATCAGGCTGTGGTGCATCTATTTAACACAAAATATCATTGGATGAATTCAGTTGACAATGGTGATAGGCAGCATTAAAATTTTTGTTGGCAAGTGTTTACAAGAGCGTCTTAAAGGTTAAGGAAGAACTCGACAGAAGAGTTGGACCCAGGCTCTTTTGCCTTCTTAGCCGAGGTGTCGTTCACCGACTGAACCCCTCTTCCAAGTCCGAGTCTCACATGCATTTGGGAGAAAGGTGTGTTCTCATGCTGAATGACTTTGTCCCATTTGTGCCTGAGTCCATCAGGTACTGAACCCTTTCTCTCTACGAGCATGTTTCCAGTATAGTAAAGCTTGACAGTAGAGTTGGGCCAGGGCTGCCTTCATTGTCCCGTTTGTGCCTGAGCCCTTCGGGTACAGAACCTTTTTTTTCCCAAGCATTTTTCCGGTATAAGAAAGCTTGACATTAGAGTTGGGACAGGGTTGCATTCTTTGCCGGGCACCCACGATTGGGTCTGGGTCTCTGCCTATAAGGAGCACTGGTAACTAGAAGCTTGTATCAAACTGACAGCACTTGTAGTTCCTATTTCCTTGGAACGGTTTCATTTTCTATTTGCACTTGGTGCTGCCCTCTGCCGCTGTACTGCCCTTTCATTGTACTCAGTATGTTTTGAATCCATAACCTCTGGAACACAAGGCGAACAGCTTAACCACTACGCTAGGGTTATCCTATCCTGCATCATTTTATCAAAAGTTCTTGATGAGTATAACTACTGCTGGTTCCCATGGATTTTTTGTTAAACACACTCTTTACTTAGCCTTATAGGAATCCAGTTTTACTTGTGCCACATTTGATGTGGAATCCACTGACTTGCCATGGATTTCTTGTTAAACATACTCTTTATTTGGCCCTGTACTTGTTCTACTTATACTAATTTAATATAGAGTTCTCTGACTTGCAGCGTAGATGTTTTCACACATTCAGTGTCCACACATACATTATCCACACATGCAGTGTCCACATCAAGTAGGTAGTCACTAAGTAACTTCAGCATGACTTTTATCCATCGCCCTTTCACCAGCCTTGGATCCAAGCCTGTCTGCTATCTCATCCACAACCCACTAGGTTCATACACACATGTGGTTGCATCTGTGGGTCACACTAATGACCCACTAGACAAACCACCCATGCAACAGAAAACCTTAGTAGATGACATGCCGTTATATTGAGGTTATCTTCTTATAGAAGCTTCATGGCATGTCATCTATACAATTATGCTTTTATTTTGTTGTTGAAATGTGTCTCATGTTTGCTTGAATATATTTGAATATATTGAATATATATATGCACCCTCTGTGGTTGGGAGGGAGCCAGAGATGTACTGTGCAGCACTGGGGAGGAGGAAACTGACAGCACTGTTTTTTCCTATGACTGAGACCCATCATAGAGGCACAGTGACTCAGGACGTGACAATCCTTCTGACATGAACATTTGGTTGCATGCCTGGAGCAATAGAGAAGTTCAGCATAACCAGTAGTCAATTGGTGGCAGGGAATGAGCACAGTGAACCCTATCTTGACTACAGTGGCTCAGAGCAGTGCATAGGTTGAAACCTACCTTCCTGGAGGTGTGATAGTTATTCTCTGGCTCTGGTCCAGAGTGGGCAAAAAATCCACACTTCCCAGCAATATAATGCCATTTAATGGCATTGGGTCAAAAGGCATGAGCCCATGGACTGCTGGATCAGCAACCAACCAACCACCCAACTAGGTTCATAGGGTTGTTATATTGAAATCATTAACACCAAACATACCTATTCTCTGTCATATAGACAAATGTGGACAAAAAATTGACTGACTACCATAAGCAAAAATTTGTTATTAATACTAGCAAGACTGTTGTGACAAATGTTTATTTCACATTCAATGGAAGAAAAGGCAACACACCATCTCTTTATGTGAGGCATTCTCATATGTGATTAGTCTCTTTCAGTTTGTTGGAAGTGCTGCTTACACAGTGACTGAAGACAGTACAGAAATTTCTTTCAGTTCAAAAGGTCTGGTTAATGGTATTATGATGACATAATTCCTTTAGCTGTGAGCAGGTAGCTTTTGACAGCACATAGCCTTTCTGACAAAAGTACAGGTCCTCCTCAGTTGGGTAACTGAGGTGACACCTGAACGCGTATAAAGTTTGTTATCTCAAAAATAATTGGGAGTTGTCATTATACTGAGAATTCATCCATAAATGTCTTTATTCCATAATGTCTTCTTCTGTGTTTATTTTCACACTTCTGCTCATTAGCAAGATGTAGTCCAGGAGACATTATGAATTGCATTGTGGTTTGCAATAATAGCACCCTATCTCACCAGTGCTTTTTTCCTAGGAAAAAATGTGGATATATGTACTATGTTAGGAAGCATTCTTTGTGTGACATAAAGTTCTGAATTGTATTCTTTAGAATCCAGATTCTATGTCAGACTTCATCAAAACCTCCGCACAACTCCTCGCTAAGAATACTATAACAATTGTGAATGTTAAAGTAAAAGTATTGTGAAACATACCTGCTCAGGCCCCCTTCTCCAAGTTAATCATGTGCGCTGATCCACACAGTGCCATTATCATGGCTGATGCTTTTGATTAATGGTCACTTTGCATGTACTTTAATTCGCCAGCCAGTAAAAAGCACGGAAATGTTGGCTTAACAAAGATAAATGATGTTTAGGTTTTCACTCAAAACATTATTCTGAAACTTCACCTCTAAATATCCACACCAAAACTAAACTACTCATTTTCTTTGAAAATGTATGCAAATCAGTTTACACAGTTCTTCAGTTGGCACATTGCTTTATTTTATAAATTCATCTGAGATGTAAGGAAAATGTAATATCCATCCTTTTTCCTCCTTGAAAAATGAAAAAACCAAGTAATTAAATCAACATTTCTTTCTACCCAGAGACAGAAATTGTTGCAAAGCCATTGGTACTGTTTGTTGGACCATGGAGTACAGGGAAGACTTCATTGATCAATTATTTGCTGAATATTGAAGACACAGAGGAGAAACTGCACACAGGTATATATACAATTGTCTGTTTGCATTTTTGAAACTTTTGTCAGTCTATAAAATGTGGGATTTTGTTCTGGCACTATATCCATCAGTGTTGTGGTTAGATAAATTCTTCTTCTGCATTTAGCATCTGTGGTCATGCTATACTGTCTTCTCCAGGTGAGAGCGGCTGCCCCATAGCTTTTACCTCATGTCTGTATCCTCTGGCCAGGTCTGCTGTCTCTGCTCTTTGTATGTTGGACAGTCCTGAAGTATGTGTTCCTGGGTCTGGGTTCCGGATCCACGTGGACATTCATCTATGTATGAGATCCTTAATCGGTAAAGGTGACCCAACAGTCTTCAGTGGCCTGTTCTAAGGTGAAATATTGTGGTCTGTTGATATCTTTGGAGGAGATGTATTGCATCATGTTCGTATTCCCCTTCCATTTGTTTCTTCCACTTTGCTGTGTATGTGTTGCTGATTATTGTTTTTACTTCTCCGTAAGACAGTGGGTGTCTGTGTTGCTCCATTTCGCTTTCTGCCTTTGACAGAGCATCCACTTTCTCATTTCCCATGATTCCACGGTGTGATGGTATCCACTGAAGGGAAATAGCTGTTGATTTTTGGATCTGTCTTAGCTCATGTCTGATGTTGTGCAGAAGGCTTTCGTTTCTGTTGCTCTGAATTGATTCCAGTAGGGATCTGCAATCTGTGAATATGGCTATCTTCTTTGGTCTTGGCAGTCCTAGATAGATATTCTAACATCCATGTGTTGCTAGGATTTGAAAGAAGAGCAAATAATTGTGACCCTGTTACCTGCCAGCTATGTTGTAAGAAGTGAGTAAGGAGATTTGAGGGATGGAGTTGGTTGTCCTATCTCATAGAGGGTAAAAGTGACCTATAAACCATGCTGGTCAGATTTTTCTCGCCAAAAGGTGCAGATATCGCATCTAAGCTGTAAGACATGGCACAAAATATTATATTCTCTGGACTACATTCTTCGGTTTTTCTCAATTAAGGTTTTCAACAAGGTGTCCTGATTACATCACAGTTTGTAGTTTTTCTCAAGTAAGGTCTTCAACAAGGTGTCATGATTACATCACAAGCAAGCAGATAAAAGTGTTGCCCATGTGTTTCTTGAGCTAGAAAAGGAAGCAAAGAGTAGTATTGCTGTGACCTGACATTCCTGTTGTAAGAGACAACTAAGGAGTGTATTGGCATGGATTTGCTACCTATCCTGTAGAGATAAAAATGACTAAAAATTGCCATGCTAAAAGTTGGATGTGTTGGGTCATTCCCTCATTGCTGAAATCATTAAATATTAGTGCACGTCAAACATCTCATTCATGCAGTATGTATTTTCTGGTGTCAATAAATGCCAGTACTGTGTAGCGCAGTGGTTAGCACACTGGCTTCGCATATGAATGGTCCTGGTTTCATTTCTCAGTTGAGGTGGAAATGTTTTTAAGACTGCAATGGCTCCCGGGTTGACCCAGCCTAAATTTGGTACTGGATTAATCCAGGAAGTAAAGACTGCGAGGGAGAGGAGATGGCTACTGCCCTCATATAACAGAGTCACTGAAATGTGATATTGCTTAGATCTCACACCCCTACATCATTAATAAATGCTATGAGTTGACATTACTACTTACTGCGAAAATCTCTTATTTTTGTAGCCCCAGAAAAGGAATCAACACAGGAGGAAAGTAATTGGGGAAAGAATTTAGTACAGCCGAGATCAGTTTCTGACAACAATGTTGCACCTGAAAGGTTAACACAACCTCAGAAACTCTTACCCATTTTCTTCTGGCTGACTGGGAAATCAACTGCACTATAATTTGATCACTGTAAAAGGATACATAAGTTCAGACCTTGCAACTAATCACAAAATGATTCATTTTATAAATTGCCACAAGACAACACTGACAAATAAAATTATTGTGCGTGATGATTTCTTTTCATATCCAGAATCCGCTGAAGACTGATGTGTCAGACAATTGGCGCAAATAAAACAGACACAACATATTTCCATTCTCTGGACTACATTCTACTGGAAATCTAGTAGGACCAATGTCCTGCTACAAGAGAGATCCAGCTGGAGTTTGAGAATGAGCGATGAAAAAGATATCCAGAATAAAAGAACTGGGATTGAAATGTGATGCTGCCAGAAATGAGAACTAGGCATTACTGCAGACTTCGAAGATTTGTAACTATCAGTCATTATGTAATGGTGCATCAAGTGAAGAAGATCTGAGCAACTATGGAGGTTAACAGAGTGCTATGATGATCATCCAACGACTAGCTAACCACAGGACAAGTAATGTAACTTATACCAGTTCCATTTTGTTTTGTCATTTTGTTATAGGAGCAGAACCGACAACCACAGACTTTGTTGTGATCCAGAATGGGACACGGTATCGCACGATGACAGGCATGCAATTGGTCAGTGACCAGAGCAAAGCTTTTGCTTCTTTGGAGAAATATGGCCAGGTATGAATATCTGTAACCGAACAGATTGTTTTTGTAGTATCATTATGTATTTCATACTACATTTTTTCATGATCTGAATTATTTTTGGGGATATAACTTACCTTTTACTCACTGAGGAACATAGGTGCTCAATAAATCTCTTCCATCTAGTCCTATCTTTAGCTAATGCTTCCATGTCTTACCCAACCTTTGTGCGTCTGCCTTCTACTCAGAGGTGATAAAAACATAATTGTATAGATGAAGTGATTTGAGGATTCCACAGCAGGAAAGCCTCACTATATATCAATTAATCAAATGCCATGCTGAATGGCGTAGGCGGTCATGTTTCTCCATGACTCTCTGTCTCTTGTGTTGTCAATAAGCTCGGTTGGTGAGCTTCTACAGTGCCACAATACAAGTCCATTACTATATATGCGTACCATTAACTAGGGGAAAGTGATGTGAGACTTTCAGAACAACAGGTAAGTGCACTATATATGCTTATCATTCTATTCTATTGTCATCTATTATCACATTTCCACGGGGTGCAAAGGGAACGCATTGCTCTAGGTGGACCCAGGGTTAGCAGATAACTAAGATCCCAAATGTACCTCCACGTGGTGCACCCTGGAAACAGAAATACAGCAGCTCGAGCTGATTCTGGCCAAATCTTTTGAGGATCGTGTCCGAGAATGTGGAGGTAGCAGATGGAAAGAGATTTGACTGCACAAGAGACAGACAATATCTCCGACACCACCAGCATCACCACATATAGCGACACCGTCGACATACATTGAAGCTAGTCAGTCCAGTCCGAACATTGGAGGAGCGGCCAATGTAAAATGCACGTAAAGGTAGATGCATGGCGAGAGACAAATAGATTTCATACCGAGTACAATGAAAGGGCAGAACAGCGCTAGAGGGCAGCACGAACTGCAAATAGAAAGTGAAAAGTCCCTAGGAAAGGGAAACTACAAGCTCTGTCAGCTCGAGTCGAGCTTCTAGTTACCTGTGCTCCTTACAGGCAGAGACCCAGACCCATCCATTTGCGTTTGGTAAAGCAAGAATACCTAATCCAACTCTTATGTCGAGCCTTCCTAAACCGGAAATATGCTCGCGAAGAGAAAGGGTTCTGTACCCGATGGGCTCAGGCACAAACGGGACAACGAAAAAGCCCTGGCCCAACTCTACTGTCATGTTTTCCTACACCGGAAATACACTTGAAGAGAGAAAGGGTTCAGTACCTGATGGGCTCAGGCACTATTGGGACAAGGACGCTCAGCTCGAGAACGCCTTGCTCTCAAATGCGTGGTGTGAGACTCGAACTTGGACAAGGGGTACACGATGTCGGTGAATGACACCTCGGCTAAGAGGGCGAAAGAGCCATGGTCCAACTCCTCTGTTGAGTTCTTCCCCTTAAGGAACCAGGCTCACGGATGAGAAACGGTTCGGTACCCAATGGGCACAGCACGTCCAATTACACGAGGCGAGTTCATAGACAGTGGAACACCTCGTGCGAGTCAGACGAGAGCAAAAATCGTCTGGGCGAAGAGTCGCCACTACGCGTGCCTGGAGACAGATATAGAGGCTGTCACAGGCTAAGGGTAACCCACCCGAATTGTCAAGGCATGCCGAAATCGGATGTGCTTGGCCTACAAGTCGCATAACGGTGGCACAATGTAATCACGCTCCCGGCGGAAATCACACGGATATCCGTGATGGTTACAATGGAGCGAACACAAAACAAACAAATAAACATCACATTTTCACTTGTGCTGTTAAACATCGTGGGGGGGGGGGGGGATTTTGAGTTTTTTTTGTGTCCATTTGAGTTGCATTGGCCATGGTAAGTTTGTGTCTATTTAATGTTTCTTTGATTGTCTCTGCCCATCTAGTTCTTGGTCTTCCTCGTGCCCTGTAGCCCGGACTTCTGCTGATGTATGCACGAAGGGCTGTTTGCGCAGGTTTCATTCTCATGACATGACCAAACCATCTTGTTTGCTGCCTCTCGATATAGTCTTGACTTGAGATAGTCTTTATTTCTTTTCTGACATCTTCATTTCTGTTTCAGGTGAACGAAAGAAGAAGTCCCATGTTTAAAAGTATCACCTCTGAGATCAATGAAAAATCTAATGTCACCTTACATATCAATTATTAAAGGGTCTAAATGAACACTCTCTTCCCAAGTATAACTTGAAGGATAATATAATATTGTAAATGTTACCATAACACTAAGGATAGTATAATATTGTCAATGTTACCATAACACTAAGGATAATATAATATTGTAAATGTTACCATAACACTAAGGATAGTATAATATTGTCAATGTTACCATAACACTAAGGATAATGTAATATTGTCACTGTTACTAATAAAAAATAATCTATTAATTTTCTTCACTTCTTAGTTTTGTTAGTGCAGCACTTTCTACTTTGTCAGATATCCTCTGATACTTTGTTGTATATTCTCTGACACTTTTTCAGATATTCTCTGACACTTTTATTACTATTTAATTCTTCTATGTTTTTCATTTTAATTCCTTCTGAGCATGTGTTACACTTGCGACATCACAGATCTGACATAATAATTTCCTCTTTATTACTGTTTGTTGTCATGGTTTACTTCTTGTGGTATAGCCTGTATAGTAGTTTTAAATAAGCTAGGAAGCCAGTAAAAATAGCTTGGCAAATTATGTATTTTTTCATCCCTGATACAAAGTTAAAAATTTGTATTTTTATATTCTTTATTCTTTTTGAATATGTAGGATCTGGGTGACCCTTTATGGATGTGAATCATGGATGATAAACAAAAATGCCAATATTATCTGGAGGCTACTGAAATGTGGTTTTTTTAGAAGAATAATGAAAATTTCATGAACAGTAAAAAAAAAACTAATGTAGAAGTCCTGAAAGATGCTGTAGTAAAATAACAAATATAAGCAAAAATTAGAAGCAGACAGTCAAGATTTATAGGTTTGTATGATGAGAAGAGCAAAACATGAACACTTAGTAACCACCAGAAAGATCATGGGGAGAAGACAAAGAGAGAAATTGCTGAATGCTTTGTTACTTGGCATTAGAGAATATCACCAACTGTCATTAACAACACATGAAACTGAGAGTTGCAGAGAAACATGGTCTCCTATGCCACTGGGCATGGCACTTGATTGATTGATATAGGGCAAATTTTTTTTTTTTTTAAATTTGATGTTTTTGTTACAACTGCCATTCATTAAGTCTATTCTTTGTTTACTTTCACCAGGGATTTATTCAGAAATTGCAAGGTATTGAGATGAAATGTGACCTTCTAGAACTTGTCACTCTTGTAGATACACCAGGTATAATTGAGAACAAGAAACAGCAGGAAAGGGGATATCCCTTCTCAAAAGTGTTTGAGTGGTTTCTACAGCGGGCAAGTTTAATCTTCCTTGTATTTGACCCCTCCAAACTGGAGGTTGGCTCAGAACTGGAAAGTGTATTTAATCAGGTCAGTGTAGTTAGTTTTTTTAATGTAATGAAGCACGTTAATAACACACCACCTGTATAATACAGGAACAGAGTGTGAAATGTAAATATAAGTGTTTACATATTTGGAATCTTTATTAATTTTCCTATGAATCCATGCTAGTAATTAATTCTTGCATGTGAGTGTTATGTAATACATTTCATGCTGTGCAGGTAAGGGAGAAAACGAAAATGGCAACTTATAATAAAAATCTTTCACACTAACCTTGGTATCTGGTATGTCCAATGTATGCTTGCAAACAAGTTTGAAAATGGCTCCTCATGGAAAGCACAAGAGGAAATTCTGAGGAATAAAATCCCATTCATATAATCCCATTCAAGAGCTTTTTGCTCTTGAAAATTTGCAGAACCTTTCCTGTAGTCCAAGCTTGTCCCCACAGATGTTCTATAGGGGACATGTCTGGTAATAGGAGAGGCCAATCAATTGTCACAATGTTCTGCTGCTGTAGAAATGGTTGTATAATATGTGCGTTATCCTGCTGGAGAAGCTGCAAGTCTGGATAATTTATGAACGTGAGAACAACCGATGCACCCAAAACCTCATCTCTATATCTCACAGCATTAACATTTCCACGGAAGATGTGCAGAGGCAAGTGATGGTGAAAACTGAATTCTCCCAAAATGTGAATACTGCCATCTTCAAATCGGTTGTGCTGACAAACACCACAATCTGCAAAGCAGCGTTGCTAAATCCGCATATATCCATCAGCAAAGAGGTGGTTGAATCTGCTCTCATCAGTGAATAGGACAGCATTTCACTGCAGTCTAGTCCATCTAATATGTTGCTCTGCCCATTGTAGGTGCTGCTGACGACGTCTGTGAGTCAAGATTGGCCCACATCTGCCCATTATTGCTCTTGCTGTTTGGTAATTACTAAAAAGGTTACTAGAAATACCTATCGGTGCAAAACAAAAGTAAATAACAATAAAACAAAGGACAAGGACAATTATCCACGTATCGGTCGAACCGGGACCTTTTTCAAGACACAATAACGAACAATAAAAATATTGAAAACTAAGACGACTTGGACTCTTGCTGTTTGACTTGCCAGGAGGGAACTTAGGTGACTCGGCACAATATACCGATCTTGCACAGGGGTATTAACTCGTGGTTGGCCATTCTGAAGTCTATCCCGGGCATTGTCAGTGGTTCTGTAACATTCATTTAGGTGTATAATAGTGATGTGGTGACAATTCATCCTCTTGACAATGGCACGTGAGCTCATTCCTGTCTCCAACATAAAAATGGCTCGTAGGCATTTTCAGATAGTCATGGCATTTCAAGCACATGTACTGGGTGTTTTGTCTCAACTGCATTTTTGTAGCGAGTATACTGCGACAATTCCTACCCATTTTCAGGGTCATAGCTGCTGGAAATCGTGTTGCACATGTAATTTTCATGTCTGTACACAAACCTGCGGGTTGACTTATGCACTTTTCATTCCGGTAGCCACCATTCGCTCTCTACCTCATGACAGACAAGAGGAAAATTCATTCTCACACTTTTTTCCCAGCTTCTCGACAACAGTATATATATGATGCAGCACAATTGCAGCAATTCTCGCCTATGACATCTATGAGGACTTTCAGGCAAAGAAGGACACTGGTCGCCATGATCAACCTAGAAGCTGCTTACAACAGAGTCAACTTCAGCCAGCTGATACATTTACTAAGCAAACTCAGCATCAACTCATGGATAATTCGATGGATAGCAATGGTGTTAATGTCCAGACCTGTTGCTCCGAGATTGGGATCCGGGACATCAGAGATCAGAATTATAGTACTGGGATTGCCACAGGATCGTCACTATCACCTGTACTCTTTAACATCTATACTTACAAAATAGCACAGCTACAGGAGGCTGGACCATACTAACATATGCGGATGACCTCTTGCTGTACAAGCACGAAACAAAAGAGACATGATTGATGGCGTCCAGAGTAATCTCAAACATTTCTCGCTCTGATGCACTGACTACAAGGCTGTCATCAATCCCACCAAGGCAAAGATAGTCTGGTTCTCGCTGAACAACAACATGGTCTGAAAAACAAGGTATTGGATAGCAGAAGCAGAAGATACCCTACTCAGAGTTTTTGAGCTAGAGGAAGTGGGAAGTTGCTGTGAATGGGTGACATTTGGCAAAGATAGAAAGTTATTGAGATCAGTTGTGATACAGATGGGAAGAGAGTGTCTCAACTTGGCTGCCAACAGAATAGAGGAAATGATCAAAGAATTCATACTACAGCACTCTAAGCCACACAATACAATAATTTACACAGACAACTCAGTTACACAAGAAACAAACATGTGTGGTTGGGGTTTCATGGCTTACCAAAATGGCAAGAAATTAGCTGAGAAGTCAGCTGCATACCCCACTACAACATCGAGTATGAGAATGGAAATAGAAATGGTGACAGCAGCTCTCACTTGGCTAGCAACATAACTACCAACAGACTCAGTGATTCTATCGGACTCTCAAAGTATGCTGCGCAAGATAGAAAAGTGTATGATCAGAACTGAATGGGTCACTCTGCTCAACAAAGCGCAGAGCATTACATGGATCTACTGTCCAGGTCATGCTGGGGATGTGTTGGCTGATTAAGCCTTGGTGAACAGCACCGAGACAAGAAGAGACAGGATTGAATTGATTAGAGCAGTCATTGATACCCTACGAAAAGACGAGGAGGAGGTCGAATGAGACAATGTACATATTCAGATAATGGTAAAATGGAAGGAACTACAGGCGATGGGAGAAAGTGTTCCCTCTCCAGAAAGATAAGAAGAACGCATAATTAGCAACTGACTGGGACACAGAGCATATATGGGAATGCCCCCAGTGCTGTGACGCTTATTCCTAATCAAGAATCAAATATGTATAATAGTGGTGCTTTTTAAATTCCATTCGAAGGATATGGGGGGGGGGGTTATTTCTGACGATACATTATTGTTGTAACGATGTATTATTAATTATAACAGCTTTTAGCGATATTATATTTTGTATGAAACATCTTTTCAATATAAACTAAACATACCGCCCGACATGATGCTTAAAAGTTACAAACAATTAATTATAATTTGAAAAGCAATTTTCAACATTTTTTAAAATTATATCGTCCGAGTACTTATAATCATTGAGAAACATTCAGCCAATCAAATTACGTCAATTCTAGTATAGTAAATTACTCAATATTAAACACTCATATTATATAAATATTAATATTTAAATGTCAAATTTGATAAAAATATTGTATATTTAATATATAAGAAAGGAATTAAAATTTCAATGAATTTCTGCGTAATATTAATGGGGGGAAAATCATTTGTGACGATCGTTCGTTTATTTTAAAATGTGTCTGAGGGCCACAAAATATCCAATGTTAGGCCGCATACGGCCCGCGGGCCGCTTTTGCCCACCCCTGAAGTAGAAGAAGAAATTCAATTTCTATCTATTCGCTAAACTCTTTATTGCCTTTCAGCGTCAGGCGTAGAAGAGTTTTTTGGAGATATCCCTTGTGTGTGGTGAGTATATTGTGGAATTTGTCGCCTCTTTTATTTCAGTGGTCCATAGTTTTCAAGGTCAGCCTCTAGGTCTGCCTTCACTGTATCTGTGTAGTATAGCTTGCTGTGGTATGCTGTCTCGTGGTAGTCTTCAGATGTGTGCAAACCATTTGATCTGTTGGCTCTTAATATATTCCAAGATTGGGGTGGTGCCAGTTCTTTGTCTAATGTCCTCATTTCTCACTCTGTCTCTTAGCGATATTTCTAGGATTCTGCATAAGCATGCCATTTCAGCTGTCACTAGTTTACATTTGTCTTGTGCTGTCGTTGTCCATGTTTGGCATTGGTAGCACAGTGTTGGCATAATAATCGTTTTGAATAGTGTTATTTTGGTGTTTAAATCTACATTTTTGTTTCTGAAGATTGGTGTAATTTGCCCTAGGGCTTGGTATGCTTTACTACATCTATTGTGTATTTCTTTACTGCTCTTGTCGTCTGTTGTTATATTACTTCCTAGATATGTGAATTCTGTCACTTGTATAAGTCTGTTGTTTCCAATATATTGTGTCATTCTGTTCTTCCTATCTTCATTACTTCGGTCTTTTTCTATATTTATCTTTATGTTAAAGGTTTGGCATGTTTGATGTAACCTATTTGTTTTTGTAGTTGCTCTTCTGATGATGCTACTAGTGCTTGGTCGTCTGCAAATAGCAATTCGTTTAAGTTATCCTTCAGGTTATTTTCTTCCATTGTCTTTGCTACTTTGCAGATGTGATCTACTGGTATGTATGTTATAAACAATAAGGGGAGATTGTACCCATCCCTGTCTCACTCCCGAGTGGATTTGAAAATGATCGGATTCGCCTGGGCTCGTTCTTACTGCTCATTGACTATTGATGTATATGCTCTGACATCAACTTCTACTATGCTATATATAAAACTAAATAGGAATTCTATATGTAAGTCACATGTAGGTTAGTCCACATTGGCAAGTTGTCAGAATCCTTTCTTTTTCTTCTTCTGCATTTTTTCTCATACCCATTCAGATTAGTAAGATGTAGCCTGGAGAACAGAGTGCTTTGTGTCATAGTTTCAGTTTTGCTGTTTTATCTGCACCTTTTGGCCTGACACATCCAATTTAAGCATGGCTCCTGGGTCCCCTTAACACTGTATTGGATAGCCAATTCCACCCCCACAACCTCCTTAGCTGCCTCTTATGACATGTATGGAAGGCAAACAGTGTTGCTTTTCATGTTTGAGTCCTGACAAAATGCGATTGTATACAATAATCATGACATTCAGCTTTCCCCTGACAACACATAGGAGGTCAGAGCCGTTTAAAGTTAAAACAGGAGCCGGACAAGGATGTTTACTTTCCCCAACAATCTGTCTCATGTTATAGATTGGGAAATGACACAAACTAAAAAGAAATTAAAACAAGAATACAGTGGATATTTGATAAGCAATTGAAGGAGGATCTGTATTTTGACCTATGTCTACCATCACACAAACAACAGAAGATCTAAGTTTCACATGAAAAGTTTATTTAGTCACTTCAACGTGTTGTCCTTGTTATCACGTACTTACAGATAAAATATTTAATTCCGTGGATTTATTATGAGTAAAATATATAAAATGATTTACATTACTAAAAAACTATTTTTTTGCAGATCAAGGTTTATGAAGCCAAGCTAAAAATTCTTCTCAACAAAGCAGACACGATTAAACAACAAGAATTGATGAAAGTGTATGGTGCACTTTTTTGGAACCTGGCTCCTCTTATCAATTCAGTGGAACCACCAAGAGTTTATGTAGGGTCATTTTGGTCAAAAACTAACACTAATCACTCCCTGGCCACACTTTTCTTGGAAGAGGAGCAGACACTAATGCTTGATCTTCATCGTGTTATTGAAAATTGGGTTCAAGACAAAATAGCTTATGTGCGCAGACATGCTTATATGGTACGTCTTCATGCTCTAGCAGTGGACAGCTTTATACAAGCATTTAACCAGAATTGGAGTGTCTTATCACTGATCTCTAATAGTGATTTTTTATTACATGATATTATTAATAATCCAGACAAATACAACATATTCCAGAATATTCTGAAACAAACTGATATCAGTATGTATGATTTACCAGATGCCAAAACATATAAAGAGTTTTTCTCTATTCACCAGTTTCATTCATTTCATCCTTTAAGTTATTACTGCCCTCGATTCACCTGCTGCTGTGATAGTGACATGATTACATACGCAATAAGTGAGGAACTTCCGAAGCTCTTAAATACATTCAAAGATCATCTGAGCCAGAAATATTGTACTAAGGAAACTTGTTGATAATAAATTGTTTGGGAAGGAGTGCTAGAAATATGATTAGGAATGTCAACATTTATTCATTATAGGCACATGTTTGTAACAATAACAACAGATCAGGATATGAAACAGGGTGTTCGAATTTCACCATTAAATGGTAAAATTTAGCCATTTTGTAACACATTGTCTATGCCAAGCTGCTCTCAGCCACTCAGGGGTCATTAACTGTGGCGATAAGCAGGTCCGAGTGACTTACAATAGTACTGGCAATGATGACTGTTTAATTTAATTAATGTCATATTAATCTGATTGAAAAAACTAAATAATCACTAGAAGACCTTGGTGTGAGGTAAACATTGAATCAATTAATATATGAACAGTTTAATTATATTTTTACACTTTCCAACCATTAGAAATTTGTTTACTATAGAAAATAGTGATAGTCATACAAAGATCACATATTTCTTGCATAGCCTCAAACAAATTAGAATTATGTTCCAACAGTTGTATGATACTTCCAATGATGAGGAAAAAAGCAAAGAGGCAGGCGATTCTATCATCAGTGATAGATAATGGTAGTAGTGATGTAAGTAGTGACGATTGTAAAGATGTTCTAACCCTAGATGATCACAGCACACAAATTATGCAAGGAATCCAAGTCCAGAAAGAGATATTGCTAAACATAATGTAATTCTGAAGCGAGCTAGAGAAGAGTGACTGTCAGAAGCGACTGAGGGTGCAGAAACCAGTAATAATAGTTTTGCACCATCTTGTCTACCAGCTGTGCAAGTTAATCTAGACACATCTTCTTCTATACTAGGTTATTGGCTCTCGTTACTGACACCAGATGTGTTGTATTCATTGATGAATGATAACAATCAATATGCTGCAGCTAAGATTGCAAAATATATATATAAATACACATATATATATATATATATATATATATATATATATATATATATATATATATAGGGTAGTGTGGGGCAGCATTGCACACTTTTCACTTTTTTTGCATATTTTGACAAATAGACTTAACTATGTGAGACCAAACTGGCAGCAGTGTGCAGCTTATCCATCCATCTAACAATAGTGAGGGTATTTACAACATACAATCACGTTTAGTCTGTAGAATGAGATTTTATTAGCATGAGTAAAACGCCACCTTTGCCTCAATTTTTGGGGCAAAAACAATTATGGAGTCACGGGAGAATTGACAAAAACAACAAAATAACAATGTCACTTCCTATCTTAACATAGCCAGTCATAGTGTGGGAAAATTATAGAGCACAAAGACTAGGCCTATGTATCTTTATGTAACTTTAATATGAAAAAAAGTAAATGTGAAACACAAAATTAATACAGAGAATGAGCGCTTAGATCCGTTTGAAACTATAACAACGTGTTGGAGTGCTCTATAAAGCGTTCGACTATAATTTTAACTATCTAGGAATAGCGGAGATCGTGCATCTAGTCAGTGGAGATCGTAGAACTATGACCGACGGAGAACGTGCATCTATGACCGGCAGAAATCATGCATCTATGAATAGTGCAGATTGTGCATCTATGACCGATGAAGATCGTGCATCTATGACCAGCGGAGATCGTGCATCTATGAACGGCAAAGAATGTGCATCTATGACAGACAGAGAACGTACATCTATGAATAGCGGAGATCGTGCATCTATGAATAGCGGAGATCGTGCATCTAGGTATAACGGAGATTATGCCACTATGTATAGTGGAGATTGTGCCACTATGTATAGTGGAGATTGTGCATTGGCGGAGGTCGTGCATCTATTATTGGCTGAGGTCGTGCAGCTATAACCGGCAGGGATTGTGCATCTATGAATAGCGGAGGAATAGCAGAGATTGTGCATCTATTATCGATGGAGATCGTGCATCTATAGCAGCAACCTCTTCATTTTCAGTCAACGGCATCATTTTCTCAATTTTCCGTTTGTAATTCCTAAAAAGAAACATAATGTTACAATAAAATATTGGTTTAAATATTTGGCAACATGAGGTGGGAAGTGACTGGGGCAAACATGCGCAGTGAGTTTCATAAAATATCATGAAAACACAAAGTATCTTGACAAGGTAACGTGCTTAATAACTTAACAATACAATATATGTTTCAGTTTAGATATGTAAAATAACATGAAGTAATGATAACAGAGGACAAAGAGTGAGAAGTTGAAAAAAAGTTAGATCGAGAACGTTAAAAAATGAATTTACCTCATAGATCAAAATGACCTGCCCATGACCGATGAAAATTCGGTTTGTGACAGAAACGGATGTTAGCGTCTGGCGTGGCCACGTGGTTTGCGGGGAAAACCCATAGTGCCGAAAAAAATTGGCTGCTAATCTTTGCCACGTGTGCTTTGCTACCCCACGCTACCCTATATAATATTTATATATCAAGCTTCAGCTATCTCAAATAGGTCAATGCTTGCTGACTGGACACGTATAAATAAATATGCAATATTAAAATTCCTCGCTGTGGTAACATTCATAGGTTTAGACCAAAAAATCATTGGTAAAGAACTTCTGAGCAAATAAAGTGCACAATTGCGCTCTGGTATAGTAGCATGTTCTTCAGGCTCAGATCTGAGGCTATATATCACACCATGATGTATGTTGGAGATGTCGAAGCAAAGGAAAGGATCCAGTTAAACCATTTGTAAATTTACTTGTAGGAAAATTTCAAAATAGATTTTATCCTATTTAAGACTGGGCTATTGATGAGTTGGTAATTGCATACAATTGATGCTTGAAGCTTAAACAGTATAATGCCAGCAAACTACCCGGTAAGCAGTATCATTTAAAACCTTAGAATTATGTGACTCATTTACAGGGTATGCCTATACATTGTTGCCTTATTTTGGGGGAAAATCCTTTTACAGATATTTGGATGACTCATCAGTAAGCCAGATGGTGAAAGTGTGTGATGTTTTCCTTGCAAGGAATTGTAATAGATCATCTTGTAGTTGCTGACAGATACTTTACAGTTGAGACATTGATTATGTAACTTTTCTTCTTCTGCGTTCTTCTTCTGCATTCGCTCTCATATAACCACAACGAATATATCATGTGATTTCTGCCAGGTAGCGTGAAGTACATTGTGCTGCAAGTTCCACAGTAGGACTGTGTTATTTGTACCTCGATTGGCCACTTGTGGTCAGGACTTCCAAGGTCCAGCACATCCGTTTTCATCATGTCTTTAATTCGGGTAGGCTTCCCTAGTCCATGACAGCCTGTCTATCTGTCGCCGGGCACGCTGGTGTGTAGTGCCTCTTCGCCAAGACGCTTGTCGAGCACGTCTATCTGGTACGAGGTGTTCCACCGTCTATGAACTCACCTCGTGCAATTGGACGTACTGTGCCTGTGCCCATCGGGTACTGAATCGTTTCTCATCCGCGAGCCTGGTTCTGTATGAGGAAGAACTTGCCAGAAGATATGGACCCTGGCTCGTTCGCCCTCCTACCCGAGGCTTCGTTAACAGACATCGTGAACCCCTCTCCCAAGTTCGAGTCTCACACCACGCGTTTGAGAGCAAGGCGTTCTCGAGCTGAGCGACCTTGTTCCCATAGTGCCTGAGCCCATCAGCTACTGAACCCTTTCTCTCTGCAAGTGTATTTCCGGTATAGGAAAGCTTGATAGTAGAGTTGGGCCAGGGCTAAAATCGTTGTCCCTTTTGTGCCTGAGCCCATCAGGTACTGAACCCTTTCTCTCTGCAAGTGTATTTCCGGTGTAGGAAATCTTGACAGTAGAGTTGGGCCAGGACTGCCATCATTGTCCCTTTTTTGCCTGAGCCCCTCAGGTACGGAACCGTTTCTCTTCGCGAGCATATTTCCAATTTAGGAAAACTCGACATTAGAAATGGGTCAGGTCTTCTTGCTTTTCCGAACTACCATGATTGGGTCTGGGTCTCTGCCTATAAGGAGCACAGGTAACTAGAAGCTCGTATCGAGCTAACAGAGCTTGTAGTTCCCCTTTCCTAGGAACTTTTCCCTTTCTATTTGCAGTTCGTGCTGCCCTCTGCCGCTGTTCTTCCTTTCATTGTGTCATTGTACTCAGTATGACATCTATTTGTCTCTCGCCATGCATCTACCTTTATGTGCTTTTTACATCGGCCACCCCTCCAATGTTCAGAATGGACTAACTGGCGTCACTGTATGTCGACAGTGTCGTTGTATGTGGTGATGCTTGTGGTGTCAGAGATATTGTCTGTCTCTTATGCAGTCAAATCTCTTTCCATCTGCTACCTCCACATTCTCGGACACGATCCCCAAAAGATTTGGCCAGAATCAGCTCGAGCTGCTGTATTTCTGTTTCCAGGGTGCACCGCGAGGAGGTACATTTGGGATCTTGGTTATCCGCTAACCCTGGGTCCGCCGAGAGCAATGTGTTCCCTTTGCACCCCATGTAACTTTTCAATAAGGTATTCATTATACTGACACTGTCAATATGAATACAAGAAATGTTTCTGTTCAATTGAGAATCCTCACTCTTGAGCACCAAGAAGCCAAGTGGTACCAAAATAATGATGGGACTCAGATGTGTGTTGCTTAGCGAGATAAAAAGGCAAAGAAGTCATGCATTATAGTGTCTACTGACACAACGGTTGAGATGGTCCAAGTCACAACTCACAACTTTTCGACAATGTAGTCAAAAAGCAAATACTAGTGCACACTATAATTTGTGAATGTGTCCACAATGATCACATGGTGACATACCAGGTACTACTTTGGAAATTATCGAAGGAAAATCATAAAGTGATTGAAAAAGATATTTTCTACTGAATTCTTGAAGTAAGCAAATGCCCATATATTGTACACCCTGACTCATCCAGATGACAAAGTAATACCTTTCAAAGTTTTCAAAGACATATTGATTGATAGACTAAAAAGGCTATCTCAGTAATGCTACAAGTGCTCACAACTATTAGCAGCAATAAGGTGGGCAGCACATTGAAAGAATCAAACAATATAAAAAGATTTCAGGGTAAAACATTTTGTGGATTGCAGTGATAAAGATGCAGTATGCTCAACTCTTGCAAAAAGAATCCAAACACACTACTGCATCCATTGCCCATAATGTCCACATTTGCCAAAAAACTGCTTGAAGTTTATCATACTTATAATCCATCAAGTGCCACCCATTAAAGATTATTATTTTGTATACAGTATAAATAAATGTTTCATGTAAGAATTTTTCACATTGCCCTATGTATTTTTTAAAACTTTGAGACTTTTTTATGGCGGTGTGGATTTTATTATAGGCCTATGTCACTAAGAGTGTAGGTTTTATTATTTATGTCACTAAGAGTGTAGGTTTTATTATTTATGTCACTAACAGTGTAGGTTTAATATTGATGAAGTTCTTGGGCTTCATTTATTACAAAATGGATATGTCACCTGAAGGTCATCAAGAATAAGACCTATTGTGATTATGAACCTCTGAAATTGACTAAGATGACACTTTGTACCTTTTTGTGTGTGTGTAAAAATAATTAATATTTATTATAAAATACAAATAACTACGTGGTATATCTAAGTACCATTCATATTATTCGCTGAAATTAATAGCACATTCATTTCCCTTCAAAATTATTGATCATACATCAAATATGTTCTATATTAATAAAACTACAATGCAGTTTCTGTATCCATTATCTGGGAAGAAAATACAAAATAATCACTCCACAGAATGCTGATGAGTTAAATGCCACTGCTATGAAATTTGGGTTCTTATTTGGAACCATGACCCCTAATGTGATTATTAATTTGATTATTCCCCTTGGCAATGTTTGCCAATTGACATTTATCAATTATTATTATTTTTTAGGGTTAGGCTTAAAGTTTGGGTTAGTAGATGTTTGTTTTTTTACATAACTAACTCTAAATAAATTTACATTAAAATTAATAGGCGTAAAGGTTAAAACATAAACTTAGAAACATTGCCAAGAAAAATAATCACATCGGGGGGGGGGGGGGGGGGGGACATGAGTTACAAACAAGGACCCAAATTTTTTACATTTTTATTTGTTATATAAATGTATAAAATTTAGGAATTTGGCCATATTTTACTTTAAATCTGACTGTAATCAATTTCTACAAACTGACCACCCTGATGTCAAAGGAAGCACCTTGCTCTAGTAACAGACAAATCTTTTTAAATATAAAGCTTCCTATTTTGCACTATATTCCCATGTTGCCTAAAAGTCTCCCTGCACCCCTTAACAGGAAAACATGCAGTAACGAAAGTTCCCATGTGGCTGCATTTTTTAAGTTGGCTATAAGCCAGTTTGGTGTTGGGGTGCGTGCTCAGTAATTTAATATTGTAAATAATATTAATAGCATATCCTATTCAGGATAGCAATCAACCCAGCATTTTTTGGCTGTAGTGATTTTCTAGCAATATAAATATACATTCAATAGTTTTCCATTGCTGTCTGAATGACCTGAATACTCAAATTCCTGTGGCGGGATTTGAACCTGGTACCTTCGCTGTCACAGCCACTCTCTGGACACTATTGTACTATTATCCCAAAAGGCAGTCATTGCTGAATATCTTCTAACAGATTAATATGGTCAATATAAATATTTAACTTAATTACATTTTAAAATGTTAATTTTTGTTCAGTGACAGTGGGTAATGAATTTTTAATATATAATAACCAAAGTGCCAGAGGATACCTGACCAAAGAAAGTGCCAGAGAATAAATGTATTTTTAATATATTATACAGATTTTTCATATTTTATTATAATTTATTCAGCAGAGAATATGTTTTAACGAGATTATTTTAAAATGACCTTATAAAAAAGCATCACAGATGAAAGATCTATGACAAGAGGCAAACAGAAAAACAAAGTTTTATTAAGAAGCTATATTTTTCCAGTGGCAAATATGGTTGAAAGACATGGGCAATGACATCTGCAATGGAAAAGAAAATATCAGCATTCGAAATGAAATGTTATAGAAAGGTCAAAAGAATATCGTGGATAGAAATACAAACCAATGTGAACATCTGCAAAGATCTGAACATAGAAGAAGAATGGCTCCTCAAAACTATTAAAAAATAACCTAGCACATTTTGGACATATAAAATAACACAATGGTTTAGAAAGCTTAATAATGGGTGGAAAAGTTCCAGGAAAGAGAACTAAGACTATGATGGATACAGAATATCAAAGATCTTCTGAACATGATACTGGAAGAGACTTGGCAGCTTGCACAGAACATAGAGGCTTACAGTCTTCTTCTTCAGCGTTCATTCTCAAACTCCTGCTGGATCTCTATTGCAGTAGGACAATGGCCCTATTAGATTTCCAGCAGGATATACTTCAGAGAATGGAAATGCGTTGTGTCACCGTTTTATTTGTGCCAATGGCCCGACACATCCGTCTTCGGTGGGTGAGGCTTACAGTGAGGACAATGTTCTGTAAAGGACATGTCACATATACAGACTACAATTTTGTTGTACTCTACAGATGGACATGTTAAACAATGTGTTTCTGCAAACTGCATGATAAAATCACGTATGCTATATTTTGTACTTATGTATTGGAAAGAGCAGACAATACCACAGTATTTTGTATGCTCTGTCTGTGCAGACTCAGGAGGGTTAGGAAACACTAGGTTTCAGACAGAAGATGACAGAATACTGAAGGATCTACTTTATAGAGAATTAGTCTGGGAAAAGATCTCATGGTCAACCTCAACTTCTGTACAAAGATGTATACAAAATGCATGACACAGGCATTGATATGGAATCATGGGAACAGGATGTCATAGATCATTGAGGGGCAAAATCAGGAATGGTATACAGACAAGAAGAAAGCAATAGCAGTTCATTCAAGGGCTGAGCAACTAAGATGACACGCAGCAGCATTAAAATCGTACAATCGGGTTTGTGATTCCTTGTACATACTGTAGAAGACTCTTAGTGACTCCAGTTGGTCTTGTGAGTCACATTCATCATCGCCATGGAATGTAGATTATATTTCTTACAGCACAACAAGAATGCTATCATACGGAAATATGTCTACTATCTTATATTTTCTTGACAATAAGATGGTTTTTTTTGGTGTGTTAATTTGGCTGCTTGAAACAGTACAAAACGTTCATAACTTGTCTCTTTTTGTAACCGCCAACTTTCTTCTATGGTTAATTTTATGATGTCTACTCTATGTACATAAAATTTACTTCTTTTCAAGATGTAATCTAATACTATTTTAGATATTTTAAATGAAAATTAAGCCTAGTAATTGACAGTTTAGCATGACTGTAGCCCCACAACGCATTTCACACCCGTCAAAGGAGGAACTAGTGGAAATACAAATGAACATTCTATGGAAAATGTCCCACCAAAGTTTAAGTTTACATATACTATAGCTATTACTGCTTCTAGACCTACTTATTCCTAACCACAGCTGGACAGTATTGCCGACAACTAGGAGACGAATCAGTTATTTTTCCTAGAAATGAATTCCATCATGAAAAACTCATTAGATTAGACTTTGAATTAATAATAAGACCCATAACTCGTCAAGGCCTTAGGGGTGCCACACTGGAGACATCGGGGTGCAAAGGATACAGCGTTGATCTTATACGGTCCTAGGGTTAACAGATAACCAAGATCCTAAAAGTACCTCCAAGTGATGTAACCTGGAAACATAAATACAGGAGTGTGTCCGTGGATGCTACAGATGGAGTGAGAATTGACTGCAAGAAAGACAAACAGTATCTCCAACACCTCTGCGCCAACACATACAGTGGCACTGTTGACACACAGCATCCTGGCTTTGTCAACAGAAATGCAGATGCATTGGGTGGGTGGCCAATGTTGATGTCCCGGTATGAGTAGATGTTACGCACATGGATTATTGTGCTCACGCCTTCAGAGATGTACGGTTAACATATTCAGTACAAAGAGAGGGTAGCACAGCACTAGAGGTCATATGCACAGAGAATGGAGAAAACACTATATGGCAGTCATAGTTAAATTACAGGTATTGTTCACCTCGAGAACATGCTTCTAATTTCTTCCAAGAATATAATGTCTTGTGTAAAAGAAGCAACAAATATCCTCCCAGTGCTCCTAGATATGTGTTGAAGCTCAGACTTGAGCGAGGTGTTCACGATTTTGGTGAATGATACCTCAAATAAGATGGTGAATGAACCCGGGCCTAATTATACTGTAGAGTGTTTCCTATACCAAAATCATGATCACAGATGAGAAAAGGTTCCGTACTCAAGGGGCACAGGGACAATTACATGTGACACGTTCACGGGAAGCGGAACACCTCGTGTGAAACAGACGTAGTTGACCCAAGCCTAAATCCCTGATTACCACCTCCTTGGAGACTGCCAGCTAGGAACAATTTTTGGTCTGTAAAGTCCAAGGGCACAGTGGATGATAAATCATCACAGCTTAGTCAATAAACATCTGTGGGCTGGCGACGGATAGGAAGGCTCTCACCGGCTAAGGAAGCTCATCCAAATTAACAGCATGCCGAAATTTAATCTGCTAGGCCTGCATCACAAATTGAACCGTGCACAACATGATGCAGAATCATCAGAAACTATATTTAAATGTATAACAAACAGAGACTGTGGAGAGACATGATCGCCTACGCCAGAAGGCATGGTACCAATGAATGAATGAATGAGCACAACATACTTCATGCTCCCTAATGGAAATCACACAAAATTTGTGACGATTAATTGGGAGCGAGCACAAACAAAGAAACAAACTGGAGACATCAGTTACACAAAGCCCTTCCAACACCTCTGTCCTCAGCCATTTGGAGGAGAATAGGATAATCATGCCCAGAACATTACTTAATTTATCTATCCAGGATTTTCTTTTCCCGCCTCTTTTTCCACCCTCGACTCTCCTGCAAAATAGTTTTATAAAGTGAGTTGTATATCGTTATATGTCTAAATTGAACAGGTTTATAACATTCAAAGGTGTATAAAAATTATAGTCACAGGTGAAAGAGAAGAGGCAAAGAGAATTCTGGATTGATAACATCAAGGAATAGACTAGGCATAATTTTTCTACTCCCATCCGAATGGCTGACGATATAGATGTATGGAGGGCTTTTTGTGCTGATATCTCCAGTGTGGCATCCTTACTTACCTGACATGTTATGGGTCTTATTATTATTTGCGAACACAAGACAAATGACTTGACTACTTTGCCACAGAGATCCACATGTCACATACATTTTTGCACAGTCATCTGTGTTGCTGTACGTTATTCTGTTTACAGTATGACAACCCTGTGTTGTGTTGTATATCAGTACTGTATTAGCTTAAGGCATTCCAAATGCATTTTGCTATATGTTTGTCCTGTTTTGTGTCATGTGTGTGTATTACAAATATTCACCAGTATAAGCATTCAATTATATGTAATTTGCTGTTCATTGCTCAATGCACTTTCAATGTCTCAATTTTATTTAATTATTAACATTTCTTTGATTATCAATTGGTTTTTGTTCAGAAACATTATCTTGTAACATTCATGAAATATGTCAGATAGTTGTGAATAAGGATTGTTGAGTGTGTCCATCCACCCATAATGGGTAGTAGGGATACTACATTGGAAGCATCAATACATTAAGTCCTGTGGTATTTCTAACTTGAGTGACTTGAAAAAAATAGTGATCTGTCCATTCTTTACAAATTTTTGGTTACTGCATATTTTCCTGTGAAAGAGTGCAGGAAGGCTTTCTATGGGCTGTGGAAATAAAGGCCACTTTGCCATAGCAGACACAGTGATGTGAAAGGATTTTGATTGTACCTTCGAAAGAAAAATATCCTGTCCCAACCGTGGATTTAACCCTGGACCTCAAGTGTCTGAAAACGGCTTTCTAACCACACAGCCATTTCTTTGTCAAGAGATAAAGCTACAGTGTTGGAAAACAACTGGAAAGGGGGGGGGGACACAAGGCAAATATCAAAATAAACAGAAATAAGTAAAGTGTGGGGTGCAAAGGGTACGACATTGCTCTCAGCGAACCCAGGGTTAGCAGATAACAGATCCCAAAAGTACCTCTTCATGGTGCACCCTGAAAACAGAAATATAGCAGCTCGTGCTGCTTCTGGCAAACATTTTTGGGATCGTCTCCGGGAATGTGGAGGCTGCAGATGGAATGAGAATTGACTGCAAAAAGACAAGCATTATCTCACACCTCTGGGCCAACACATACAGCATCACTATCGACACACAGTGGCGCAAGACAGTCTGGTACGAACATTGGAGTCCATGCAACAGTCACGAAATGGATAGATGTCAAGACAAATAGTGAGAGTTGAAAAGAGAACATTGAGTGCAGTGAGAGGGCAACAGAGCGCTACGTGCAAACGAAAATGTTAAAGGAAATCGGAACTAGTGTGGTTCAGCTCGAGAACAAGCCTCTAGTCTCTTGTGCTCCTAACAGGTCATGCCTAATTCTAGCATCAATGCTTTCCTGTACCGGAGTCATGCTCGCGGTGAGAGTTTTGTTCAGCTCGAGAACAAGCTTCCAGGCCGCGGTGCTCCTAAACAAATGTGTAGAGACTTGGACGAAGTGTTCACGATGTTGGTGAGTGACACCCCGGCTAAGAGGATGAACGAACCATGGCCCAACTCTCCCGTCGATGTTTTCATATATCGGAATCATGCTCGTGGAGAGAAAAGGTTCAGTACCCGATCTGATGGACACAGGCACAAGACGTCTAAATATGTGAGACGAGATCACTGGCTGCGGAACACCCCGTGTGAGATAAGTTTGTCTATCCAAGCATAAATCTCGGACTACAGCCTCCACGGAGACTGCCAAACAGGAACATGTTTTTTGTCTGAAAAGTCCAAGGGCACTGTGGGTGATAAACCGTCACAGTGTAGAGTCGATACACATTCGTTGACATAGGAAAGCTGTCACCGTCTAGGGAAGTCCACTACCAGAATTAAAGATATTATGAAAATGGTCTTTCACGTCTATATCGCGCGAGGTGTTCCAGTAAGTGAAATTGTCTCGTGTAATTAGACGTTCTGTGTCTATGACCATCGGGTACTGAATTTTTTCACATCTGCGAGTCTGGTTCCGGAAGAGCTCGACTGAAGTGTTGGAATTGGGCTCTTTCGCCGTCTTAGCTGAGGTGTCGTTTACCCCTAGTCCAAGTCCCACCATGCGTTTGGGAGCAAGGCGTGTTCTGAGTTGAACGACCTTGTCCCATTTGTGCCTGAACTCATCGGGTACTGAACCCTTTCTCTTTGCATGTTTCTGGTATAAGAAAGCTTGACAGTAGAGTTGGGCCAGGGCTGCCTTCGTTGTCCCGTTTATGCCTGAGTCCATCGGGTACTGAACCCTTTCTCTCTGAGAGCATGTTTCCAGTATAGGAAAGCTCGACACTAGAGTTGGGCCAGGGCTGCTTTCTTTGCCGGGCACCCACGACTGAGTCTGGGTCTCTCCTTTAACGAGCAACGGTAACTAGGAGTTTGTCTCAAGCTAACAGAGCTTTTAGTTACTTTTTCCTTGGAATATTTTTCCTTTCTATTTGCACTTGGCGATGTGCTGCCCTTTCATTGTACTTAGTATGTTGTCTTTTCTTCTCTCGCCATGCATCTACCATTTCGTGTCATTTTAATTTGCGCCCCTTCAATGCTCGGACTGGACTAACGCTGTGTGTCGACAGTGCCGCTACATGTGTTGGCGCAGTGTGTCTGAGATATTGACTGCCTCTTTTGAAGTCACTGCTCTTTCCATCTGCTGCCTCCACATTCACGATACCCTGTGCACCCCCTCCCCTCAATAAATGCATCAGAATATAGTGGCCTCAAAGTTGCAGTTTGATGCTAATGTGTCAGTCTCTTTGTATATCTAATATGTTTCTCTGTATGTGTTGTTCCGATCTTCACACCAATCTCAGTCTTGAGAGCGACCATAATTCACACTTTTGAAAATCTTCAGAAAAGACGCTTAGTTTTAACTATGTCAGATCGATCTATTGATGTACCCATTGACAATGTGGCCATGCCCGCTCATTACCTGCATGCCCCGGCTTGATTATAAAGGTAATATTTCTACTCATAAGTTGTGTTAATAACTTCACTCGTGGATGGGCGGATGACTCCCGCTCTAACGACGTGGCATTCTTGATTTCGTAAGAGACAAAGCACTAATCATTCACAGAAGTTAGTGTAGCACATGCTTGTGTGTTGGCCGGTGTCTGAAAGGGGAACAAAGCAAACAATATGACCTGCCATGCATATCATAAGTGACCAATAAGGATATTGGGCGGTGGAGTTAGTTGTCCCATCACCAGTGACCAAAAAGCCATGCTGAGGTCAATGTGCCAGGCTGAAAGATACAGCTAAGCTGTAAACCATGACACTCAAATCTCCGGATAACCGACAGGAGTTTGAGAGCAAAAGCTGATTTGCAGAAAAGATGTAGCACCAGTGAGTGTAATCACTAATGTATAGATTTCCTGGTACAGTCTATTCTTAGCCCACCCAATTAAAGATAATTACATAGATTGTTTGTTTACTCAACACTTTATGATTACTCCTATGGTTTGAACACCCACCCTAAACTCTATACCCCGGTGTTGCAGAACTACGGCATATACTCATACAACATACTATCGCGCGAAATGTTTTCTTGATGAACCATAAGCATATAAGTTGTCAGTAAAGAGGAAGTTCTACCAAATTTGTTTTCAAAGTTTTTGTTGTTGTTTCCATGCACAATTCCTTCTTTTTTAATTATATAGAGTTTGTTAATCGTTTTGTAAACAATCATGGGGGGGATCTGTACCCAGCTTTTGGCTAGGTTTCTAGTACTAAAAGAAAGTAGTGTCCCAATTTCATGGGAGGGGTGTTGTTTAACCTTTAGCATCCTGCCGTAAAATTATTCAACCCCTCCCCCCAACCCGCTTCTTTTTTGGCAATTTGCGTTTTTTTCAGGTTGGATATTTGGAAAGTGCAATAACTTTTTTATAGTTAGAGATTATAAAATCATTTTTTTACATGTACGGTAAATAAATAACTGGATGTGAGAAAGTTGTGATGATGAAACACTGATAAAATTGTTCTAGGCCTATATCTCCTTCTCGAACCCCAGGAATTGTGAGCGATTAGCTCTTACTTCCTTTGTACAGTGGGGAGGTTTCTGAGCTTTCTTTCATACCAAGGAGGCTCAAGCTTTCAGCTTAGTGCAATGCCTATTGAAGGTGCCTTTTACTCAGAGTTGGGTATATGTTACGAGACGAGCTGATATTTTTCTTGGGTCACTCATTGTTTTTTTTCCTCCAACGAGGCGCTTCGCAGCCAGCGAGCTGTTCCTCGTGCAGGAAGACCATTCCATTACCACCCTTTGTGTCCCTAGGTACCAGACCTAAGGATAAATGTTCCAATGTAGGGTAACAACCTTGAACAGGAAATAAGTGGCTGGGGTAACATAGGGGAAATGTCAAAATGAACAAAAATAGGTCAAAGTATTAACAAAATAAGTCATCAAACAACCTAACTAAACACAGTGACTTTCCGTCACTGTGTCTCGTTGTTTCATGACTTGTCCCAGACCTACTTTTTCCGTATGAGTCGTGTTGAATTACTCAGGGTTGATACACTTGATTCGAAACTGGCCTCACAGCACGTGGGGCATTCCCATAAGTGCTTCGCCCTCTGTTCCAGCAGCCATCCAACTCGGTGTTTCGAGTCTAATACCGCCGAAACAGATGTCGACATCAGGGCACAACTCTGGCCATTGCGACAGGTTTCTTTGTTGTTCTGCCCACCCACGACGTGCCCGTAACTAGTTCAATCACAACATCAGCCTGTCGGAACAACATGGTAACTGTTATCGAAGGTTACGACTATGGGATTGTATAGATGACATGCCATGAAGCTTCTATAAGAAGATAACCTCAATATAAAGGCATGTCATCTACTAAGGTTCTCTGTTGCATGGTTGGTTTGTCTAGTGAGCCATTAGTGAGACCCAAAGACGCAACCACATCCGAGAATACACTTTCCTAGACTAAGTGTTGCTTTGCCAAACACGTAGGGGGTCTGGTTTGACCTGTGCATTTCTCACGCACTTTCCTTGTCCACTTGAGATGATCTTACAATTCATCGCCAGGAGCAGTCTATGTATTTTGACTTGTGGTGGTTATAAGAGAGCAATTGCAGAAGATTAAGTGTTACCACTACTAGCTAATAAAACTAGTGAGACATAGCGACATACAGCAGACATTTCGACTAAAAGTCATCAGGACGAAAGACAACGAACGACATAGGTAAAATACGAATATCGGACAATGAACTTCGCAGTGGGTCCTTGGGTACTAAGCCAAATTTTGTCTGGATGACCCATGTTGGGAAACAGGCGAGTGGGGCTTGGTTTGCAGTGTCGTTAGAGACTTGCTCCCCCTCTACGTTGCCCTCAGTGTCCAGAGTTTGAATATCAACACTACTTCAGTCAGACAATTGAACAATGAACTCCCCAACTTATGTTCCATGCTTGTCCTGTGTGCAATGGAGAGCTGTATTCAAAGTTTTTTTCCATACCCAGGAGTGCATGCCCAAACTGGCATATCCAATACTTGAGTCATAACTTCTACTTTGAATGGGGTCAATTGTGATGGCACATGCGAGCTTCTGTGTGTTTTCGAAAATGAACAGCACTTCTGCCAGTCAGTCTCATGCCGGACTATTGTAGCTTCGTTGCCACTGAATTGATTCACACACTACACTGCCTTCTAGTGTGTTTCCCAGATTCTGTGTGTACTCATAAGTTAACATTGATCTCCCCTCCAATGTTCCTACTTTTTAAGCTGGACGAGACAGGATGTGCAGATGCCTTGCATCACTGTGTCAACAGTGAAGTTGGATGTAATGGCATAGAGGTTTCTGAGATATTTCTGGTCTCTCTGCAGGCTATTCTCATTCCATCTACAGTATCCACATTCACGAGCCTAAAAGTATTAGCCAGGAATACAGCAAGAGCAGCTGTACTTCTGTTTTCAGGGTGCACCGCAGGAAGTACTTTTAGGATCTTGGTTTTCTGCTAAACCTGGATCCTCTCGAGAGCAATGCAAGACCCTTTGCCCCATTGTTCTACATAGGCCTATTGTAATTACAGTCATCCCTTGCTACTTTGCAGTTCATTTATCGCGACCTCAGTACATCTCAGATTTTTTCAAAAATATTCATAATATAAAAATTGAGGAATTATGGCACGAAAGTTGCCCTCACGCCTGCAGAAGGCAGGGTGTGCCCACACAATTCAAAATCCACGTCTCTGATTGGCTGGCTAGCATCCCGCCATTTGATATCCCTCCCGACTTGGGAATCTCGCAAGCTGGTTGGCCTAGACGTCTCCCCCACCTACGCTCTCATACCCAGCTAAGATGACCGCGCTCATTCAATTTGAGTGATGCTTAGTCTCGAGGTGTGCTAATTGTTGCTGTTCTCGTGTGTCTTTTTGTGCAAAATGGTGCTTGAGACCCTCCTGGAAAATGACTCCTAAACGTCCTCCACCCTCTAAATCCTCTAGTGAACCCAAGAAGAAGAGAAAAATTATGACATTGAACGAGAAAGTTAATTTATTGGACATACTTAAGGCAGGCCATAGCTATGCGTCTGTTGCACGCCATTACTGATTGATCGAATCGACGGTTCACTACATAAAAAAAGATACGTGAATATCCGTAAAACTGCCTCGATATCGATCTCCAAGGGCACTAAGCGAGTTGTGACTTCTTGTAATAAGTGAATTGTGAAATTGGAGAATGCCTTATCAGTGTGGATATCGGATTGTCTGGAAAAGAAGTCTATGTATGTTATTTAGACTTAATATTTTATTTACATATTTGAAACTATTCTTTAATGTTCTAATGATAACATATGCACTTATATGGTTTCATATACACTTATTTCCGCCGAAGACAGATGTGTCGGGCCATTGACGCAAATAAAATGGCGACAACGCATTTCCATTCTCTGGACTACATCCTGCTAGAAATCTAGTAGGACCTTGGTCCTGCTACAAGGGAGATCCAGCGGAAGTTTGAGAATAAACGATGAAGAAGAAGAAGATATTCATTGATATTATACATTTTAAAAAAATGTACGTGTTAAAAATGAGGAGGACAAAATTCACGGTTTTTCACTTATCGTGGCAAGTTCTGGTCCCTATTAACCGCGGGATGACTGTATGTTGTTTCATATCCAAACTAACATAATATGGACAGTAGAAACATATAAAATATGTAGATATCACTTAGCATGCCATGCTTGTCCGCTCAACATTAGCTCTAGAAATATATCAATTGGACACACTCCTAATTATATCCAATGTCATAGGCCTATAGACGAAATGTGTGAAGAATGTAGTCCTAGCTTAGAATGGTGCAAATTATTGGTCATGAGAACCTAACATCTTGTGGTTTTGTACTGATAAATCAGTGTGTGACAGCAGGTGACTGGAGTTGCCATCAGGCCTAAACTGACAGATATCCATTGGTAATGCAGTCGCCAGTAGGGACTAAAAACAACCACACACACATCCCCCCCCCCCCCATATCTACTGGTTTGGCCAGTAGGACACACATACACTCTTTTCTCCCACACACAGACTTCCCTCTCAAAATCGCTAGTCTCAGATCATAGATTGTACTAACACTAAAACGTCCATGTTTTGTAGACATTTATAGTTCAAAACATGTGCATAGACAAATGAACATACTATTTATTAAAAAATGGTTTCACATTGCCAGTAACACAAAAAAAAGTGTAACCAATTTAAGCAGAATTATTCTGTTTCTGCATTTATTCACAAACTCCTGCTGATTATCAATATGTTGCCTAGAGAGCAGCTTGATTGAGGTATTTCATCCATTTAGCTTTCCATAAAAATATGCAGGCATGTTTATTTTTATGAATTATCATCAATTTTCTTGATATTGTCTTCAACTTTAACTGCCTGCGTGTTGCTGGGGTCTGAAAGGAAGGTTAAGAATAGCAACTCTGTGACCTGCCATCCAGGTCAAAGGGGGTCATTTAGAGGTTTGTGAGTGGAGTTGACTGTCCTACTGAGTTGACCCAAAAGCCATGCCGAAGCTGAATATGCCACGCTGAAAAGTACATATATTGCAGCGAAGCTGTAAACCATACACAACATATTCCCTTCTCCAGACAACTTCCTGCTAATCAGCAGAAGTTTGAGAATGAACGCACAAGAATCAATTTTTTAAATATATGATTATCTCATTACTTTCAGCAATTACTGTTAGAGATCAGTGTTTGCACATCAGTAGAGCACTGCATTCAACCCATGAATTTTGGGCAATTCAAACATTTTTCCCAACTCAGCAGCCAGTTCACTAACCAGGAACCACCTCAACTCATCAAAGTTGTTATTGTAGCATACCCTATTCAGAACCTTGCGATCAAACCTGCATTGGTTCGGTAGTAGTGATTTTCTAGGCAATATTTAGATCCAGTAGATTGCCAATGCTTTCTGAAAATTCTGGATACACAACTGCTGGAGGTGGAAATTTAAGCTAGTATCCTGGCTGACCAAGACATGCTTTGTACCTTCCAACCAGTCAGATTTCTTCCTTAATGTGGTCAACATATATAATATATAGTCTATGCTATATTAAAAAAAAATTCCACAGTATATGTATAATTATTTAAACCATGGATTGTGATTATCCATGGCATCCATAGCCCACCATTAATAACAATATATGGGTCTGTGATAATTGATCAAGCATACAAACAAAATAGTTTATAAATGTCACATTTTCTAGTACACAACTCAATTATCATTAAATGAAAAACAACAAGACAAGAAATGAGCACAAGAAACAATGTAACTGTGAGTAAATCTGGACATTCATGAAGTTAACATTATCAATAATTTCTCACAAACTAAATATTTCAACATCAGTCAAACATGATCCGAATTGAACTAGGTCCATGTCACACAGTGCCTGCACCAGGAAAAGGGTTTTTCCCATCACCAGCTCCTCCATCTCCGCTGCCAAATTTGGTAGCCATTTTGTTGATTACTGCTTGGACCTTTGGATTGTTCTGATATTTGGAAATATTTGCAGGGTTCATTGCCACATCCTGGAAGGCTTTAGCCACCTCTGGGTCCTACATATAAAAAAATTGTTTGGTGGTTTGTTAGAATTCCTAACTATAGAAAAATTTTGGAATATTTTATAAGAATTTCTGAACACAAAACACAAGTTGGTGAATTTTTAGTAAACCACTTTAAAAGATGCAAATTGGTTAATGAACCTTCTTCATGGTATTCTTTGGTGCTCAGTTTCCTCCACCATCTTCTCCCCAAGGGCTTATTCTTGTCATAGCTCTTGTGGTTAGTTAGGTACATCTGGTTAAAACTTTTAAAGATTGTGTATGAGATTGTTGATAATATGTAAATTGATTATAACCAGATAAAAAATATCTCTCAAGCACCTCTCATTCTATACAGCCTGTGGCAAATCACAATACTTCCTAGCTTGAATAGCCAGAATTCAAGGCCATAGCAAGAGTGGTCAATATCTTCGATAAGAACAAGAGATCTCTAGAGTACAAACTAAGCATGTTACCAGCAGGCTGTATGTTACCTACTTAATTAGTATTCATTGTGTTGCAAGAAAACCATGGACCAATATAATTAAACAACATCACCTATTTCATAAACCTACATTTTCTATGGGAACCCAGTTGGAACTGTTTTCCTGTTAATCCCTCCATAGTACCAGACAGTTATCGCAAACTTGCAAATGCAATGAAAAAACAGTCTACAGTGGTCTTTCCATGCCACGAACTGTCCAAGGACATTTGTGGCCCGAAAAGGGCTTATTAGCCATTTATGAACTCATAATCAATGACATAATGCTAACTGAATTTTCAAAAGTGGATGTAACAAATGGTCATCATCACTTGTGATGGACGAACAACAAGTTTCTTATGGCAAAAAGGATGTTGACCAACAAACATTTATCAAAGAATGCAGTCAGTATATGGTGGAAAATGTGTTTCAAGACAACAGTGAAGGATTTTGCAAGAAAGTTTTAGTAAAGACAAGTTTGTTTTGCGTTCGCTCCATTGTAACCAGCATGGATATCCATGTGATTTCCGCCGGGGGCGTGATTACGTTGTGCCACCGTTATGTGCCTTGTAGGCCTAGCACATCCGATTTCAGCATGCCGTGACAATTCGGGGGGGGGGGGGGGAGAGTTTACCCTAGCCCGTGACAGCCTTCCTATCTGTCGCCAGGCAACGAATGTGTACTGACTCTACACCGAGATGGGTTGTCCTTCGCATCTGTCCTGCACGAGGCGTTCCGCAGATAGTAAACTTGCCTCGTGTAATTAGACGTATTGTGCCCTTGTTCATCGGGTACTGAACCGTTTCTCGTCCTCAAGCCTGTTTCCAGTTTAGGAAGAACTTGACAGAAGAGTTGGGCTCAGGCTCGTTCGCCTTCTTAGCCGAAGCTTTGTTCACCAATATCGTGAGCCCCTCGTCCAAGTCTGAATCTGTACACATATTTAGGAGCGTTAGGGACTTGCGTTTTGTTCTAGAGCTGAACAGCGCTTGTCACCTCAGACTGCTATGCCTGTGCCCATTGGGTACTGAACCTTTTCTCTCCGCGAGGATGCTTCCGGTATAGGAATGATTCGACAGTAGAGTTGGGCCCAGGCTGGGATCACCGGTAACTAGAAGCTTGTCTCGAGCAAACAATGCTTTAGTTCCAATTTCATCGAACCGTTTTCCGTACTCTTTGCACATGAGGCTGCCCTCTAGCACTGTGCATCTTTCTCAGTGTACTCATTGTGCTTTTATTTTTATTGGAACATCTGCCTGCTTCGTACCAACTACATTGGCTGCCCTCCAATGCTTCTACTGAACTTACTAGCTTCACTGTGTGTCGACAGTGTTGTTGCATGTGTTGGCACAGAGGTGTCGGAGAAATCGCCTGATTAGCTCTAGAATTGCCACAGTTATCCAAGTTGGATCGTGTCATCTAAGGAACCTCGACTGATTTAATGAGCCATGGTGTTTTACGGGGCAGCGGTCCCTATCTCCGGGCATACAGATTCCAGGGATGTGGCTCCTTACAAAGAAAAGAGAACTCTTCCCGGGGCTCTCGCCGGTGTCCCCCACTTCGTTTGCATTGCAGCATGTGGCCCCTGAGGACCAATCTCTGTGTCCAGGTTCGGGAATATTAACCCAATTCCCTTTCGATAGTCTGCGGACGGACTCTGATGGACGAGAGTACAAGACGACAGAGTGCCCTGGGGTCAGAACAGAGTTTTCCTATCTCTTATGACCGACTGACCCATGTTCAACTGCTGTTCACATGGAACCCTTCTCCACTTCAGTCTTCAAAGTTCTCATTTGAATATTTGCTACTACCACCACGATCTGCACCCGGGGCGGCTCCACCCAGGATCGCTCCCCAGGCTTTCACGCTCACCCCGATGGCCCTCCTACTCGTCTCGGCCTCGCCTTTTCGAGTTACCGATTGCCAAGACGGCCCGGTATGGGTCCGACGCTCTAGCGTCATCCATTTTCAGGGCTGGTTGATTCGGCAGGTGAGTTGTTACACACTCCTTAGCGGGTTCTGGCTTCCATGGCCACCGTCCATTTTGAACTAATAAAAGCGCTCTTTCCATGAGGGTCGAAGCTTGGTAAGCATGTATTAGCTCTAGAATTGCCACAGTTATCCAAGTAGGATCGTGTCATCTAAGGAACCTCAACTGATTTAATGAGCCATTCGCGGTTTCACAGTGAGACAGTGTGAACTTGGACATGCATGGCTTAATCTTTGAGATAAGGATATGACTACTGGCAGGATCAACCAGATCAATCAATATCAATCAATAAACTCATAACCCTTCAGGGTTGTAGGGGTACCACATTGGATGCTTCAGCACACAGAGTCCTCCAGCGAATTCTATCCTCAGCGATGCGGATGAGTGTGGAAATATCTAGCCCTGTCCATTCCTTGATGTTGTCTGTCCATGTCTTTATTTGTCCTCTGCTTCTTCCACCCTCGACAGTTCCCTGCAGTATTGTTTTTGACAAGGAATTGTGCCTGCATACATGTCCGAACCATGCTAGTTTTCGTTGTTTCAATGGCTCCTGGACACCTGCACACATCTCTACTTTATTTCTTACGTACACATTGGTCTTATGTTCCCTATAGGAAATTCGTAGAATTCTTCTGTAACATTTATACTCGAAAGCCTGTAATCTTCTCTCCATGTCCGCAGTGAGTGTCCAACTCTCACAACCATACAACACAACAGAAAGCACCAGCGGTTCGACCTATACGGTTTGATTTTCACTCCAACACTGATGTTGCTTTTCCACAGTTAGCCTTGACAAGGACGCTAAAGCCATCTCCAGCCTTATTTTTAGTTCTGCTTTGCATTTACCATCGCTGCATATACTGGATCCGGGGTATTTGAAGGTATTCACCTCTTCAAACTTGTGTCCATTCATCAACCAGATAGCTGTCACCGAACACCGACATGACTGCACTATAGCTAGGGGACTGGGAGACAGCACTCTGTGCAGAGCGAATCCCAGAGGCTCCAGCGATATAGACGGGAAAGACTGTTACGGACATCGAGCTTGCCACCTACTGGACGAGCAAACAGCTACGCCAGCACAGACAGAAACACAACACAAATTTTGTAGCTGCTGGCCTGTACCTCGTTGCGAGAGAACAGGCTTTTATCGAGACAAAGTCGAGCCACAAAATAAATTCACACGGGGATAACGACCATTTCTCTTCAACATACGGACACAGTTAACGCGCTACCTCTCTCTCATTGTTGGGAAGCAACGAGGCACACTTGCCTTGTTCGCCACTCAGCCGGCGGAGACTGTAGACGCACGCTGTTTATCACTGGGAATACGAGCTTGCCGGTTTTATCGGGAGTTCGCACCAGATAGAAGACAAGTAACAAATGATCTTCCATGTGTTGTCACAGAAAAAGCCATCACCACAATAGATGCAGCAATATGTGTTGACTGTCACTGGAGTTTGCATTCGCTAGCTAATGAATTGTCGATGTGTCATTAGGAAGAGTTCAAATGATTGGAAGAAACTGAAGTATCGGAAGATGTGTTCTCAGTGGGTACCACGGTTATTAACTGAACAACATATGGAAGAACAAATGAGGTGAAGTTTTAATCATTTGCAGTATTAAAACACAGAGGTTGATGCAGTGCCGTTGCAGGCATTCAACAAATTGTGGCGTCACCACTTTGAACCATGCAGCGAGTATAAAATGGAAACATTCCTGGCCACCAAAGAGCAAAAAATTAAAATCACAAATTTCTGCAGGAAAGGTTATGCTTACTGCCTTATATGATCAAGGACTCGTGTTAATGGACTTTAAAGAGCCTAGTGTGAATATCAATGCTATCGGCTATAAGAACACACTAGATAAGCTCCATACAGCCATTAAGAATAAGTGACCAGGTTACCCGTCATCCTTCCCAAAACATTTTTGCTCAATCCTTCACCGTTTTTTAACCTGCATTTTTTTATGAATGTTAGTTGGTTGACATCCTTCAGCTGCAAGATCACTGCTCGTTGTCCAAATTTGGATGGATTCATTATCACACTGACCATGTTGTTGACCTCCTGCATGGGATATTAAGCATACGAATAAAATGACCACATGACCATTTATTCATTGATGTGTGTTTATTACATCAGTGATGACATCCTCATGCTCCTCAAATGCTGGCATTGGTGGCTGTGGCTCAGCACAGGCAGATTTCATTTGAACACCCTTGTAGTAATTTTTTACTAGTGCATGTCCATCTACTCTTGCTAAACCCAAATATGTGAAGACTACCTTACAATGTTTTCTGTTTATGCTAATTTTCTTATACCATACATGATTCTCATGTTGGCTCGGTAGCATAATTGGTAGTGAGATCACCTCGCAAACCCAACACGTTGAACTAAGTGGTTCATACCGACCATTCATGTGGTACTGGCAATATCAACTAAAGTTAAATAGCAATGGTCCCGTACAAGGTATGCTTCATACATGGTTTACACAACCCAGAATTAAATTCTTGTTGATGTTTTTCTTTTTATACTTTTTTCACTGCTGGCTACATGTCACTTTATGCTTGTAGCCAGCATGTCACTTCCAACTGTAGGTCAAATGTATCTCTACAAATCACATCACTTCCAATTGAGGTCAAAATTATCTCTACAGGTCTTGTCACATTTAACTCATGTGAATTTAGGTCATAACTAATTATTACCTGGAGAGCCTGCAAGAGCTCAGGGTCCTGTAGCAGTTGTGTAAATGCGGGCATTCCAGGCATACCACCTCCTGAGCCTGGGAAAAAATAGTACACAACAATCATCACTATAAAACTTGCGCATACAATACACCAGTCACAAAAACTTATCTTCTTTTTTTTTTACTTTAATAACTGCTCTCACAATTCAAATAGTCATCATCATCATCAAGTGCCATCTCTGCAACGTAGGTTGGCTGCAATGTATCTCCAACATCTCCTGTCTCGGTGGTGCACTCTGCTAGACTGTAACCTGTCCATCGTGTAATGTTACTCTCCCACTTGTATCTCTGCCTACCTCTTGCTCGCTTCCCTTTGACTTTACCCTCAAGTAAGGTCTTCAATAGGGTGTCATGTCTTTTAATGTGTCCAAAGTATTTTATTTGCCTGATCTTTATTTCTCTTAGTAGTTCTTTCTTCATATTAAGTGTCATTAGCACCTCTTTATTTGTTTTCTTCTCTTTCCATGATGTTCTCCCTATTCTTCTATATACCCACATCTCAAAGGCATCAATTTTGTCTTCTAATTGTTTATTTAGTGTCCATGTTTCTGAGCCATACATTAATATGGAATAGATGTAGCATTTTATAATTCTCATTTTTAACTTTGTAATTTGTTTAGATATTAATAATTTCCTCATGTCATTGAATGTACTTTTAGCCATTCCTATTCTCCTTTTAACTTCTGTTTCACATCTGCCATCATTTGTGACTATGTGTCCAAGATATTGATACTGTTTTACTTGTTGTAGTTTCTCTCCCTGTATGTTTATGTTTACCTCCTGTTCTTGTGTCTTTGCTGATTATCATGGTTTTTGTTTTTTTAATGTTTATATCCAGTCCATATTCATTACTTGATTGATTGACTTGATCTATTAGTCTTTGTAGTTCATGTTCACTTTCTGCTAAAAGAACAGTGTCATCTGCATATCTAAGGTTGTTTATTATTTTCCCATTGATCTTGAGTCCTGGTATTTCTTCTATATTTTTAAAGATATTCTCTGCGTAGATATTAAATAGGCTTGGTGATCAAATGCATCCTTGTCTTACCCCTCTTCTTATTTCTATGTATGGAGAGTAGCTGTTTTCACACCTTATTGATGCAGTTTGTTCCCAATATATATTTCTAATCAGCCTGATGTCTTTTCCATCTATGGCTATTTCTTGAAGACATTTGATTAATTTTTCATATTGGACTCTGTCAAAGGCCTTGCTGTAGTCTATGAAGCAAATATAGATACTTTTTTGGACTTCTATATATTTATCTATCACTAGCCGGATACTCAGTATAGCTTCTCTGGTTCCTTTGTTTTTCCTAAAACCGAATTGTTCTTCACCGACCTCCATGTCTATCTTGTTCTTAATTCTTTCATGTATTATCTTGAGAAGTATTTTAGTTAGATGGCTCATTAGACTTATTGTTCTATATTCTGTACAGTCCACAGCCCTGGGATAGTAGCATATAACTGAAGCCCTCTTTGGTACCATCACAAAACTGCAATTTACTTTCTTATAGAAAACCTGCAGCAAATTATTTGTATTAAGTTCTTAGCTGACATTACTGTACCATTTTATTTTTCATGTTATAGTTACATCACCATGACTTCTGTCTCTGAAGAGCTATTTCTGCAGCAGTTAAGATAAGATAGTCTCCAGTGGAGAACAGGTAAAACAGAGTCATGTGGAGACTGGGCAAGCCCATAGACTCAGAAGAGACCATCAAACTCTCCCCCTCCCCCCAAACCGCCGAAAAAAAACACACTACATTTAGTACTTTAGTCAAATTTCCATGTTATACCATTGGTGACCAACTTCGATGATCCTTGAAACCGTTCTATCTTGGATAGTACGACATTCAAAATGGGGCACCCACAAAATACAGTCTCTCGTCACGGCTTATGCGTTTTATTCTTGAGTAAAATGATATTCTGGAAAGTGAGATTTTGTAACATATAGAAAGTAATGTAATTTACGACCAGCATTAAATAAGTAGGATTTAGCTTTTGAAATAACTCTGGGGCTTTTAAATTCATTCAGAAAATGCAAACATTCATTTTCTGAATGTGAATTCATGACATATAAAATTTCAAAACTCCATACAGATTTTGTAATATGGCTCTGTCTATGTCTCAAAATTTTGTGAACACCCTTGGTGATAAGTACACTTAGAATTGCTGGTCAGCTTTAACCTTCACCGCGCCGTTGTTAAATCTGTTTGACAAAAAAAAGATGGCTGCTGTTGACCGTTGTCAAGTGCACTCACTCAATGAGACATTGTGCCAAATAGGCTTACAACAGCCAAATCACAGCATGTATGTAGTTCAGGGCATGCGCAATCGAAGCCGGTACCAGTTCACGTCCGCCCTGTCTATTTTATATAATTTACAGTAGCGTCCAGCCATTGTTCCATCGCATTTTCCGACAGCAACCTAGGCCTACAATGGATACAATTTATTTTGTGTTCGTAATGGATCCCGATTCGGATGAGGAGGTAAGTGTGCCGTTAACAGATGCAGATATCGCTCCAATAGATGATGTGTTGTTAGATAGAGATAATAGTGATACTGATTCAGTTTGCAGCGTGGCCGATGACGACATATTGGAAGAAGAAATTGTTGGAAATTCTAGTGTTCCTTCGGGGTATAGCCATGATTGGCTTAGCAACTTCGATGAAGTTGTTGGACCTATAGGCTTAGCTGATGACATTAGTGCGGTAGACGTGTTTCGTCTGTTTATTACAGATGATATTGTGAACATGTTGGTAACTGAAACTAATCGTTACGCTAAGCAGGTTAGTGATTCGAAGGGACAGGCCGCCGGCAATGCATCTCGTGTGAAGATGTGGAAGGAAGTCACAGCTGATGAGATGACAGCTTTTGTTGCTTTGGTGCTCTTGATGGGACTGACCAAACGTTCCTCCTTTGAATTGTATTGGTCTAATGATGGTCTCATCAAGATGCATGGGTTCAGGAATATCATGAGTTGGAATAGATTTTTATCTATTCTTTCATTCCTGCACCTTGTAGACAACACAACAGCTGATGCACGAGGGCAACCGGGTCACAGCAAGGCGTTCAAGATACAGGGGTTTGTTGACAAACTTATTCCTCTGTTCCAACAGTATTATGGCCTCTCCAAAGAAATCAGTATCGATGAAAGCATGATTGGCAATAGGACCAACACACCATATTGCTATAAATCCTAAACGGTTGTCCAGTGGCAAGCCTGCGCTTCCTGACTGTGTAGTCTGTTCAGATCGGTCAAAGAAGCGTCACCAGACTCAGTACGTGTGCGCAGCATGTCAGGTCACTCTGTGCCCCTACCCCTGCTTCCATAGATACCACACATTGGTACATTTCAAAATTGATTGTTCCTCTGAGCTGCACAGCATGTAGGAGAGCAGCACAGCCTGTAGGTTTACTCCAGAGCTGCATGGCCAGTGGGTAAGTCATTTGTGTTGTTTGTTTTTATGTAATTTTAAAATAAAAATTGTCTTCACCTCTTGCGCAAACCTCGGGTAGGATACATAAAAAAAAACCAATTACACACCCATTTGTAGTATTCAATTCTGCATTTACATGTGTTTATTATTTTAAAAGCTCTAATAACAAAAATGTTATTGAGTTTTCCGAACACCCGTGTCTTTTTTGCATATATTTTGTTTTTTCGAGAAAATGTCTTCACCTCTTGCGCAAAACTCGAGTAAGATACATAAAAAAAAAACAATTACACACCCATTTGCAGTATTCAATTCTGCATTTAAATCTGTTGAAATTATTTTAAAATCTCTAATAGCAAAAATGTTATTGAGTTTTCCGAACACCCATGTCTTGTTGTTTCTGTTGGTTTTTTGCGCAAAAAAGGTGTTCACTTCCTGCGCAAACCCCGGGTATGTTACATAAAAATTTTTAAAATATACATACATTTGCGGTATTCAATTCTGCACTTGCACTGACAATTTTTTTTTTTTTATCACGAATAACAAAAAAGTTATTGCATTTCCGTAACACCAACCAGAAAAGATGAAAATTCTCAAAAAAGAATCCGGTGGCAGGAAGAGGTTTTGTATTTTTTAATCCGGCTTGCTAAAGGTTAAGGGAATTAACTATGTGTATGCCCTGAAGAGCAAGGGACATAAATTTATCCAGTTTTTTCATACCATTATTACAAGCATGGTGTGATTTTTCTCCACATTTAGAGTTGTCAGGGATCTCTCACTTAAATTATTGAATTATTATACTCTTCAGCTCTGTGGCGAAGTGTTACATAGCACATCTCAGATTGCCAAGGTACCAAGTTCAAACCACAGCTGCAGGCAACAATGCATCCAGACCATTAAGAAAGCAATGGCAACCTACTGAACATATTTATGTCTAGAAGATTCCTACAACCAAAAAATGTAAGATTAATCGCTGCATCCTGAACATGATATGCTACCAACTTAACCAATTATTCATATTCAAAATCTCACTGTACCTGGAAAAGCCCCTGGGAAACCAGCAAAACCCTCATCACTATCATTATGTGCACTCTGTTGCTGCAAACAAAACAAAGAATTATTACTCATGCTAAAAGTACAATTTTATATTGAAATATGTAATAAAATGCATCATCATCTATCTATAAACCATTCAGGAGCATAGGTCCTCAACAAAACTCTTCCATCTTTAGCTACTGCCTCCAGCTATTTCCCTGTCTTATATATTGTACCGGTATGTGTATCTATATTTAATTCTTTATTCAAAGTATTTCTTAGTTTCCCTTTTTTCCTGTGGGTTCTAGAACTACGTTTGTTTTACAATACTCACTGATGCTCTTCTTAATGTGTGTATGTCTTATCCATCTCCAGCATCATTTCTGTAATTCACTTTCTACTGGAGTTTGTTTAGTTATTTGCATATCATTGATAATCTTTGCTAGTGTTGCAACCAGAGACTGGATTTTTAGTCTAGCTCAGGGTATAAAAAGTAGGGCCACCAACTTCTTTCCAGGCATGTCAGAGAAGGTGTTGGAAAGTTGGGGGATATGCCGACAACCTGTTACCTATGCAAAAATCATCATTGTCATTGTATGTCTTGTGATTTCTTACTTTTGTTTTCTGTCCTATAGTTACTATGAATGACAGAGATGCAGGCCAGTGCGAATATTGCACCTTTGTCCTTTTGTGGCAGGCTCCTAGGTGCGAGGAATGCTAGATGCACCATCACTGCAAGATAGGTAAATCTATGCTTTTGGTAGGACATAATAATTCTGAGATACTGCTGCAATGGAATGCATCCCTTCATGGACTAAACATACATACATAATACCCTCCTAACTCAACTAAGGAGGACCCATGCTTTTGTCAAGAAGGCTAGGGACTGTTAAGGGCTACCCGATCATAGCTAAAGGGATTACTTCATCATCAACACCATTCTGCAAAGGACATGCCACATAGAAGATGAAACTGTAGTGGTCCTTTTCCTTGGTGTTGGGCCCAGAACACAAATATAAACAATAATAATAATACATTTTTCGTTGGCTTAAAATGTCTATATATCCTCAATTTTGTCTCCTCAATAAACTTCAGTCTTTTGCAGCTCATACATAGAGTTTTGATTCTAGTCTTGTTTCTATGGGGGCAGTATGATCCTTTCATCATCTCATATTCCTGACATTCTTGAAGTATTCTGCAGTTTGTGGTGCCTGTCCACATTACTGTGTTGTCAATCCTGAATTTACATGATAACAATAAGTGGCCATATTTCCATGCCCATACATATAATGTAACATGAATTTATAACCCAACTGTTTAACAAGGGAACCACTAACAAACGATTATAAACAGACGGCTTCAGTTGTATAAAACATATTTATCATGTGTATGAAACATACACATGTTGCAGCCACCTTTGCTGCGAAGACGGCACTTAATGATGAATAAACATGCAGTTATAAAACATTCACTCATTGCTTACCTCCTTCATTTTTTCATATTCCTCCCGTGCCTTCTTAATGCGTTCTTTTCTCTTTTTGAGATCCTTCTCTTCCCGGAAACGCTCATACTTTCTTCTATGCTCCATAATTTTCTTTGCCTAGATATAAAACACAATGTATATAAATAAATCAACAAGAAAAAAAAGGCAAATTAAACATCCCTTTTCCTGTTTTTTGGTGGTTTAATCATGGCAACATATTTTGTTCTCCAGGCTGCATCCTGCTAATCAGCAGGAGTTAGAGAAACAAAACAGAAGGAGGATATTGTCTGAAAAATGGAATGTGTTGTGTTATGGTTTGCACGCTTAGCTATGATATTTGCACATTTTGGCTTCAGCATGCTTCTGGGTCACTCTGACCCTTACATGGGATCTGAGTGTATTCACTTTCTACATGTCCTAACTATCCGAGTCTAATCACTTTCTACATGTCCTAACCATCCGAGTCTATTCACTTTCTACATGTCCTAACCATCCGAGTCTATTCACTTTCTACATGTCCTAACCATCCGAGTCTATTCATTTTCTGCATGTTCTAACCATCTGAGTATTTACTTCTACATGTCCTAACCATTCAAGTCTGTTCACTTTCAATATGAGAAACAATACGACTCAATATAATGTTGACATCAAACAATCAAATACATATAAAAACTCACATTGGGTGTGACTTCATGAAGCATAGCATTTGCATCATCATCATAATCCAGCTTGCAGGCTAGGGTCAGGTCATGGTATGCTTCCTCCCACTGGCCAAGCATTCTAACAACAGAAGATGAAAATCATATAACAATAGAAACCTGCCTGCTACTATTAGACATAATTCATTCTTCTTCTTCTTCTTCATCGTTCTTCAGTCAGATATCAGGTTGCAGCACCAATAGCTTCAATGAATTGTGTGATTCGCTTCAGGTCATCCATGGAACCCCTCAAGTCTGGAAGCAGTGCCGTCTCAGTAGGCCATATTTTCTCCCTCTGTTCTTGGTAGAGTTGACAGGCATGAAGAATGTGTTCTGCAGTCTCTGGGCTCAGTCCACAGTTGCACAGGTCTGTCTCACCAATCTTCAGCTTTCGGAACATGTGACTTCTCAGTCTGTTGTGACCAGTTCGTAGTCTGAAAATGATGGTTTGTTCCTTGCGTGACATTTGGTGGTAGGGTCATTTGGTTCTGCAGTTGGGTGCATTTGCTTCCACTTTTTCTTATATTCTGCTTTTAACATGGTCTTACTTTCATAGTATGTATTATCATTTTATATTTGTTCCAGTGATCCCCCTTTCCTTGCCAGGAGATCAGCTTTTTCATTTCCAGGTATGCCACAGTGACCTGGGATCCACTGCAGTACTGTTTCTTTGGTGGTACTGCTGAGGTGTAGTAAGCATGCCGTAAGTTCATTCATGCTCATGTTCTTTGGATCTTTCAATGCCTGCAATACTGACTTTGCTTCCGTTAGAAATACTACATGTCTGTTGTGACTCGGCAAGCAATTCATGAGCATTTTGGCTGCCTCTATTATGGCTTCCATTTCTGCTTTAAAATTTGTGGAATGTTTGCCTGTGGGTATGGATTTCTATATTTCTTTTCCATCTGGTGTTACTATATATATTCCTGATCCTCCATCTAATACTGCCTCTTTCGCTGATCCATCTGTATATACATGTGTCCATATATCCTTTGGGTATGCTTTCTGTATGTGATTCTTAGTTGTCTCCTTTAGTACTTGTATAGTAGTTTCTGTTTTCGAAATAATGCTTGGTATATTGTCCATAATTCTTGGGAAGTTTTTCCTGTCCCATGTTGGGTATGTGTTAAAGGTGTTTAGTGGTTTTAGGTTTTGTAGGTCTGTATCTGTGAGTGATTTCTGGAGCTGTTTAGCGGAGTGTAGAAAGCTACCTCTTTTGAGTCGCTCTTTTGTAGGTCTGCTTAGTCTTTGGTTCATTTGATGACTCTCCAAACATTTGAACTTTGCATACTGTGTGAGGATTTTTTTCATTTCTTCTTTCTTCCATTGATGGCAAACCTATGCATGTTTCCATTTCTGTGATTGGGGTAGTATTCATACCTCCTGTTATAATTCTAATTCATTCTAAATCAAGGTTTCCTAAAGTTGGTAAAAATTTTGGTGGGGTGGGGGCTTTAGGGAAGCAATGCAGGGTCAGATCAGAGATAGACAAAAGAACTTTGGAGGAACACCAAACACATCAAATTGTACCAAAAAAATATAGAAAGTGCTTACTACTTTTTATGTACAATAAGACGAGATGTAATTCTGTTGATGTTAACTGAACTATAACTGAAACCTAGCACAACTAGTGTTATTGAAGCCAGTTACAAATTTGAAAATGGGAATTTTTTGGGAACTGTAAAAATGAAAATCATCTAAAACATTTCTGAAGCAAATGTTGAGTGTGTAGAAGCAGTGAAATCTGGAAATTCATTTTGTAAACTCAATGTATCACACACCAGAAGGAAGTGTAATAACTTGACTTACAAATACTTACATTCTCCCAGAAAATTAAAAGATGATAATATGAACAAATTAAATAAATAATAAAAAAACATAGACAACAGTTTCAGTCATAAGGCCTTCTTCAGGTGAGGACATGACATTACAATTTTTTTTTTAAATATGTACATATATGCATACATGGTTCTGAACAGGAGATATTTTTGCATATTTTATTTTTCTTTCCTTCATGTTTCCTTTGCAAGCTTCATTTAACTGCACAATGCTTCAATAGTTTTCATAACAGCTCTATCGAAACCAGCAGTAGGAGAACTTTGTCAAGTAGATGAGATTCAGTATTTCTCGTGTGGGATGGGGTGAACAAGCATTTATTTTCCTTTAAAGTTTCAAAGGATACCGTCCGCCAAAATTGTTCACTAAATTAAAACACTTGCTGCTTTTGTAGCCCTTTTTTTCAACATTCATTCTCAAACTTCTGCGGATTAGCAGAATGTAGTTCAGAGAACAGAAAGCATTAGGTTTTGGTTTATATCTTAATTGTGATATACGCTGCCTTTCAGCCGACCACTTCCAGATTAATTAGCCCATGGGTAATTTTGACCTTGTATGTGATGGAAAGTCTAAACCTCTTTAGTCGCCTCTTACGACATAAATGGCAGGAAATGCAATTGCTATTATTTGCTTCCCATTCAGATCCTGAAAACATACAGGAGAATTTGATATAAAATAAAATGACCTGTAAGCCTTTCCTCTCCACTTGTATCCTTGAGCAGAGTCGGAATTGAGTTCAATAGCTTTACTGCTGTCATGAATGGCTTTTTTGGGCTTGTTCAACCTCAGATAGACACTGGAAATAAATATAATTTAGTGAAATGCCCATAATGCAAGATTAGATATGTTTTCAGTTACAATGTTACATCTTCTGCGTTAACTCCAATCACTTCCATCCCTTGATTTTTTATATCCTGTGATCGATGGTATCCGTTTTATTTTAACAACCCTGATTGTTATTATTGTTCATCAAATTTTACTGGCAACCATTCAGAGTTAGTAACTCTGAATAGCTAACTTTATGACTTAATCATTTAAAATGGTAATATTTCAACGCAGATAAAAAAAACACAGCAACATCATAAACTAATTGCTATTAGCAGACGTTCAGACATTGATATACAATTATAAATCTAGGCTGCAAAAACACCTAAATCCATTAAATACTCATTGCGAAATCAAGAACATGAGAATCAACAAATCAAAACCAGAGACACTGAAAATATACAGAAATCAATCCCCACCCACTAGAAATATAGACGGCACAAAACTCAGGAATTTAAGTATCTAGACAGCGTGTTCTCAGAAAACGGGAGATTGGATAGAGAAATAGAGACAAGATGTCAGAAAGTGAACGCAGTTTTATATCAATTAACACCAATACTGAAACACTAGAACATCTACATATCTACTTCTTCTGCGTTCACTATCTTATAACCACAATGAATAAATCGTGATTTCCACTGGGAAGAGTGAAGTACGTTGTACTGCTAGTTCCACAGTTAAACTGTGTTATTTGCACCTCTGTTGGGTCACTTTATGGCCCGGACATCCGAGGCCCAGCCTATCCGTTTTCGTCATGCCTTTAATTCGGGTAGAGGCTTCCCTAGCCCATTACAGCTTGCCTATCTGAAGACGGGCGTGTAATGACTCTTCGCCGAGACAATTGTTGTTCACATCTACCTCGCATGTGTTCCACAGTCAGTGAACTTGTCTCGTGTAATTAAACATTCTGTGTCTGTACCCATCGGATTCTGAACCTTTTCTCATCCGCGAGCCTGGTTATGATTAAGGATGAACTCGACAGAATGGTTGGACCCGGGATATTTCGCCTTCTTAGCCGAGGTGTCGTTCACAGGCATCGTGAACCCCTCGTCCAAGTCTGAATCTCACCACACGTTTGGGAGCAAAGCGTGTTCTCAGACTAAATGACAGTGTTCATCATTTTTACTTGAGTCCATTGGGTACTGAACACTTTCTCTCTGCGAGCATGTTTCCGATATATAAATGCTTGACAGTAGAGTTAGGACAGGGCTGCTTTCTTTGCTGGGCGCCCACGATTGGGTCTCTGCCTGTAATCAGCACCAGTAACTAGAAGCTTGCCTTGAGCTAATAGAGCGTGTAGTTCCGTTTCCTTGGAACGTTTTCCCTATCTATTTGCACTTTGCACTGCCCTCCCATTGTACCCAGTATGTTATCTTTTCGTATGTCGCCATACATCTACCTTTTTGCGTCGTTTTCATTGCTCGGCCTCTCCAATGCTCGGCCCGGCCTGACTAGCATCACTGTGTGTTGATAGTGCCACTGCATGTGTTGGCGTAGTGGTGTTGGAGATATTGACTCTCTTTTGCGGTCAATTCTCTTTGCATCTGTTGCCTCCGCATTCACAGAAACAATTCCCAAAAGGTTTAGCCAGAATCAGCACGAACAACTGTATTTCTGTTTCCAGGGTGCACCATTAGGAGGTAATTTGGGGATCTTTGGTTATCTGCTAACTCTGGGTCCGCTGAGAGCAGTGCGGTACCCTTTGCACTGCATCTACATACCTAAAATAGAACACTGCATATTTAAAATGTACAGCGTCTCTAAATTAACGTTAATAAACTCAGTGTTCATGCTGACACTGTGCTACCACTGCCAGGCCTGGACTGTGACAGAGAAACTAGAACACAAAATTTCAGTATGCTTCTTCTTCGTTCGTTCTCAAATTCCTGCAGATTAGTAGGATGTAGTCTGAAGAATGGAATGCGTTGTCATGGTTGTTGCGATATTTGCGCCATTTAGCCTGACACATATGACTTCAGCATGGCTTTGGATCACTGATCCTATATGGGACGGGATAGCCAACTCCATCTCATAACCCCATCAGCCGCCTCTTATGGCATGCATGGAAGGTAAACTGTGTTGCTATTCTTTGCTCCCCTCTCAAGCCTCGGCAACACACAAGCGGCTTTCAGTATGCAGAATCAAGTGTCTGAAAACAGCACTGGGGGGTAATAAAAAAAAAGATAAAATAAACAATGACACTGTAAGAAATTAGACAAAGAACCAGCAACACTCTAATCTTGGAATATATTAAGCGACAACAGATCAATAAGCTTGCATACATCAGCAGACTACCATCAGACAGCAGACCTAGAGGCTGACCATGAAAATGATGGACTACCGAAATAAAAGAAACGACAAATTCCACAATATACTCAGCATACATGAGGGCCATCTCCAGAAAACACTTCTACTCATGACGCTGAAAGGCAACAAAGTGTTTAGCTAATAGATAGATAGATAGACTATAAGAAATATGATGAAAACAACATCATGCAAGGAGTACATAGACACTCAAAAGAATCAAATGGTTCAGCCACCTGATCAGAATGGAACCAGATCACTTCCCATTGATAGCCTTCAAAAGCAGATCATCTGAAAAGAGAAACAGTAGAAGACCCAGATGAAGATGGATAGATGACATCAGAGAAATACTAGAATACCAAGGCTGCACTATGGCAGTGGCATCACAGTAGCAAAAGAAACCAAAAGAAAGAATACTTTGGCTCCTCATGACGTCTAGCAGCACACATTGATAAGACAATATTTCAACAATTAGAACATTTAACATATAATATTTCAATTGTTTTCCTTTTGATTACTTCTACCATCTTGAGTGGACCTGAGATTACACTGATCTCAGATAATAAGGTAAATTATTAATAGTTCTTTAGTGTTCACTATCAAACTTCCACTGGATCTCTCTTATAGCAGGACAATGGTCCTACTAGTTTTCCAGTAGGAATGTTTTTACTTTTAACACTTTACTGACCAAATTCGATGATAATCAAATTTCTGTTATATCCTTGGAGACCAACTTCGCCAATTGTTGAAACCGTTATGCTTCAGAAATATGGCAACTATTGTGATAGTGTTACTAAACATAGCTTATCCGAAAACGTACACTATTCCAAAATGGTGGCACCCATGAAATAGTCTATTGACATCATTTATGAGTAAAAAAAAAGTAAAGTAACCCATAGCATTTATTAATGCCGTAGGGGTGTGAGATGTTAGCGATCTCACATTTCACAGGCTCTGCAAATGAGGGCGGTAGCCATCTCCTCTCCCTCGCAGTCTTTACTTCCCGGATTAATCCGGTACCCATTTAAGGCTGGGTCGACCTGGGAGCCGTTGCGATCTGAAAACATTTCCGCCTCAACTGGGGAATGAACCCAGGACCACTCATATGCGAAGCCAGTGCGCTAACCACTGTGCTAACGCGGCTCCATTTATGAGTATTAAATCATGAATAACCAAATTTCTGGAAGGTGAGATTTTGTTATATATAGAAAGTAATGTAAGTTCACATCCAGCATTATAATAAGTAGAATTTCACTCTTGAAATAACTCTTGGGCTTTCAAATTCATTCAGAAAACGCACACATTGATTACGATACATGGAAAGTTTCAAAGTCCTATCACGTGAGTTTAATTTTATATTTTTAAAGACAGAAATGTTGATATCTAAAAAACGTGTGAGCACCCTTGGTATTGGGAGATATGAAAGCTCTGGATTGCTGATCAACAAAGTGTTCAACTGCAGCAGACATGGGAATTTACATGATTTAGATCCGCTGAAGATCGATGTGTCAGGCCATTGGTGCAAGTAAAACAGTGACAACACATTTCCATTCTCTGGAGTACATCCTGCTGGAAATAAAACTAGTAGGACCATTTTCTACAAGAGAGATCCAGTGGGAGTTTGAGAGTGAAAGCTGATGATGCTGACATGATTTAGAAAAATGATGATAAATATGACCATTAGGTTAATGCTGGTTATTTGAATTATTTACTGACGTGCATTTATCATCAAGATTTCAGATGACCACAATTACCCTTCAGTTTTGTTTCTTCTTCTTCTTCTGCGTTCATTCTCAAACTCCTGCAGATTAGCAGGATGTAGTCTGGAGAATGGAATGCGTTGTGTCATGGTTTATAGCATTGCTGCGATATCTGCGCCTTTCGGCCTGACACATCCGACTTCAGCACGGCTTTGGGTCACTGACCCTATATGGGATGGGACAGCCAACTCCATCCCATAACCTCCTTAGTCGCCATTTACGACATGCGTGGAAGGTAAACAGTGTTGCTATTTTTTGCTCCCCTTTTGGGCCCCGACAACACACGGGCGCAGTTTTGTTTGAACCTTGTGGTACATACTTATGATACCCCACATCACAGAGTCAAAGTAAACAGTCGGAATTACTCTCTCCAATGTGATGGCTGCACCTTAGTTTCCAGTAACTATTTATAAGGCACCATTTATGCAGTTAAAAGTGACTTGCAAAATTTCCAGACAGAGATCATAAAACTTTCTAGAAAGAAAGTTGAGTGGCAAACTACAGAATCATTTTGAAACATTGGTTTACTTCTTCACTAATGTTAATATATAATCTGAACAGTGATGGGGAAAAAATTTGCTATTGCCACTATTATAAAAGTTTCCCATTGCAAGGGAATGTGCACCTATGGGGGTGCACTGATATTACAAACATTGTTTCCAAACAACTTTCTAACAAATCTATATACTTCTTTCACTGTCTAAATCTTTACCATTCCTGCCCCTGTTTGTTTGCTATGAAAACTAACTTGCTCTCTATACAATAGTCTTACTTTGCTCGCTTGGCATACATTAAGGCAGATGATGGGTTCAGTTTAATAGCTTCGTTGAACAACTCAATGGCATCCTCAAGTCGACCTACAGACATAAAGAACAAATTTAAACTGTATATGTTGACATTTATTAAAGGCATATCATTAACACATTAAAACAATAAAGCAACAGTATAACCCCACATCAAGATAAACCATCAAGATGCATAAACAAAAACTGCTAGATTAAAACTCATTGCAGGACAAATAGGTCTCCAAATCAACTCATCAAAAACAAAAATTATGGACTTCACCAATTCACCTAACATAATTACTTTAAATGGACAACAACTTGAAAAGGTACACAAATTCTCCTATCTAGGAAGCAAACTAACACTCAACGGTGATGTCATGACAGAAATTCCAACTCGCATTGCACTAGCATTAAGTGTCTTTAACAGACTGTCTAATATTTGGAAGTCAAAGTCAATCAGCACACGCACAAAAATGCGCTTATTTAATTCCTGCGTTATCATATGGATGTGAGAGCTGGAAAAGCTCTTTATCTTCAGAAAATAAATTACTGAGTTTCGGGAACAAATGTCTTCGTAGGATAACTAATACCCATTGGAGTGAATTCAAATCGAATGATAAAATCAGAAAAGAGACACATCCAAATTTCATCACAGATGTTATCAGGAAACGCTGTTGGTCCAACATCGGGCATGTCCTATGCGCAGACATCAACAATCTCTTGAATGAATAACTACAGGCAAAAGAGACAGGGGTAGACCAAAAGAAACACTCAGAAAAACAATACTTAGAGAAAGTAAAACAATCAATATCCATACTATACAAGAACTGCACAGAATAGCTTTGAACAGACAGAATTGGAGAGATCTGACTACTGTCCTAACTTCAGCGCAAAATGAAAATGAATGAATAACCCCACAGCATATTCATCTATCCAGAGCTGCAAGTTTTCACTCTTGGTCAGTTTCTCAGCTCCAGATAGCTAAGAATTGGAACAGTTCTTTGTTGAGTGTGTCTGATTGAAAAAGTATCGGGGGTGTAGATGATAGTGTCCCCTTAGGTTACAATCATTTCTTCTTTTGCAACTTCTCTGAAGTGTCTTTAAACCTATATGATAAAGTCAGTGAGATCGACATGTTACATTTGTTTTCACAACGACATTATGAAAACATTAGTTTAGCTATGAAATGGACATCAGAAATAGAATAAGCCTAGGCATTTAGCTGTATTATGCCTATATCAAATTGAATACATGGAACAAGAATAGATGAGTTACTACTTATGTCAAAATAAATGTTTATTATTCCATTTCTCCATTTCCTCACATATCACACATATACCAACAAATCTCACATCCTTACACTCAGTAGCCATTCCTTTATTTTCATAAAAAACAATTATACAAAAACCAATAAAAACAAAAGTTACTGTGTTTTCCAAATACCCTACATAAATAACATGCAGTCAAAAAAGAATGCAGTGGCAGAAGAAAATAATGCAATTTTAATGCAGAGTTACAGGCTGAGTGAGTGACTGCTGTGGTTTTATATATTGATCCTGTGGCCAAGTTTATAGCGACACAGACAGTAGTAAAAGATCAAGCTGTGGTTAAGTTTGAGATTGTAACCAGCTTGCAGTACGGAAATTCTTATAAACAGATTGCAAAATATCAATGACATGACTATGGACACTCACCATTCGCTATAATTGGTAAAAATAGGTACCTGATCTTCTGGGAAGTGAAGACCATGATGCTGACCAATCATACATATGTATGCTGCTGGTCAAAGAAAAATACATGTTTAACACTGTGTTTTCCAATATGCCTCGATGACACTGGAAAGGAAAACGACTTTTTACAAAACACAGTAGCACTGTCTCACGTGAATTTATGTATTTTATATGATAATCTCTCCACCAAAGATGGATGTGTTGGCCCATTGGCGCAAATAAAATGGTGACAACGCATTTCTATTCTCTGGACTATATACTGCTGGAAATCTAGTAGGACCATTGTCCTCTACAAGAGAGATTCAACTGGAGTGTGAGAATGAACGTTGAAGAATATGATCTAATTTTATAAGATATACCAAATGTAATTTGGTGGTTGAAAAAAATTTAAAAGGCATAGAGGACTGTTTTAATTGAACTCTCGTTTTCCCATATGTACCACGTCCATCTCAATAAAGCATCATGCTGCATGACAAGAGTACCACTAAAAGCAAGTAACTCCAAGCAATAATCCTCAAGGATCTTTAAAAACAAAAACCACCTGGATTTGAACAGCAAATTCTTGAGCACAAGGCAAACAACAAAACCACTATATCCTAGAGATCCCATCAGATATCATAGCCAAACTGTAGCCTACAACACAGTGCAATCGTTTCTTTGGACCTACAAACATGCAGGAGTTGGTGAATCCTAGAAGATATGAGATGATAATGCAGGTGAAAACAACAAACCTTCAGAGGCAGCATCAATTGCTGATGATCGCTTCTCATTTGCTTCATCAATCATTTCATCAGTAACTTCAACAGTTTCATCCCCGTACACTGGCATATCGTCATCATTGTCTTCAATGACACCTTCAGAAGACAGTTCTAGATCACTCTCTAAGGTCTCCTCCTCTTCCTCCTTTTCCCCTGTCTTTTCCTCATGACAACAATGGTCACCATGTTCATGATCCTCACGACCCTTACTTTTCTGCTCTTCAGCTGGCTTGTGCTTTGGGAGAGGAATTCTAGCCCCCAAGCTAAAACAAGAAAAAATAAATAGATGAAATTTACGAACAATGGACTAAATATAAGATTACTTTTAAAAAAATTTATGCATGGACAAAAGTGCTGCTTGCAAAATTGGTCTAAATATAAGACAGTTATTTATATCAGATATATATATATATATATATATACACAAAAGCGCTATTTGCAAACATTATCCCAAATATAAGACTGTCATAATCAGGTAGCATTTCCTGGACAGCATGTAGCACTGACTTCCTATATGAGTGGTCCTGGGTTCATTTCCCAGTTGAGGTGGAAATGTTTTTCAGATCGCAACGGCTCCCGAGTCGACCCAGTCTTAAATGGGTACCGGATTAATCCAGGAAGTAAAGACTGCGAGGGAGAGGATATGGCTACCGCCCTCATTTGCAGAGCCACTGAAATGTGAGATTGCTAACATCTCATACCCCTACGGCATTAATAAATGATATGGGTTACTTTACTTTTTTTATGTAAAGTCCTGCTGATCTTCAGTGAATATTCCTACCCGTGTCATGCTCAGGTGTAATTTGATATCTAATTTTTGTAGTCCATTGTTCTAGCATCATGCTTCATACCCTCCATTATGGTCCTTTCTAGCCTTTTACTGTTGTATGATGTAGCCAAAATATTGTATGTTGGTTATCAAGTTTTCTCTGACATTGAACTTTCTCAGGATGTTCCTATTGATCATCTGTTTGGTCCATGATCATTAGACCGTACTTTACAAATATAGGACAGTACTGTTAAAATGTGTATGCACAGAAGTGCTATTTGCAAACATTGATGGGACCTGTATTGTGAACACAGAGTGCACACAAAAAAGCATGATCAACACAGCCAAAAAAAAAGGTGGCTGTTCCACCCCATTGGTCAAAATGATCCAACGTCATGCTGAAGTCAGATAGTAGGTTTCAGATATTACAGCTAAGCTGTAAACCATGATACAACATGTTCTGATTACAACCTGCTAATCAGCAGGAGGTTTGAGAATGAGCAAAAAAGAACTAGTCTGATACTTTTGCATTCATTATCACACTCCTGCAGATTAGTAGGATGCAGTCTGAAGAATTAAATATGTTGCAATATTTTACAGCATAGCTGTGATATCTGCACCTTTCAGCATGAAATCTGACTTTGGCATGACGTCTGGGTGACTTTAACCCCACATAGATAGAACAGTTATCATCATCATCAAGTGCGGTCTCCGCAGCGAAGGTTGGCTGCAAAAAACTTTTTGTTGGTGGTGCACTCTGCTAGACTGTAACCTGTTCATCTTGTGATGTTACTCTCCCACTTGTATCTCTGCCTACCTCTAGCATGCCTCCCTTCAACTTTACCCTCAAGTAAGGTCTTCAACAAGGTGTCATGTCTTTTAATGTGTTCAAAATATTTTATCATATAGCAGTCACCTCTTACGACATACACGCAGGGCAGGTAAACAGTGTTACTATTTGTTGCACCCCTTTCAGGTACTGGCATCACATGAGCGCTAGACTGATACTATAAGATAAATATTTCTTTTTTGTGTGTTTACTATCAAATTCCTCATTGGTTACGCATATGTTATCCAAAAGGCATGACGTCTGCGCTAGATTTCTTCTTTTTATCTTTACTCTCAAACTCTTTGTTGGTTAGGCGGATGTTATCCAGAGAACTTTGGCTATATTGAAGCCATGCAGTTATATGGACTGTACAAAGTGCCAACAATACCACCAAATGGTTGCCAGCATTCATGTGATTGGACTACAGCATACAAAATGGTGGATAGACACCCCACTGAGTGCACAAGGAAAGAGTGAGAAAGCTCAAAATCATGGAATTAAACATCCATAGCATTCTTTCTTCAGCGTTCATTCTCAAACTCCTCCTGTGTCTAGCAGGGAAATGGCCATACTAGATTTCCAGCAGGATATAGTCCGGAGATTGGAAATGCGTTGTGTCGCTGTTTTATTTGTGCCAATAGCCTGACACATAAGTCTTTGGTAGGAACAAATCATTCTTCTTCTTCTTCAGTGTACATTCTCAAACTCCTGCTGAATTTCTCTTGTAGTAGGACCATGGTCCTGCTAGATTTCCAACAGAATGTAGTCCAGAGAATGGAAATGCATTGTGTCGCCGTTTTATTTGTGCCAATGGCCCGACACATCCGTCTTTGGCGTAGAAAAAATAATTCAAGTTAAAACTTGTTTTTATTTATGGTTATACTATTTGATATTAGTTGTTAATTTTTTTTTAATTGCATCACCCCCCCCCCCCCCCCCAATAGCCATGTTAAATATACCTCTCAAGATAATGCTTGTAAAAAGCAAGTTCTGGAATATGCAGAGTATCTGGACTGGTTTGGCAAAGCAGAACAAACTCTTTGAGCATCTTCAGCTGATCTGCTTCCATGCTAGATGCCATCTTGCTCTTAGAAGAGTGAATTTGTTACTGAAATATTTCACATAAGATATATTGAGAACAGTATTTTTTAAATAGGGTAAAAGTCTATATAATATAAATAAGTCTGTGAATATAAATAAATGAATAATTCAAGCAAATCCTGTATAGTCAACAAGGTAACAGAGTTGATGGTGAGCTCGCATCGCAAACCAAACTTGCCGAACTAGGGGATTTGAACCATTCAAATTGTACTGGTGACACTTCTTATTCTACATTTGTTCTCAAACTCTTGCAGATTAGCAGGAAATCTGGAGAAAGGAAGGGTTTACAGTTCAGCTATGATATCTGTTGTTTTTGACCCGAAACATCATAAATTCAACATGACTTCTGGGTCACTTTGACCTTATATTGGATGGGATAGCCAACACCGCCATAAAACATTCTTTTGTTGCCTCTTATGATGTGGATGGTTGGTTGGTTGCTGATCCAGCAGTCCATGGGCTCATGCCCTTTGACCTAATGCCGTTAAATGGCATTATATTGCTGAGAAGTCTGTGAATTTTCAGCCCACCTAGGGACAGAGCCAGAGAATAACTATCACACCTCCAGGAAGGTAGGTTTCATCCTATGCACTGCTTCTAGCCACTGTAGCCAAGATAGGGTTCAATGTGCTCATTCCCCGCCACCAATAGACTACTGGTTATGCCGAACTTCTCTATTGCTCTAGGCATGCAACCAAATGTTCAAGTCAAAAGGATTGTCACATCCTGAGTCACTGTGCCTCTATGATGGGTTTACGCCATAGGAAAAAACAGTGCTGTCAGTTTCCTCCTCCCCCCCAGTGCTGCACAGTACATCTCTGGCTCCCTCCCAACCACAGAGGTTGCATACATATATTCAGGTAAACATGAAACACATTTCAACAACAAAATAAAAGCATAATTGTATAGATGACGTGCCATGAAGCTTCTATAAGAAAATAACCTCAATATAACGGCATGTCATTCACTAAGGTTTTCTGTTGCATGGGTGGTATGTCTAGTGGGCCATTGGTGAGACCTACAGATGCAACCACATGCGTGAATATGACATGGATGGAAGATAAATAGTGTTGCTTCTTCTGCGTTAATGTTAAACTGTGAGGTTTGTCGTTAGAGTGAAAGTCCACTGTCTTTTCCAGGTCAAAGCAGCTGCACCATAGCTTTTGCCTCAAATCTGCATCCTCTGCACAGACCCTCCTTCTTGCTTTGTATACTGGACAGTCCTAAAGTATGTGTTCGGTGGTTTGGATTCCAGATCCACATGGACATTCATCTGTTTATGAGATCCTCAGTCTGCAAAGGTGGACCTTCAGTCTACAGTGGCCGGTTCTAAATTAAAATAGTATGGTCTGTTGATATCTTTGAAGGTGATGTATTGTATAGGTTGTCTCTTCCACTTCCAGTTGTTTCTCCCACTTTGATGTGTATGTATCATAGATTTTGTTCTCTGTATGACAGTAGCCGATTTGGTCTGTGTTGTTCCATTTCACAACCTGTTTTTGACAGAGCACCAGCTTTCTCATTTTGCATGATTCCACAGAACAGTGTTGCTATTCTTTGATCCCCTTTTGGGTTCTCACACAATGAACAGTACGGGCAATACATTTGAGTATATTAATGGTGCCGAGCAATTCAACTATATTTGAATAGCAATGTCCTATTCAGGGTATGCTTCAATTATTATATATGCTTTTTTAACTATTGCTGAATTTTTAAGTACCACTAATACATCTAATCAATATACAGTATAACGTGGACGATCAACAATTGAGTCATGAGCAAATTCAACCAAGTTGTGTTTATGAAAGGATACCACTCTACCACATGAATATGATATCGAATTCAGTACAATGATGAAATAATCTCTTTAGACTGAGCTCTTGACAGTCTTTCTGACAAAAGCACATGTTCTTTTCAGTTGTGTAACTGAGGTGACACAGACACACAACAAGTTGAGCAAGAAAACAATATTGTTTGTGTCTATCATCTCTTCTTTCTTCCATTATTAAACTTACTGAGGGTATTGTTTGACTATTGACATTGCAAGCTGCAGTTTCGCTCTGCACTAGTTAATTTGCAATAGTTTGTTTTAATTTCTTAGTAATAGAGTTATTTGAAATTGAATGTAGGCCTAATGAATAATAATATTAATTTAAAATTAATTACCAAGTGTAAATTATAATTCTTCCTCTACAAGAATTATGTTTTTTTAAATTTCAGAAAACAAGGTCCATGGCAGACAAGTCGATGTAGGATCTGAGGGCACGTGTATTTCAATTTGCACCTGAGTATCCTTTTTTAAAAAAAGGTTACATTGCACAGCTGATATTGAACTACACGGTTCCTGAAGTGAACAATCTTAAAGCTTTTGTACTCTAAAGAACAGGTAAGTGTATTGTAGATTCTTCTCTACATTCTGTTGTGTCACGTTTTAAATCAACACTAACACAGCATACAAGGCATACAAGTAAAAACTGGTACATGCTTCTGAATATTTTCCTAGAATCTTTTCCTATTCCTTTTAAAATCTTGACTAATGCTAGTTTATTGCAGCCTTCTACACCAACATGCCCATCTTTTTTCAGGTACTTCTGATATGTTAGTATCTTTTTCAGGTACATCAAATAAGTGTGCCTCAGTTATTGGTGGATTATATTGTTATGTGATGCTTTCTTTGTGTAGCTCAGAGGTCTTGTTACGTTTTTATAGTTCAATTGTCTGTTACCTTTTTTGTAGCTCAGATGTATTATTACCTTTTTGTAGTTCTGATGTCTTGATACCTTTTTGTTGTGTCAATTTAAATACTTTTTAGAACTGATGTTGCATAAGGTTGAATTGTAAGTATTAGCTTTTTAATTATATTTAATAACTTTCATCAATGTTCTTTAGGATCAACAATTTGTCACAACCACATCATTACGGGGTAAATATATTTCTTTTTATGTAGAAAAACAGTTAATTTACAATATCACTATAAATGTAATTGTGAATATGCGACACTGGTGTACTTTAGAAAACTTTAATCATTTGCAGTTACTATTAATTATCTCTGATTGCATCTGAAAATTAGCACAATATACTTCGCAGATTCGTCTTGTCTTGCAAAACACAAAAATGTATAATTTGTTAGGCTGAAATTACTTTTGGGCCTTCACTGTGACCTTTGTTCTAGTTTTATTCTACTGAGAGGTATTACCTAACCTTTGCAGCGTGATTGTGCATGCGCATAGAATTAGGGTTATAATGTTAGAATTAGGGTTGGATTACAATTAGGGTTTGAAATAGGGTTAGGATTAGAAATAGGGTTAGAAGTAGTATTTAGAATAATGATAGCATGTGCAGCAGCTGTGATTCTCAAAAATTCTCATCTAAGTCGGGAGATGTGACGTCACAGCATCCATTGATTTAATTGGTGTTACATGGAAATCCATGACATCAGTTATGTAAAAATCTAAAGTTCGCTATATTTATAAAGAAGACCTAAAAGCAATTTTAACCTATTTGTTATATTTTTTAAGATATGTCTTGAATTATTGGCTCAGCTACAATTCTTCTTTATTCTATGTTCATTCTCAAACTTCTGCAGATAAGCATGATGTAGTTCGGAGAACAGAATGCATTGTGTCATGGTTTACAGCATTGCTATATCTCCGCCTTTTGGCCTGACACATCCAACTTCAGCATGGTTTTGGGTCACTAACCCTATATGGTATGGGACAGCCAACTTAATCCCATAACCTCCTTAATCACCTCTTATGACATGCATGGAACATAAAAAACAGTGTTGCTATTCTTTGTAATTTGTTCCCCTCTCAGGCCCGGCAACACAAGGGCGGGCCACAATTCTTGGTCACAACTTTGTGCACCAATCAGTTTAGATTTTCTTACATGTTCTATATAAATTACAGTAAATTATTTTGATCCAAAACTAATTCATAACTTTTTTCAGAATTGATGTACAGATTCAGCTGAGGTATCATTGAATTTCAATTTTTCAGGGGCTATCTAACCATTGTATTTATATTGCTGTAAACTAGTGTATTTTGTACCCATTTTGAAAACTAGAAATTTTTTTTTTTAAAAAGGAGAATTAATTCTTTCTTTCATTCAAACAAGATAACAGGGCGCCGATAACAGTTAACATATTTATTAAGTAGGTGCTATGTAATTCTCAAAGTAGTTTTTGCATGTTTGGTAACGCCTGCATGTTTAAATACTTTAAGTATTACAATATTTTCCATAATGATGGTGCATTCAATCATTGCCCAATCTTTTTAGCAAAACACGATGTTATCCAGTGACAACAGTTGAGCCTTTTGAGGGTGACAAATATGAAATTAATGACAGCCATTTTTAGCTAGACCTACTTCTTGTTTTCATTTAAATGAAACAACGAGAGCCACGTTGGAGACTGTACTTTTTTATACTTTCTGATCTACAAATTTAACATAAATAAATATACGGTCTACATAAATTGTTGTCAGTCCGATCAAATAAATGTCGTCAGTGCAAGCATTTCCGAATTCCACATTTAATGCCATGCCTACTTACTAAATCACCACCAACGTAGGTCGTTTGTGTTCCTGCTGTAAAAAGTTACCAAATATTATTATTGTATATGCATGATATTAAGAATAATATTTCAGTAATTCACAAATCTTATATACGTTTTAAAACATATCACCTAGAATATTCTGGATAACTGTCAGAAACGCAAATCCAAGTCACATCAGTCGGCTGCTTGGTTACCGGCCTTGACCTAATTTCCTCTTGCTTATAGCTTTAGTTATTTGGTATTCTAAAATGTTGGTTGTTTTTTTTACTTGAGGGTGCTGGACATGATACCTTTAACTTTAAAGTCATTACCAGTAACAAACTCAGCTGGAAACAGGTTCAGAACCCTGGTCAGGTGAAGCAAATGAAAATAAAAGAAAACGCTTAAAAGGGGAAAGGGGGTATACAAAAAAAACGACGCATAGGCCCTACAGGCAGCAGATTGTCATGGCAAAACTTTGTCCACTATTTTGACGTGGTTTTCACGGCTTAACCGAGAACTTCGGTCAACATAATTAATTAGCACCCCATTCGTGACGTTTTTAAATTATTGTTGTGGATTGGGTTGGTGACTATTTATATAGGCACCTACTTGGAGTCGCTTTGAGTATTGTTGGCATGCGATTCCAAGTATTAAAAAAATGAACAAGCAAAACAGATTGTACACAGTACATAGGTAGGCTATTTCACTTCTAAGCCACATTTTTTTTTCATTTAAAAATTTAAAAATCTAAGCAAGTCAAAAACAAAATAAGTCATTGTATGTCATCAGTCTTTCTACAGGTCTCTCTCCACAGCTTTCAACAAATAACCGAGGAACGCTCACCACAGGATACGACTGGCAATATGGACAAACTTTGGCATAATCGCACGCATGGTTTTTCAAACTCCCCCAGGCATTAGTGTCACTCTTAAATAAAAAAGCAATACCACCGGAAATAAACAGTTTAATACAACTAGCAACATAACATTATTTTGCAATAATAGCGCGCACGGTTCTCAATTCGCCCAGACCATAGGTCACACTTAGATAAAAGGAATCTTGGCCACAAATAAACACCAACTCCACCTAGCAATATAGATAATACATACAATAGCACGCACGACTTTCCAAACACCCAGACCACTAGGTCACATTTAGATAAAAGCTAATACGGCCTGATATAACCAAAATAGACTTCTGTCTTAGGTTGAAAGGGTCGTGCCTCGGCTAAGAGGCTTAATCCCCCATTTAACAAACAAACAATCTAAGCCACATTGGGAGAATTTTATACAAAATTCTAGAAAGAAGATCACGAGCATTCATCGAACCACCGCTTAACAACACTCAAATAGGATTCCGTAAGAACAAGAGTTGTACAGATGCCATTTTTACACTACGACAACTAGCAGAAAAAGAAAACAACCAAAAATTGTATATCGCGTTTGTCGACCAAGAAAAAGCTTCGTCAGAGTAGACAGCCAACAACTATGGAAAATACTATCAAAATATGGAGTTCCACAGCGCCTAATAAACTTGTGTAGGAGTAGTCAGTGTGCAGTTAGAACGAGTTCAGACAAATTCCCCATACACTCTGGCCTGCGACAAGAGTGTGTTCTTTCTCCGTTGTTGTTCATCAGGTATATCGATTGTATATATATACATATATATATATATATATATATATATATATATATATATATATATATATATATATATATATATATATATATATATATATATATATATATAAGATATATATATATATATATATATATATATATATATATATATATATATATATATATATATATATATATATATATATATATATATATATAATATATATATATATATATATATATATATATATATATATATATATATAAGATATATATATATAAGATTGCAACACCAATGAAGAAGACAACCTGAACAACCTCCTGAGCGAAGTTCTTTTTACTTCTTATCAAGTAATAATATCAACATCACAAGAACGGTTACAACAACATATAGGCCTAAATATGTGACAGATGAAGGATCTGCACGTGGTGTCATTGCTGAAAGATCTGCACTTCGTTGACAGAATAACCAGTGACGATGCTAGTGTCACAGCTTGTGAAGGGTTCCGTAACCAGATACTATCATAAATAGACTACACACAAGATGTAGGAACTTTAACATGAAGATAGACACAGAAAAAAACCGAGGTAATGTCAACGGTAAAAACACCACTATTCCCATCGATGACCAACTTAATTAAACAGGTGAAAGTTTCTTCTACGTTATTTACAAACTCCTGCAGAATTAGCAGGAGGTTATGTGGAGAATCGAATGCATTGTGCCATGGTTTACAATTAACTGCGATATCTGCACCTTGTGGGTGAACACAACCGAATTCAGCTCGGCTTCTGGATCACTACGGCATGGGACAGGCAATTCTATCCCATAACTGCATTAGACGACTCAAACGACATGTGTGGTAGATAACAATCTTATTATACCTAGTTGTTACTACCTGGGCCACGGTAACATAGGGACAGTATGGGCAATTAAACTTGTATTTGGACTAAAAGAAACGATGTGTGTGGTCTCTTCCCCCCCCCCTTTACTTTCACTGGTTCAAAAACTTCAACAACCGGTGTTTTCATTTTATACCTTATGGGTCTCAAGATTTTATTCTTGAACGTCTTCCTCTTCTTCAAGAACTGCAAAGAGTAGAAAAATGTTTACCACTACACGAAGGTTTTAAATTGTCGGAAATCAAGACACAATTAAGAGATAATTCAACGAAAAGTTCCGACCCAGTAAGTCTTATGAAAGCAACACATAAAACAATAGACATCTACCCAGAACAATGAATTCATGTCTATACTGATAGGTCTGTTTTCATAGCCACCATCAAATCAGGCTATGGTCATCATCATCATCAGGTGCCATGCCGGATGGCAAAGGCGGTCATGGTTCTCCACAGCTCTCTGTCCACAGTATTATGTATCAAAGTCGTTGTTTCCCTGCCGTGCCAGGTTGTCAAACTGTCTAATATTTTCTCACGTTGTCGCCCTCTGTCTCTGCTGCCTTCACTTTTGCCTGTTGTGACTATGTTCTCTAAACCTGCCTGTCTCATGAAGTGGCCAAAAAAAGAAGATTGCCTTTTTCTTATAGTGTTGATCAAGGTCCGCTTCGCATTCGACTCGACTCTATGTGTCGCCAGGCTATGGTATCTATATATAATATGCAGATAAAACATCTGATGAATTTTGATGCCTGTGGGGAGATATTTCTAAATATGAAGCTGAAATAACATCACTAGAAATTATCTTGTACCACATGAAGACCATATTTGATGCTTTTCCATCAAAAGTCCACAATATTGTGGTTTTTACAGACTCTATGTCCGCTCTTCAATCACTAGAATGAGATGGAAATTGTAAGCCTGAGCTGGTTGAAATATATCGTTATGCCAACCAGCTGCTTATATCTTATGAAGTCAGCATTTGTTATGCAGTGGATTCCCCGCTACTCAAACACACCTGGCAATGACAAGGCAGACATGCTAGCAAAGAAGGGTGCACAACAAGAACAGACATTTACACAAACAAAAGTTAAAATGATATGCACACAGTTAAAATGATGTTGAAATATGAAAACAAAGAAAATTAGATGAACAGATGGGCCATGGAAAATGATGGGAAGGAAATCTATGCTCAAATATATGACCAGCTCAAATCCTAAAGACATCATCAACCTCATAGGCAGGGAAGACCAGAGTATCATCTTCCGACTGCGAGCACAACATGTACAACTTAACAATCACCTGAACAGACAACAATCACAACACACTCCAGGGTGCCGGCTGTGCACTCATCCCTATGAAACTGCTGAACACCGCCGTTTTGAATGCCCAGCGATGGATGACGTCAGGAAAATGCTTCTCCCTCCAAAGTCAGGTAAATGGAACACCTTATATAGAACAAAACAACAGCTCACAAACACATGCATATATCACACAGTGGCATTGGGTCAAAGGGCATGAGCCCATTGACCGCTGGATCAGCAACCAGCCAACCAACCATCTTCCTGTTCTTCCACGGTTATTGTAGGACATTTTAGTAAGCTGTTTCTTTTTGTCATTTGTCATTTTTTTGTATGCACGGCATCGCTGGTTTTGAAAGAGTGGGTGGGTGGGATGGGGGTGTTGTGCTAAAAACCTCTTCACTAGGTTTCGAAAGGCTTCTCGCTGGAGTGTTTTATGGTTGGTTGGTTGCTGATCTAGCGGTCTATGGACTGATGTCCTTTGACCCAATGCCATTACGTGATATACCCATGTGGTTGTGAACTGTTGTTTTGTTCCATATAATGTGTTCCATTTATCTGGCCTTGGGGGGGGGGGGGAGTATTTTCCTGACGTCATCCAAGGCTAGACATTCAAAAAGATGGTAGTCAACAGTTTCATAGGGATGAGTGCACACCGGCACACTGGAGTGTATTATGATTGTAATCTGTACAGTATTTCATTGGGATGGAAGCATTTACCCAGCAGAATGTACTCCATAGAATGGAAATGCGCGGTAATGCCGTATTATTTGCACCAATGGCCTAACACATTCGTTTTTGGCGGATTATTTGGGGTATAACGTTCAAGAGCACAGTAGTTTATACACAATCACGGCATAGAGCTGCACTACTTCCCATGTTTGTCAACTGATTGGAAGACTGTTAGGGGGCTATGAGCATGTATGGCAGTTTTGTTATAAACTAGTAGTACAATAATATACTGTGTAATATGATCTTGTCATTAGAGGTGAGAAAGAGAGTTCTGCAGTGCCATATAACCCCTATACTAACATATGGGTGCGAGTCTTGGACAATAAACAAACTGGAAAGCGGGAAATTAGAGGCAAAAGAGATGTGGTTCTACAGAAGAATGCTGAGAATACCAAGGACTGCCAGAAACACTAATGTAGAGGTGTTGAAAGAGTCAAATGCGAAACGGACCTTAATCAACAATATAAGAAAAAGGCAATCTTCTTTTTTTTTTGCCACTTCATGAGACAGGCAGGTTTAGAGAACATAGTCACAACAGGCAAAATTGAAGGCAACAGAACCAGAGGGCGACAACGTGAAAAAATATTAGTTTGACAGCCTGGCACGGCAAGGAAACAACATCGACCTTGATACATAATACTGTGGACAGAGGGCTGTGGAGAGCCATGACCGCCTACGCCAGCCGGCATGGCACCTGATGATGATGAGCAGTACAAGATATATATATATATATATATATATATATATTAGAAAATCTTAGTTGACTATTCTATAGCAAACACAGGTGATACTAATGAAATAATCCATATAGTTGCGAGATATGTACTATGATTAAAATCTGTCAGACTACATGGAGCACAAAACAACGGCCCGCTGAATGGACACAATTACTAATAATGCCCATTCCCAAGAAAGGAAATTTGAAAGTGTGTAAGAATTACAGAACTATTAACTTTATAATACATCCGAGTAAGCGATGCTCAAAATACTCTGAGCAGAATAACGCACAAGTCAGAAGAAATAATTGTAGAAGAACAAACTGGCTTCAGAGCAAACACAAGCACTGAAAAACATATATTTAACATCAGAATACTAATTGAAAAATATATTCAGCACCAGCGTGATCTAAACCACAATTTAATTGATTTTACAAAGGCCTTTGACCGTGTTTGACATGATGGTCTGTGGTACATACTGAGACAATTTAAAGTTGATACCACAATCATAGACATTGTGGAATGACTACAAAGAAGCAAATTGTGCTGTCTTATCAAACAATACAATTGGTTATTTAAACAAATGTGGGTATTCGGCATCATAATGCATGTCTCCTGTACTTATACATAGAGCATATAATACAGGAGACATTTCATGATTGCAACACGTTTATATCGATCGGAGGTCAATGTATTTGCAACTTGGGTTTCACTGATGATATTGAACATAGCTGGGTCAGAACAAGAATTACAAGACTAAACGTTAGCAAAATTGGGAAAAGTCACCAGCATATACGGAATGGAAATAAACATAGAAAAGTGCAAGATATTGGTTAAAAGCAGAGACAGGAGAACATACCAGCATCACGATGAATGGATATAAGCTTGGGGAGATGAATATTTTCAAATACCTCGGATCTAGCATATGCAACAGTGGAAACTGCACAACATAATTAAAAATAAGGCTGGAGATGGTTTTAGCGTCTATGTCAAGGCTAATGTTTATTTGGAAAGGCAACACCAGTTTGTTAGAGTGAAAATGGAACCGTATAACTAACTAGTACTTTCTGTTGTGCTGTTTGGTTATGAGAGTTGAAACACTCACTGCGGACACGGAGAGACGACTACAGGCTTTCGAATACAAATGTAAAGACGAATTTCTTTATAGAGAGCATAAGACAAATGTGTACGTAAGAAATACAATTAAGATAAATGCGAGTCTACACGAACCATTTATTAGTGAAACGACGTAAACTAGCATGGTGTGGATATATATGCAGACATGATTCCTTGTCAAAATCAATACTGAAGGGAACCGTCGAAGGTGGGAGAAGCAGAGGAGGACAAATAAAGACATGGACAGACAACATCAAGGAATGGACAGAACAAGATTTATCCTCACTCATCCGCATCGTTAAAGATAGAAACCGCTGGAGGACTCTGGTAGTCCTACGACCCTGACTGGTTACGGGTTTATAGAGTAGGTAACTCTTGAGAGTCCATTCTATCTGACAAAAGTACATGCCCTCCTCAATTGAGCAACCGAGGTGGTACCCGGACTCGTATAAGATTGTTTCAAATGCGTGGTTGTATTAGGGGATGCATGTTTAATCCCAGAAGGAAGGTATTCCAGTGCGGAAATATCCCAGAATCATCACGTCCTTCCAGGTGTGTAACACATTTTTGTCTCTGTGTGAACTAGTTCAACATTCTTCTATCAGATCTATTGATCCACCCGCAGTGATAGCACATCTTGCATTCCCCACCACTTAGGAATCTGTTACAAAATGACAAATAGGCTATGCAACGTCAGATGACCTTCAATACAATTATCAGAAATAAACACACAATACGATATTGTTTTGAATGTATTTCTGGCACAGCAGAGAAACAACAACAATATTGATACATAATAAACCTACTGGAGATAGAGAGCTGTGGAGAGCCATGATTGCCTACGCCAGCCGACATGACACATAATGAATGAATTGAGTATATTGTGTGTTTATTTCTAGTTCGCTGTTGCGTGATAAAGGTCCCTATTGGACCGTAACATGAAGAAATTGAAAAAAAAAATAATTATCATTGATATAACTTTACATTTGTTATTTATTATTTAAGACAAAGGAAAAATAGTGACAGCAGAAATGACATCTTTACGAAGAATACTCGGAGTATCATTAAGAGATATAATTAAAAACGATAACATCAGACAGATAACCAAAACAATACCACTAGTGGAACACATCAAGAGACAACAGATCAAGTGGTTTTCACACGCTTCCGGACTACAAAAAGATATCATGCCACAAATGGCCATAAGACATAGACATAACGGCTATAAAGCCAGAGGCAGACCATGTAAAAGATAGATCACATAAATCAAAGAAGCCACAGTACCAAGCTTACAAACAGCACACAAGAACACCATCTCTAGAGAACTCTTCTACTCCTGACGCCGCAAGGCAAACAAGGGCCACAGCGTATAGATATCTATTTATTAGTTATATTAGTAATCAGTGCCAATAATGCTTTATCATAGATGTTATATCGCCACACCACAGGATCGAGTGTATATGAGGTACCAAGTCCATTGCATCACATCCTCCCGTGACAAGAATGAAAACTCTTTTGTTCCCAAAAGGAAAGCGGTATAGTTTTTATTTCAGCTCTACTATTGCTTTGGATTGTTTTCTAATGGGGATATTTTCCAGAGCTTTTACAAGTCCCAGATGACTTTTCTACTGATGTGACTGGTAGGTTGGAATGTCTTCAGCTGAACAGTCCCCTACACTGTCTGGAATTTATCTATGCTTCTTCTGCAAACTGCATATATAACTGTTGACAATACCTCCACCCCAGAAGTCCAGGTGTTCTTCAACATATTTCATCACAGTGAAGAAGATGTGGCTAGCAAAACTTACACCTAGTCTCCTTAGTCGCCTCTTACATGCATGTCAGGTGGCAGTGTTAGTATTCTTTGCTCTTCAATCGGATCATCATAACAAACTGGCATGTGGTCATCATTATGCTGTAGGATATGGACATGAAATAGCTTTCAACACTTCTTGTGTCTGTGTCAATCTCAGTTGGTCTTTGATATCTTGCGTCATCTTCTTTGTGGTCTACCTCTTTTTCGTTGCTCTGTCATCATTCTCTCCATTAGGGTTTTTTTCTAGGTTGTCATGTCGTTTGAGATGGACAAAAAATGTTTAATTTTCTAGAGAGAAAATTGTTGTTTAGCCAGTTTTCTTTTACTTTTAATTCTCTCGGTGTAGGCTATACAGTGGTCATCTTTTTTTTTATTAAAGATATTGTGAGGATTCTTCTGTAACATTTTGTTCGAAATGCTGCAATTTTTTTTGCCTTATTGGTGATTGTCCATGATCAGCGTCGAAATATTGAAACTGGAAATATGCAGATCCTAAAGATTGTGAATTAAAAAGAAAATATATGCCATGTGAGCCTATGTGGTATTGGATAGAAAATACATTACCAGAATATTTTTCATGCTGTCTCTACAAAGTCTGAATTGGCAGGAATATACTAGATGGTAGAATACAGAAGGATCTCTTTCTTCCATGGGGAATAACATTTAGGGAAAAAATCTTGCGACTTCTACTTTGTGCAAGAATGTTTGCACATACAATATCTTCTTGTTTCACTGTGAACCAACACGAAAGTTCATATGATTTCCGCAGGGGAACATGAAGTACATTGTGCTGCTGATTTCATAACGGAGCTGCATTATTTTGCTCCTTTGGTCAAGTAAATCCGATTTTGGCATGAAGTACGAGATAAATATGATGCAAGCATTGGTATGTAATAATGGACCAGCATAGCATACATAGATTGTTGCATGTAAAAGAATGGAATAAAGATATTGCTTGTGTGTAGCAGGGGCCTGAAAGGGGAGCAAAGAATAGCAACACCGTTTACCTTCCATGCATGTCGTAAAAGGCGACTAAGGAGGTTATGGGATGGAGTTGGCTGTCCCATCCCATATAGCGTCAGTGACACAAAGCCATGCTGAAGTCGGATGTGTCAGGCCGAAAGGCGCAGATATCATAGCAATGCTGTAAACCATGACACAACACATTCCGTTCTTCGAACTACATCCTGCTACTTTGCAGGAGTTTGAGAACGAACGCAGAAGAAAAAGAATAAAGATATAGAAAAGAGATGGAATAAAGATATAGGAAAGAGTAATATCAGATATGGCATGGAAACTAGCATTGATAAAAGCCAGAAACTGGGGACTAGTGAAACCAAACAAGATCCCATAAATATCCAGTTAAACTGTCACAAACTTGAAGAAGTAACCACCTTCAAAGATAGTGTCTTAAGTATGTGATATGGTAACTCAGGAAATGAGATTAAGTTAAGTCTCAAGATGGCGATGGTTGCCATGGCAAGGTTGAGTATTATTTGGAAAAGTAAGATCAGTATTACAGTAAAAATCAATATATTCAGATCGCCAGTGCTAAGTATACTTTTATACAAATGTGAAAGCTCAATGTGGACACTCAATGCACACAGAAAGAACGATTCAATCTTTTGAATACAAGTGTTACAAACGTTTGTTCAGAATTAGTTATACAGAATGTTATGTTATGTTCCTCCAGGGCCATAGGCGGCGCATAGGGCAGAAACCATAGCTTTCCATTTCTGTCTTTGTGTTGCCAGGTCTTTCAATTGTTGCGTGTTGTTTAGGTTCATTGACATGCCTTCTCTATTAATGGTTCTTCGTAGAGTTTCTCTAGGTCTCCCTCTTCTTCTTACTCCAGGTGGCACCCAATATAGTGATTGCTGGGGAATTCTTAGGCTGTTCATTCTGAGAACATGGCCGATGTAAGTCCAACGCCTTTGTCTAATGAAGGAAGATATATAGGTAGGTTTATACAGAATGCAAGACAAATATATTCATCTGGCAGCAAATAAACACACTTGCAGGTTATCAAGAACCACTTTCAGCAGTGGTGAAACAGAGTAAACATGTTTAGTTTGGACATGACTCATTTTCTAAAATTACTTTAGGAAGGAACAGTCAGTGGAGGGAAAAGAGGTAATAGGAAAATCCTATATTGATAACATCAAGCGATGGTCTGAGTATGGTGTTTCTACACTCCTCTGAATGGCAGAAAACAGAGGTGTTTGGATGTCTTTTTGTGCTGTTGTCTCCAGTATAGCACCTCTAAGACCCTGATATCTCCAGTATAGCACCTCTAAGACCCTGGTGTCTCCAGTATAGCACCTCTAAGACCCTGATGTCTCCAGTATAGCACCTCTAAGACCCTGATGTCTCCAGTATAGCACCTCTAAGACCCTGATGTCTCCAGTATAGCACCTCTAAGACCCTGATGTCTCCAGTATAGCACCTCTAAGACCCTGATGTCTCCAGTATAGCACCTCTAAGACCCTGATGTCTCCAGTATAGCACCTCTAAGACCCTGATGGGTTATGAGTGTTATTATTATATTTATATCAAGTAGATAAAGAACTGCACGTTTCAGAAGACATCACAGTGTATTATTGCACATGTGGTCTTGAAATATCTTGTGCATTCTGTGGAAGACTATATTGGATTGCTCTTTCCAGTCACATCCACTGCTGCCATAGATTTTAGCATATCTATATACTGTAAATCTATAAAACCCATCATGATCATATGGATAGATCACCATATACATTTTTTCTACAATTTCTATCTTCAGCGATGTGGTTGAGTAGAAAAATAAAATCATAACTGGTCCATTTTTTATGTAGTCTGTCTATAATTTTTTGTTTCTCAGTTCCTTTCACCTTCTATTACCTACATAATTATTACTCCCTATAAGGAATCATGTTAACTTTCAGGTTTACTATTGTAGTTTACACCCCTTCTTAAAGCACAACATAATACTGTTGTCTAGACAGTTCATAGAGATGCCAGCACTAGTTTCACACCTAAATCAAATATACAAATTAAAAAAATAGTACAGTTTCACACTTTTTCACAATTTAACCAAATATACAAATAAAAACAGTAGTTTCACTAATTTAAATACCTAGGCAGCATTTTTTCCTAAAATAAAAGACTAGACAGAGAAATAGAAACAAGGTGCCAGAAAACAAACACAGTGACCAACCAACTTTCACTATTACTTCTTCAAACAAACATCAAGATGGAAATCAAAACACAGATAATATCTACAATCTTTATACAAACACTCTGCTACCAATACCAAACATGGTCATTAACAGCCTTGCAGCAGAGGAAAATCCTTACCTACCTGTGAAATGAAGTGTTTGAGAAAAGCTACAATGATAAAAGCTAAACCAGATAAAATAAGAAATTAGGAAAATAGTTGGTATAATAACATGTATTGAGCATATCGAATGACAGCAAGTAAAATGGTTTGGTCACATGAGAATGATCCCAAACCAAATACCAATAAGTGCATATACAAAAGAATATCTGGACATAAGGCCAAAGGTAGACCAAGAAAATGTGGATTGAAAACATCAAGATATCCTTGAACATGGACTTCATGCAACCAAGGAAACTCATGTGGCCTTGGAACAACAGCTGAAACTTCCATACCTACACTTAATGGCAAGTGTGAATATAATTAATCATATTGGGACAGCCAATAGACAGTTTCACTTTTTCACAACTAAACCTAATATACAAACTAAATCATAAGGCAGTTTCACACTTTTCACAACTAAATCAAATACACACAATAGTACAGTTTCACATTTTTCACAACTAAACGAAATATTTAAATTAAAACCATAGTACAATTTCCATAAATAAACCAAATATACACATTTAAACCATCATACTCTGCTGAAGACGGATATGTCGGGCCATTGGCGCAAATAAAACGGTGACACAACGCATTTCCATTCTCTGGACTACATCCTGCTGAAATTCTAGTAAGACAATGGTCCTGCTACAAGGGAGATCCAGCGGGAGTTTGAGAATGAATGCTGAAGAAGAAGAAACCATCATACAGTTTCAAATTTTTCACAACTAAAGCAAATACACACATTTAAACACTGCATATAGTTTAACTTTTCACAACTAAACCAAATATTAAAGCAGACATTTAAAACAGTAGTTTCATACTTATTCACAACAAAATGAAATATACAGTACACATTACACATTAAAACCACAGTACAATTTTACAACCAAACCAAATATACAATTAAAACAGTAGTACAGTTTCACAACTTATACAAATTAAAACAACAATAGTTTCACCATTTTTGACAACAAAACAAAATATACAAATTAAAACCAGATCCTAAACTTTGACATTATATTTATTCTTTAAAAAAAAAAATTAACAATACAAAATTCAATAACGTGGATTATTTTATGTTGTCAATGAAGAAATGTTAACAATATTCAACGCTATATTATGATACTGATAATGTTACAGAATCAAGTGAAAGACTTATTAGTAAGTTAGTGGATATATGGGAGAATACTTTCACGTACCAAGGTGTGAGAACTTTACATAAAGGTGTCACAAAAAGTGAAAAACTCACTCTATAAACCCTGGATGTGACTGGTTTGAAGATCCCGCCTCCACCTCTTCTGCTTTAATTTGACAAAATTCATACACAATTGTGGAATGCTAGCTTAATCTTTATAATAATTGAAGCATATCTATTTTAGACAACATTATTTCTGAACCAGACATATTCCATGGAAGGCCTCAATTCATTGAATATGTAACCTGATGACTGACTGAAGAACAATGAGTATAGGACATTCACGGTTAACTATTGTTGAATATTTCAGCAAACATATGCATCCAACTGCACTGTCAGCTGGTCTACATTTTAAACCACAAACAAGTTCAAGCGAGCTGAGTTTGTGAGACCCGCACACTAACATCTTTATCACTAAAGCCTGAAGCAGGCAATACAAACTTAGGAAAATAAAACTGAGCTTTATTTCTACATAATATATGTGTTTTTAATCATATCATGTAGAGCAGTGCTTCTCAACCTTTGTAAGACCACAGCTGAATAACAATTTTTTCATTAGGCCAGGTCTAATCTTTCATTAGGTCCAAACAAACTATTTATTTCACAAATAACGTTATAATTCAAGGAGAAGCTCTCGTGTTCTAGTAGACATGTTGCTGTGGTCCGGAGGTTGAGAAGCACTGTTGTATAGGACATGGCTATTCAACTATTGTTGAATTTTTACTCACTACCACTTGCAACACCAGTACAATCTGGACAGTCAACTTTCATTAATACATCCACTTGCAACACCAGTACAATCTGGACAGTCAGTTTTCAAACAATCAGCAAGTTCGAGTAATCTGTGCTTGTGAGATGAACTCAGTAGCCTTTTTATCACCAACAGACAAGCTTTCTTTCTATATACTGGGATTTTAAGAAGACATAGGCTTACTCATTCAAGGTAGCTGTCAGTACAAAATCTGCATGTTACATTTGTTTATACCGCTCAAAAAGTATACATTATAAACACTGATCCTTATGCTACCTGCTTCTCTCACATTCAGTTCATATAAATGATTGTGACCAACACAAAATCTTATCTCGTTTACTTGAAACAATAGCTGGCATGGTGACCATGAACCTCTGTAAATTCTTCCACCTACCGTGATAACTTGTTTCCCTTTCACAACATGAGGTTAGTATACAGTGAACAAAAAAACTTACAGGGTCTCCTCCGGAAAGGAGAATAAGGAGAGCAGGGGGGAGGGGGGTGGAAGGAGGAAATAAGAGATATAAATACCAAATATTGAAAATTTTGGAGTAAATATATTTTCACCCCAACTTTAATAGTGAACCATAGCTGTCAACATCTAAACATATCTGCATTTAAAACAAAAATATCCCCTAAATTATGTATTTTGCCCACCCACAATCTTATAAAAGAATATAAATACCAAATATTGAAAATTGTGGAGTAAATATATTTTCACCCCAACTTTAATAGTGAACCATAGCTGTCAACATTTAAACATATCTGCATTTAAAACAAAAATATCCCCTAAATTATGTATTTTGCCCACCCACAATCTTATAAAAGAGTACTATACTAAATGCAAAGATGTGCATATTTAATAAAACCTAAGTTATTTATTCTGTAAAAATAACACAAAATCTGTACAGATTGTTAAATATATCTTCTAGTAAGGTACAAATTGAACAAGTTAAAAAGGGACTGTTAAATAAAATAACAATTAAAATATATTTTCCAGTAAACAAAGCTGAACAGAATTGTAATATTTAATTAAAATAAAACAATTATGCTGTAACAAGTTTTATTGAGGAATTTTCTGATGAGCAATGGAATAAATTGGTAACACCTGTCAGTGGGTGATTCAACTGGTTTGTGCAGTTTAATAGTCAGTAGTAGTAGCAGTGTTGTTGCAGTTGTCTGTATCCAACTGCTGCCAAGCCTACACTTAGCAGCTCAATGCCATTCTTTAAAAAAAAAAGTACAGGTTAAAGTTGAGTTAGTGATTCATATAGAGTTAATGACAGCCAAGGGTGCCTTGTACAATTTTTGTGTTGGCTGTTGAGAGTAAGGGCACTCTATAAGGAAGAGTTTATCTGTCTATTTGGGATGAAAGCAGTGTTTACACATAGGTAGTTGCTGTGTGCTGTGATTTAAAGTTGTAATAGTAAAGTAGCCCTTCCCACAATATTGAGGTGTATTGGGGAATCTGGTGTTGATTTCCACAACATTGAGGCAGGCATATTGGGGAATGTGAGATTAGGCCTGTATGTTTCATTATTAGCAAAACATCTAGTGTGATTATGGCCTTTACTCTCCCAGATGGTCTGATACTCATTTCGGTACAGTACAAGTAGATGCCACCACGTTTAATTATTTCCCTTGTCTATGTTTGTAAATTTCATGTTCATCATTTAATAATTGAAATATTTATTTATTTAGGGTTGGGGTTAGTTATGTAAAACACAACTAACCCAAACCTAAATTAAATTAATATTAAAATTATTAAATGATGAACATGAAACATGTAAAACACAAGGGAAATAACTTGGCTATGTGGTGGCGTCTACTTGTACTGTACCTCCATTTCCTTCGTCTGGATTGAACTAAGAACTGTTGGTGATCTCTGAATATTTCTAATTGAACTGGAAATGAAACAAGCATTGTAATAAGTGCACAAAGCAGGTAGCAACCTACGGTTTGATTAAGTCTTACAAATTATTTGCAAAACTTGTAGAAATTCTATTCAAGTTCTCATTTTCCACCATTCACAATGTACATTGAAGAGAATATATATTAATAATTTACAGCAGATATTTTTTGTAGACAAACATTAATATACGAGTATGGCATTCCACAATTTTGTTTCATGTTTAGTTCAAATTTTATATGCTTTGTGTTTATATATTTAAGCACATATTCCTTGTCATTCCTTTACCCGCACACAAATATACACACACACACACACATGCAATGCATATGATGCCCCCCCCCCCAAACAAATATATACACAAGCAATGTGCTTATGGTCTCCTTATGTGTGTGTGTGTATATATACACATACACAATTTAATGTAATTATGCCCCCCACCCCCTTTTCAAGCACATATACAAATATGCAATATAACTAGTCTCCACACACACACACATATATATATAGACATACATATACAATGTAATTCTCCCTCACATGATTACAGAATCATCCAAGAATATCACACACATGTGATTCTGTGAACCAGGTAGGTGTACTTTTTATAAGGATGTACGTTGCCATATATTATTTTATCGTGCCCCCAGATAGTAACCATAGCAGAAGTTCAACTTGCCCTCAATCAGTGACCACATGTGGTAATTAGTAAGACAACCTCCACATTTTATACATGATGAACAAGCAGTATAGACCAAATGGTGATCAGTGTTTCCTCAAAGGTGAGTGGCTTTACACTGTACTACCACTCCTTGAGCTGTATGGCTGTGCACCTCATTAAAGAGTGCTGTGCATAGAATTTAACACTGCACAAAATCGAAGTCTTCGGATCGAAAAAAGATCCTGATACAACATTATTAAGTAATTTCTAAATGGCATTTGCTTTGTTTGCAGCTCAAACCAATGTTTGATCCACTCAAACAGGAGCAATTTTACAGGGAATGTAGATGGTGATGTTTGTAGATGAGAGAGATAGTAGGCTAAAGTAACATTAGTCCTCCCACTGAAATATCACTGTGTTCAATGATGGAGACATTTAAGATAGTTGTCTTAAATTCCAGCTTTGAGGAATGTAAACCTGGTGAATAAACCTGCTATCTTGCAGACACCATGGAGATATAGAAAGCTAGGGCTCAGGATCGTTCAGAAAATGAAAAACCAGAGGACATAATGTGCGAACAAAATAGGGCACACACACACATACGTCATATGGTTAATTATCTACTCAAATAGTAAATATAATAAATGATAGCAATAAATTCATTTTAATTCTGTCAGTAAGAATTCATCAATACACGACAACATGCAATACACAAATGTCGCAGGAAGGCAATTTTCCCACTGGGATGAACACTGAGGGATATTATTTCAACATAACATTTCACATTAATAACAATTTCAGGAAACAAATAGTACATCCATTACAACTTTAAAATAATATATTTCTTAAAAAAATATAACTATTTTAAACAATCAATTTCATTGAGCAAACAGGATATAAATATGATGGAAGCAAATAACAATGGAATATGAGGACAAAAACAATTTTTTTCAGCTGCTCTTCTTTCAAGTTTCCAAGTATTTACATATAACATGAATCAGGGTCACAAACCAACAACTTTCAGTACATTTATACATTTAGATCAGTTTTTCTGAATAGGATTTTTCAAAATTAATGTCCATCAACTCATTATTGAAAAATCTGGGCATCACAAGAACTATTGTCAGTTATTAAAATTAAGAAAGCAATGGCATGATCATATGAATTGATCTAAATCATACTTAAACATAGAAGGAAATATAGAAATTGGCAAGACAAAAATAGAAATGACTTGCCACTAAAGCGAGGATAAGCTGCACTGTAAACAACAATGAGAAGAAAGTCTGTAACAAGGTTGGCATGGAGGTCACCCTTATTAAAATTTATACAATACTCGTGACGGAGAAACATTTTTTCGGACCATTTCTGTTAAAATAATAGAAAGACTGGGCAAAAAACAACAGCAAGGCCACATTACATTTAAAGAACAATAGTGTCTTCTTCTCTTAGACCTATCTGAAGTATAAGGCATCAATTGGTAATTCCCTCCGAAGACGGATGTGTCGGACCATTGGTACAAATAAAACAGCGAAACAACGCATTTCCATTCTCTGGACTACATTCATTTTGCTCAAAAGCTAGTAGGACCATGGTCCTGCTATTAGAGAGATCCAGCGGGAGTCTGAGAATGAATGTTGAAGAAGAAGAAAAGATAATTCTCTTCCATCCAGATCAATCCTAACCAAACTAATCCAACGTTTCATATCCCAGCTAATGCATATGTTTATTGGTAACTACCCAGAAATGCAAGAATTTATGAGCCTATTGGTAAAATGAAACTTAATCATTCTATATTATGAAATATGTCCAGTTAGCTTGTTTCCCTTCATGTCACATGAACACAGCAAGGCATGAAAGATTTAACCCATACTGATTTCATTTAACAGAAATGTGTTTTGTCTTCCAATGCTTTACTGCTCTAATAAATTGAAAGGGTGGACTATTAATAAATGTGTATGTATCCAGGACTGTAGATGCTTTTTCAGTAAGGACTGGGCTTTTAAAAAAAATTAATTATTTTGCCAGTTTTCATATTATGAAAAAAGGTCTTTCACGCGTTTTTGTGTGGTCCTCTTGCATTGTGATGACCTTTTGCAAAAAATCATTACTGAAGAGATTTATCCACCTTTTCTTTTGGCTACATTCCTAGTATTAAGATATTAAATCATGTTCTGATTTGCTAATGGGGAGTGGTTTGAACCCCATAAATTCCCTCCTCCCAAATTTATAGACTTACATGTATCACTGAGTAACATCAAATTTTAGAGGTATAGTAAAATTTTGCTGCCCAAATGGATGGAACAACAAACACACAGATGCCCGACTATATATGTTTCAAATGTGGCAGATGATTCTATACAGGGATTAGACCGTTTAGTCATCTCCACGCATACCACAGAGATGTACTAACACAAGTTTGAATCTGTTGTCATGATCACATGTGATGGATTCATTCATTCAAGTGACCTATTCTATGCAGAATATAAATATCTTTATGGATGTTAAAAACCAGTGCTGGAAATGATGATACTGTATAACAGACACAGGTGATGGACAAATATTTTGATTTAACCTTCTCCATGCCATCAGCACTGATAGATTAAAACTCATTGCAGGACAAATATGTCTCCAAATCAATTCAGCAAAAACAAAAATTATGGACTTCACCAATTCACCCAACGAAATTACTTTAAATGGAGAACAACTTGAAAAAGTACACAAATTCTCCCATCTAGGAAGCAAATTAACACTCGACAGTGATGTCATGCCAGAAATTACAACTCGCATTGCCCTAGCATCATGTGCATTTAACAGACTGTCTAATATCTGGAAGTCAAAGTCAATCAGCACACACACGAAAATGCACTTATTTAATTCCTGCGTTATTCCGGTGCTATCAAATGGATGTGAGAGCTGGAAAAGCTCTTTATCTTCAGAAAAGAAATTACTGAGTTTCGAGAACAAATGTCTTCGTAGGATAACTAACACCCATTGGAGTGAATTAAAATCGAATGATAAAATCAGAGAAGAGACACATCAAAATTTCATCAGAAAACGCAGTTGGTCCTACATCGGGCATGTCCTACGCGCAGACTCCAACAGAATACACCACAATCTCTTGAATGGATACCTACAGGCAAAAGAGCAAGGGGTAGACCAAAAGAAACACTCAGAAGAACAATACTTAGAGAAAGTAAAACAACCAATATTCATACTATTCAAGAATTGCACAGAATAGCTTTGAACAGACAGAATTGGAGAGATTGACCTCTGCCCTATGCGCTAACTTCAGCGCAAAAGGAAAATGAATGAATGAATGCCATCAGCATGAATATAAACCCACTTCCGATTATACTCAGCTGAACGCTGTGGTAGCAAAATTACTAGTCGCTAGCTAGGCAATTTTTTAACGATGATTAAAAGTTTAAATTTCTGCTCTTTTATATACGAGAGGAGTGGGAATACTGTTAGAAATGATCTAGCCTCATTTTCAGTCTTTCCAGTCTAGGTCAAAGACCGGAATAATGGAACATGAAGATAATATCAAAGTTTAAGTTAAGTCTGTTATGATCAACTAAATCCAGTAGAAATGAAGACATTTTTAGTGAAATTCTTGTGGATTGTTTTTCTAATAATTAGGAATGGCTGGGAATTACCCTTATTTTTAAAGGAGGTATTATGGAACACATTAGTTTCGTTATGAAATGATAACGCAACATTAGGTATGGACATCGTGCATTGAATTTACATCACATTGTTTGTTAAGTGAGTCGAGAAATATTCTTACATCTAGTCAAGATTAGATTGACGGTTAGTGAGATATAAGTGTTATATTTTGGTTAGTTTGATTATGAAATAACTAATTTAATTATAAATAAGATAGGTATAGGAATTTATTAATAGATCAAATTGGTCGGACAAGAACACGAGAGTCAAGTATTTAAAAAATATTTTTTGATGCATTTTGTCATTATTATGCAATTTAAAAAAAAACAACTGGGGGCAAGTTACACAATTTGTAATGAGCATAGTAACGGTTAAATGAACACCTAACAGAAACTATTTTCATCAGCTCTCGTACAATGTAATCATTTGTTATTTTCAGTTTGCTATAATAAATAACTAGTGTACATATTGCCTTGAAACTTGGGAGTACATACACATAAACAAGAGTAAATAATGAAATTGAACATCTCCCTGCACAAAAGTGTAGACACATTATTATTTTACATAAATTGTACCTTTCTTCAGTGGAGAGAAATAAACAGAAACTACAGTCCGAAGCAAGATAACATTATTTAATTTCAACGGAAATCACAAATAGTCACAATATTTCAACTGAGAATGGGAGACTTCCATCTAAAAGCACATAATGAATCATCGGTATCGGCGAATATGCAGCCTGCATCTGCAGAGCAGTAACAGACACCAGAGCAAATATTACAGGATTTTCCCAATTTTGCTGTTCAGAAAAAGGCAATCTGCCCAACAGGAACTTCTCTGCAAAACAAGTTGTGGGAAACCCAAGATGACCTAAAACACTGCTCTATACCAATATTGGACTGGATGTTTAACAATTGATAGCAGAAGAATAAGAATATTTTCATCAATTGTACAGTCCTGTTGGCTCATCAGAAATCATCCTTCTAAAGTGGCGTATGAGATTTTTCCTCATGTTTTAATTGTCTAGGTAACGTGGTACAGAGCCATCGGAGACAGCCAAGGTACTGGGCTCGAATCCCGCCACAAGCAACTGTGCATCCGGAACATTCAGAAAGCAATGACTACTGAACATATTTATATTGCCTAGAAAATCATGACAGCCAAAAATGATGGGTTGATGGCTACATCCTGAAAAGGATATGCTACCAATTTTTTGTTTCAGTGGTCACTCTATTATGTACTTAGTATCAACAGCCAATGAAAATAATAGGCAAAGACAAATGCATCGCCTTAGAAGGATGATTCCTAAATTTAGCCCAAAGGTCTTATAGTTTGATGGTCACACATTAATGCTCTGTAGCAATTTTGAAACACTGATTTAGCTTAGTATACTTTTTATACATAGATGGATAAATCAACTACAGCTTCAAGCGTCAACTTGAAAACTGTTGGCAAGCTCTTCAGAGATTATGAGAAATCACAAACACTATGGTTTTTTTTTTGTATGAAAAATTGTCACCCAACATCGAATACTAGTCTATTAGAATATGTTAATAAAGGCTCTCTCGCTGATAGGTAGTTGAATGCGTGTAGGATAGCCAAGGTACTTGGTTCTATTTAGCCATGAGTAGTTGAACATCTGGACCATTCAAAAAGCAATAACTTACTGATCATAAATATTGCCTAAAATCACTATAGCCAAAAATTGCTAGGTTGATTGCTATGTCCCCCCCCCCCCCAAATATTCTACCAACAAATAAAGGTATGAGTCTAGGACAGAGGGCAATTACATGTCTCCCTACCAACAAATAAAGGTATGAGTCTAGGACAGACTTGGGGGCTTTTATATGTCCCCTGGAATATTATTTAAAAACATGCCAACAAAAAGGGTCAAGTGTATCCTGGAGTATTTAATACACAAGCAAATAGACCAGTAAATACATATTTATACAAGTCATTGCATATGTTCACAAATTTATATACAGAAATATGCAAGCAAGTTCTCACTCATGCATGAATCAGTTACTAAAACTCACCCACACCATCCTTCAAACACCTGACATAGTGTTAAATCTTTCTTGATTCCAAATGAAATGTGCCTATCTGCAAATTTCTCTTTTCAATGGTTGGTTGCTGATCCAGCGGTCCATGGGCTCATGCCCTTTGACCCAATGCCATTGTGTGATATATGCATGTGTTTGTGAGTTGTTTTGTTCCATATAATGTGTTCCATTTATCTGGCCCTGGAGGGAGAAGCATTTTAACCTCTTTTCAATAAACTGGGTTGTCTCTTGGAGCTTATACACAGAATTTCGCTTTAGTATTATTTCTTTGGGCTAGTGTGTTTATCTCAGTATTTTTCAGGACATTCTCTGAAGCCCGAGGTACTTTATCCACATGTACACACTGCGTTGCCAATCTTGAATTTTTTCCACACATGTGACTACAGAGTTAGTTATGTCAGATTCTAAGGAGTAGAATTAACAACTTTTTGATTGATTTGATAATTTTCTTCTGATGGTTAAGTCATTGGTATATCTGGTTGGTCATCAGCTGCACCCTCTTTAACCTGTATATCTGCTTTCTTATTTCCAGGTATTCCACAGTGTGATAGTATTCACTTCATGGCTACCTTGCACTGACTTAGTTCAGTCAGTACAGTGAGTTTTATTAAGGAGACAGAATTACAGATAAGACATGTTTCAAGTGAACGAAAGAAGAAGTTCAGTCAGTAGAGAGTGTTCATCTGATAGTTTTCTGAACTGGAGTGTTGCTCTTGCATCTTTATCTAACTAACCTAAAGTGCCCAGTGAATGTGAAGCCTCAATTTCTGAACCAATAAATGCCTGAACAAAGCAGAAATCGTTACATACAAATAGCATTCTACCACTCAATGAAATTCCCAAGCAATATACCACCCAATTTTTTCCTCTACAAAGTAAACAGATACCAAAAATATGGTATCTCATTGAAACTTGTAAAACTGTATGTTTGAAAATCATGGCTGCTACAGACACACATGCTGCACAAAACATGTAATAAATTGTTTATCTAAACATATTTTCACAGAAATATAAAGTTATGTATGTGCTAATATACACAACATGCATGTACACAAATGGTCAAATCCTCTTAAGATAACTAAAAACGGGGACACTTCAAGGTCACTGAAACATAACAAAATATGTTTATTTTTATTAACAAAAGTGAATAGTGAAAAGTATTATGCTGCCCTGGCATTGATTAAAAGAGCTTAGCTGACCAACAGGTGCCTAATATCTTTCTGTATATGTTGATGGGGTATGCATACTGATGGTTCTGTGGTTCACTGGTAAAACACATTTATTCTACCCCATATATGTTTTAATGCAATGATAAATTCCTTCGAAATGTACAGAAACTATCCAATGATACCAACAACTGACATTATGTAGCAATGAAATATTAGGACACACTAAAAAAAACAAATTATCATTGACAAATTTGTCTAATGGATCTTATCAGGCTCGTAGATTGGGGGGGGGGGGGGGAAGAGAAAGAGAAGGGAGTTTTGGGTACCTATTAACCAAACACAATGTTTTTGTTTGTTTTATATCTTGTATAAAGTACTATGGCTTAATACACTCCAACAGCTTGCTTGGAGACAGTGTAATATAGTAGATAAACTATAAATACAATAGGAATCTATACCTTCTGAGACAATAACAAGACATCCTTTCACATAAGAACAGGAACATATGACATTCACATATAAATGGATATTGGACACAATTAAAATAATGGTCTATATAAATAAACATGTCAACAGATACAATCATTAATGATAACATGTCAGAATACATACAATAATGGAAGTGATATATTTTTGTCCTCCTGATATGTACATTATTACAATAATAACCATATTGACTCGCAGCATCTTGGTACATACCAAAAGTGGGCATCCATTTCGGGTCAGCAGGAATTTATTTTTCTTTTGCATTCATCTCAAACTGCTGCAACTTAGTAGGATGCAACACAGATAACAAAATATGTTGTGTCATATTTTACAGCTTTGCTGCAATATCTATGACTTTCAGCCTAACACATCCGACTTCAGCATGGCTTCTGGGTCACTTTGACGCTATATGGAATGGAACAGTAAACTCCACCTAATAGCTTCAATATATTGCTCCCCTTTTGGGTCCCTGTAACACACTTCTGAGTGGGTACAATTCAGTATTATTAGTCTGGGATGGGACCAATTAAAATTTTTTTCAGCACTCTCAAACTCATGTTGTAGCATTTGTTGTTCAATGCAGGATGAGTTTTGAACATCAAAACACTTATTGCTGCTGCTGTTTCTGAAGTAAAATCTTTTGTTGTTTCCAATGTGGAACATGAATTGGTGGCAGAAGGCATCATCTCAAGAAGTCTATTTCATTCTATATACTGTTTTCAATTAGTAACATCAAAGGTTTGACTCAACATTTCCAAATTATTTATGGTGTTTTGCATCACGTTTTAGTTTGACTGACATGGATTGTGATTTAAATATACTGAGCTCAGTTGCCAGTACACACTAATTTTACATTAGTCTGGTGCGCCAGTAAAACAGACTTGGTTGGCCGAGCTTGGCTTGTATTTTGCACATCCCTAGTGTATATCCACATACATAATTATTTCTAAATACCAAACATACATCCCACACACTCACACAAGACTTGAAACATCTTGGTGTATGCCCACACATGCATTATATCTAAAGATCAAACACACATCCTGCATACTCCCACATCTAGTCTACATTTTATAGACAAATCCACTTTCAGACTGACTATAAATAAATTTCAAATATATATTTGATGGCCATGCCAGCATCGTTCAACAATGCCCTTGCAGTTTTATTAATGTTCATCCTAATTGTTTGTCAATCTCTTTGCCCTTAGCTGTGGAGGTATCCTTAAGGATGCGATGAGAGGTGCTGCCATTTTGTTCAGATCTTCTGCATCTGCTTATGAGATGCTTTATTATAAGCTTCCAGACCGATTTTTTTCCATTGGCAGCTAAGAAGAGGAGGAACTCCGCAAAATAGCAGTGGCTTTTCATTGTATCCTTAAGAATAACTCAGCAGCTGAGGGATTAAGCCTGATCCAACTTCTTCTTCTATGTGTTCTCAAACTACTGGTAGTAAGCAAGCTGTAATCAGGAAAATAGAATCCATTGTCATTGTTTCAGCTAGGATGAAATATCTGCATCTTTCGGGGTCTGACTCATTCAACATCAGCACAACGCTTTTGGGACATTTCAACTTTCTATGGAAAGAGGTAGCTGACACCAAGGCCAAATCTTCTTAGTCACATCTTACTAAATGCATAGCAGGTCACAGTGTTACTATTCTTGTGGTCCCCAGCAACATATCTTCAGTCTAGAACAATTTTCTTAGAACATTTCATCTGCATACAATGAAAGTGGCAACTGAAGAGATGTGGAGAGATAGAAATGATGATGCACTGGAAGTGATGAAACATGGGAAGAATCACAGTTTGCAGATTCATTAACTTAACTCCCCACAGAAATCCAAGAGTAGGGGGAGGTTAGGCTATACTTTTGAGCAGTCAATTTCAACAATGTTTTTAGGCACATCTGCAAATTGGTAGACAAGTCTTTGACCATCAACTTTGTTCAGGATGCCACGTGCGTAGTAGTACCTGTAGAATCAAATCAAACAAGGTGGTTTAAAAACATTGTGAAATAAAGATATAGTATTTTTCTTCTTCTTCTTTGTTCACTTGAAACATGTCTATAATCTGTATAAAGATATATATTGTTTGACAGGATAAAACATGCTGACAGGGAAAGTTGTTTTTGTGCTCGTGTCAATGTTCACATCACATCAAATTTATTGCCAGTTCTTCAGATACATTCTAATAGTCTCATGATAATGATAATGGAGCCATGTGGAAGTGCAAGTGGGGTTTTACGTTTAGCTCCAATGCTGTTTCTCTGGCACTCATTTTGACAGGGAAGTTTTTGAGAGCTTACCAGAGTCCCATATTGTTTAACTCAATAATGCTGAGTAAATAGAACAGAAAAATCTAAATGTAGCAAACAGGATATGAACCAGGTACGCTTTTATGGCACACACTTGCCTCACAACTTGAGTAGAACCCATTTGCTACATTAGAGTTTTCTTTAACTACAATATTGAGGCAAGATGCAAATAACAGTATTAATTCCCTCCCAGCATGGGTTTTCTTCACAGAATAATCAAAGGATGGGGTAGACAACTATAAACCAAACTTTCTTAGTCACCTCAGATGAAAGTGTCACTTCAAAAATAAAAAAATTAGAGGTAGATTCAAAAAGTACCCAGAATTAGTGGATTATCTAGAAATAGGTAACAATAGAATTATCTACACTAAAATTTCCTTCAATGTAGCTCCTTTTGGCAACTACACACTTTTGCCAACGTACATACATCTGCTGGACACAAGTGGAACCCATTCTTTGATATCTCTCTCAGCTATCTTGTCACATTGGCGATGTCATCTGCATTCTTGAATCTCTGTCCTTTCAGTACTGATTTCAGTAGCGAGAACACACAAAAATATCAGTCGGTGAAAGGTCGGGAGAATATGGAGGCTGTTCCAAGGTAATGACATTTGTGCTTTGCAAGGTACTGCTTTACCAGTAGGATAGTTGTCCTTTACATGCATCTACGACACTAACACAACCTTCATGGAAACATGTGCATACAAATACTTGCGATTTCTTCATTGCGATATCACCATATGCTTTATTAAGCAATGTTAGTTGCTTCTGAGGGTGACTTCAAGCAAATTACAGAATTAACACTTTTTTTTAACGCTGTTCAATAAAGGACATTTTCAATTCTGAGGATACAACCAGCACAACACACATGTATCTTGTCTATTGTCTTTCCCTAGGTGGTTTGTGATCCACTCTTACTGTTAAGCGAAGGGGTGATTGGAGCTCGAGTGTGCATTCTAAAGCCAGGCTGTGCTATGACCGTGTCTGTTCAGGATGTCCCTGACATTTTCTATCCATCTTTTCCGTGGTCTTCCTCTGGCTTTTTGTACCCTGATCTCATTTGGTTATATGCTTGTACGGGCAACTTTTCGTGATGCATTCATATAATGTGGCCAAACCGCTTGATCTGTTCTCTCTCTCTATGTAATCTGTACAAGATATTATACCTATTCTTTCCTTGATATATTCATTTTGTAATCTATCAATCCTGGTGACCCCGGAAGCTTTCCTCAAGCATTTCATCATAAGTATCTTCTCTTCGAGAGTATATATGAAGGTTACATCTGTCATGTCCTTTCGTCAATCATTACCAACTTCTAAACATATAATCTCCATAACATCATCTTTTATTCAAACACTAGTCGACTACTCTATTATCAACTTCTAAACATATAATCTCCATAACATCATCTTTCATTCAAACATTAGTTGACTACTCTATTTTCAACTTCTAAACATATAATCTCCATAACATCATCTTTTATTCAAACATTAGTTGACTACTCTATTATCAACTTCTAAACATATAATCTCCATAACATCATCTTTTATTCAAACAGTTGACTACTCTATTATCAACTTCTAAACATATAATCTCCATAACATCATTTTTCATTCAAACACTAGTCAACTATTCCGGGAACTTTTTGAAGCTACCTTGTATATTATGCACCAAGTTACAGAAGTCCCTCCTCAGAAGAATCTCTGAAGCATTTGCTGATGTTTATCACTGTGCGCGTACCATCACTTATAGCATAATGGACAGGCCTCAACATTATCATTTAAAATCAGACAGATGTACACATTTCCATGTGTCTCTAAGTGTATGTTTCTGATGTTCCTCCTTCACAAGCCAAGATGGCATTGAAAAGAGTCAGGTTTGTTGAGTCCCCACATGCATCAGTAGTAGTGTTCTGTGTTTGCTCTCTGATAACCAACATGAAAGTCTGTGTGATTTTCGCAGGGAAGTGTAAAGTACATTGTGCTGCCACTTCCACAGCAGAGCTGTTATTTGCCCCCACCCCCCCCCCCCTAGAGAGTCCAGCACATCTATTTTCAGCATGCCTTTAATTCAGGTGGACTTCCCTAGCCTATCGCCAGGCAAACTCTACGCCATGACGGTTTATTACCCATTGTGTCCTTGAACTTTACAAGCTAAAACATGTTCCTGGATGGCAGTCTCAGAGGAAGTGGTAATCAGGGATTTAGAATTGGGTTGGCTATGTCAATCTCACATGAGGTGTTCCGCTGCTAGTGAACCTGTCATAGTGTCTGTGCCCATCGGGTACTGAACCTTTTCTCTCAGCGAGCATGATTCCAGTATAGGAAAGCATTGATGGTAAAGCTGGGCCAGGGTTTGTTCGTCCTCTTAGCTAGTGTCATTCACTGACATCACGAACCCCTCATCCAAGTACATGTTTTAAGTCAATTTTCATTCCGTCTGCTGCCTTCAAATTCATGGACATGATCCCCAAAAGTGTTGGCCAGAAAAACAGCATGAGTAGTTGTATTTTTATTTCCAGGGTGCACCATGAGGAGGAACTTTTGGGATCTTGGTTATCTGCTAACCTTGGATCCACCGAGAGCAATGCTGTACCCTTAGCACCTCTATCAGGAGTCTAATCCAGGCTTGGAAAACTGTGTTGCAATATGAATAGGAATTAAGAAAGTCACGGCTATGTGCACGTGGGCAGGCAGCGCAGAGTACCAAGCATATACTTCAAGATTGTTCTGAGAATGAAACGCTGAGGTAGATATATTGGCCAGAGGAAAAAACACTGGAATCAAATCTCTATGGGCCAATGTATGAACTACAAAAGACTGAGTTTTATTAAGGAGACAGAATTACAGATATAGACATGTTTCAAGTCAACGAACGAAGAAGAAGAAAGTCTTGAGATGAGGGAAAGCAATAAGACTTCTTTCGTTTTTTTTCTTTCGATTACCTGCAGTGATCTACTTTTTTCAAAACTTTTAATACCAGCACTGATCTGACCATGCCAGGTCAAGAGCTGTGTTTTTCCAAAAGCTTGGGTTAATGCTGCTGCAAATGATAGATGTATGGTAGTAGTAGACATTTAATGTTTTTTCTGGTCTTCACTTGAACGCTTACATATGCAGCTCACCTTAGACAGTCTATTTGGAAGACTCTTGTCTGGCATGTAGATGGCATAATTGGATATGTGAAGTGGAGATCTGAATAAGACAATATGCTTTCCTTCTTAGATGTTTTAAGTATCTCCATGTCAGGGATGTGATCCTGCTATCACACACCAAAGGTAAATTAATTGACTAGTATAGACAGTCCAGGATTAAACTGCATATAGCAGCGAGGAAAGAATGACAGCATGGTAGATCTTCATTTAATTTCCAGGATCAGACCATTCCAGATATTTGCATCAAAACCTCTAAAACTGCACTGGCACAAGCAATGCGCAAGGCATCATCCATGTCAATTGTTGCAGTATTCGATAGAGAGACACTGGTGTAAACAAACATTGTTATTGTTTTTACTTGGTACCAAACTAACATTGCTTTGACTGAATTTTGCTGGACTGTCTTGCTTAGTTAAGAAATTGAGCTGATAAATGAAGTGAATTGCTCACGATCACCTTCAAATGCTAATAATTGTCAATACTCACCTCAAAGCTCGGCCCATTGTCTCATAATTCATGTCTGGCTTATTCTTATGCTGCCCCCAGAGTTTTGAAACTGCCTTAGAATCAACCAGCTTGAAAATTCCTTTCTCTCGGTTGGTCCACTTGATATAGTGTGGGCAGGTCTCTTGATTTTGTAATAACTGGAGGAGGAATTCCCAAAGATACTGAGCGTTGCCTGAAAGTAAAACAAGTTTTACAAATAAACTTTACATGCATGTTCACATGCAAGCATACACACAGAGTGAGAGAGTGAGTATAAGACCATAGGCATATATAAATATATACTATTTGCACATATCTATGTACATATACATAGATATGTATGTAGTGACCTCCCATCACACATATCTTCAATAAGGTTTTACAAATATGACAAACTCATCAAGTGGTTCATCAAATATCTTAGCAAAGATGTATAAATGGGGTTCCCCATAGTATTTTGACCTCTCTCTATTGGTGTGATATATGGTGCATTGATTTTATTAGTGTTTTAGTACATGTGCATGATTCATGCAAAGTATGTTTAATCAAGAATATCAATTCTAATAGGTTCCAATTCTAATAAAAATTGATACTCCAATTTTATTCAGCATAGGAAGAATTGGGTGGATTTTCTTTAAAGTTAAATTGTTTTAGGCATGGGTTCAGAGAAAGATTAAATGAGTTTATTTGGGTGGTAATTATATTTTTTTTTTTTTATAGTTGTAGTAGTAGTTATATTTGTATTAGTAGTGGGGATGCCACTACAAGCATTAAAATGGGTACCAGATGGCAAAAGAAGAAGAGAAAGACCAAGAGAGACTCTTTGCAGAACAACCATCAAAGAGGGTATGACTATGGGTCTCAACACCATCCAAGAATTACACACAGTAGCATCACATCGCTCGAACCGGAGAGCTATGGTCTCTGTCAGTTACACAGTGATTGGCGCTAAGGAAATATATGAAAAGCAAGTAGAATCCCATGTTCTTGAAGAAGCTGAATAACATATTTCAATGGGAAAATTAATTGCTTTTATGGCAGAACCACATGCTGAATGTCTGTAGGTCTCTCCAATAGTCTAATAGACAAACCACCCACTGCAACAGAAAACCTTAGTAAATGACACACCTGTATATTTAGGATCTCTTCTTATTGAAGCTTCGTAGTAAATCATCTATACAATTATGCTTTACATGCTTTTAAAAAATAAACTTGTTTTGTTATTTGTATATATGCATACATTTTCTGTGGTTGGGAGGAAGCTAGAGATGTACTTCGTAGCACTGCATTAGGGGAGACTAGTTACAATGTTTTCCTATGCTGAGGTCCATCATAAAGGCTCAGCGCTTCAGGATGTGACAAGCCTTTTACTCTGAACATTTGGTTATATGCCTGGAGCCATAAAGAAGTTTGGCATAACCGGTTGGTAATTAGTGGCGGGGAATGAGAATGTTATGAATGTGAATGTTATCGTGGTTCAGAACAGTGCACAAACAGAAAATTTCATACTTCAGATTTCTAAACATCAGCTGACTTGTGCAGATTTATGCAATAAAATGATACAACATACCTTCTCGTTTCCTCTTTGGTGGTGAGGTGTATAAATAGTCTTGACATTTTGGTTTCCGACCTGTGGAAGAGATTCAGAGGGAATATGTTGATAAGTAGTTAAAAGTTACTGTTTGTACTCAATCCTCCCACAAAGCAGAAAATGTACAGAAATGAGTTTGAAATTGTCATTGGATTAGGGCTGCCCTAATTATAAACCATACCAAAATTACACTGACATGCATTTAGTTGTTTAAACTATATTTTACTTAATCAGTAGTAGTTTTTGAATGAATGCAGAAGAATATAACCCATATTACAAATGTGGCAAGTGAATGAATGTGGAACCTAAGATAAGTCAGGTTGGAAGAACCAGAGTTTATCAAAGGTAAAAAACCCCTCCCTTTTCCTCAATAAGGTAGTCCTGGTAACAGATTGTATCCCTTCAATCTGGCTAAGTGAGTTCAGACCAAAGAAATGAAAAACTAGTTTTAATAGGTGATGTACTGAAAACAAATGCTTCAAGGCAAAAGATGTAGATATTGAAACCTATCTGTAAACTGGGCCACAGTGTAACAAATGCCATTTTCACCACAAATGAAGAACAAAATGAATGAAGTGAAACTACTCTGTTGAAAAATTAATGCTCCAATTTTGTTCATCACAGGTAGAATTGAGATTACTGATCTAATTTTGTTCAGCATATGTAGAATTGAGTTGTTCAGCTTAGGTAGAATTGAGACTACTATGCTTTAGTTCTGTTCAGCTTAGGTAGAATTGAGATTAATTTCATTTATAATTATAATGCATGACATAATTATTTCTCCTATGGAAGGTAATCCTGTAACACACAACAGATGGTAATAGCATACCATTTAAAAGAAAATAAACTACTGATCCAGTTTTGTTCAGCATAAATTGAGATGCACTAGTTTTGCTAAGCAAAGGTAGAATTGAGATTAATACCATTTATAATGCTCTTGACATATATATTTCTCCTATGGAACATAGTCCTGCAACACACAACAGAATGGAGTGGGATACCATTAACAAAAATAAAACTGCACTCCCTTCCCTCCAAACGAAATAATAAATCAAAATAATTTTAATAAGTGACAGAAAATGTTGGGGGATAGCATAGTATTCTTTAGTCAACCTTCAATGGGAAACTACTTGACCGTCTACATTTATTCTCAAACTCTCTGGAATGGAGCTCTTGATAGGGTGACCAAGGAATACCTGGAGAAGAATAGTAGATAAAGAGACCAAATCAATTGGGACCTCATGCGCACAAAAAGAGAGCAATAGTTGTAACAAATATTAGAAGGATGTAGTCCAGAGAACAGAATACTTTGTGACATGGTTTACAGCTTAGACATGATCTGCACTCTGCAACCTGACACATCTGACTTCAGCATGGTTTGTGGGTCACTTCAACACAGATCCAATTTAGTCAACCTTTAATGATGAGATGAAGACTGGAGACAGAAAAGGGAATTCTATGTACAACCCTTTCTTCTTCTTCCTCTGCGTTCGTTCTCAAACTCCTGCAGATTAGCAGGATGTAGTCCGGAAAATGGAATGCGTTGTGTCATTGCTGTGATATCTGCGCCTTTCGTCCTGACACATCCGACTTAAGCATGGCTTTGGGTCACTGACCCTATATGGGATGGGACAGCCAACTCCATCCCATAACCTACTTAGTTGCCTTTTACGACATGCATGGAAGGTAAACAGTGTTGCTATTCTTTGCTCCCCTTTCAGGCGTATTACAAACCTTTGATGTGGAGATGAAGACTGGAGACAGAAAATGTTGTGAGATCTTCTGTGCTTGCTCTCAAATAATCACAAATATCTGCATGATTTTTAGCAGGACAGCATAAAGTACATTGTGCTACTAGTTTTACAGCACAGCTGCATTATTTGTACCTTTCAGCACAGCAAATCAATTTTCAGCATATTGGAGATCTATTTACAAATCTTTAATTGTGCAGATGTAGACTGGAGATAGAAAATGTGAGAAATATTTACAGGTCACCTGTGAATGGAGGTGAAGGCAAGAGAGAAAATGGAAGATATATTTTAAGACCTCTGATGTGAAGAAAATGGTGTTTGGTCTTAATGTAACCTCACCTTTCTTAGCTTTTGGTTTGTCTTCAGTAGATGCAATGTGGTTCTGACACTGAGATGAAGATGACTTTGGAGAAATACTGTTGCTGCGGTGGTTACTACTGCTGCTGTGAGAGTTACTGGATAATTTACTCCTGGAATGGCTGATAGCTGTGCCTGCTGCTAAAGTGGAATTTCTTTCTTGCTGGTCTGTAAACAAGAAATGTCATTGAATAAATTGACATTGATTCAATTTCTATTGGCTAATAAATGATGATGAGTAATGTCTGCATGTTTGCCGAGGTCCAAATAAAATTAACAATATAATAATATATAAGGCATATCATAAGAGGCAGCCAAGGAAGGTTAGTATTGTTTGACGAGCAGTCTGCAGTAGATAAATGTTAACCTATATACAATGTAAGAAATTGGTTATGTTATCAGGCTTTTTTTCTGAGGGTGTGTCCTATTAATCTCTATTTTCTACTTATCTCAACCTCATCCTGGCACTGGCTTCTTCAAACCTGAATTAGATAACCATTAGATAACCACAATATTCTATATTTTAGTTTTTAGTATTTTTAAAATGTTAAAAAAATTAAGTGTCTAAAATCATTTTTTATGCAAGAAAATAAAAGTAATGATACAGAAGTATTTTCACAAATTTACTATTGATATTACACATTTTGTCATATTGGTTATAGACCATTGGCAACAATGATCATTTGTAATAAGATATTTCAATACTGAGTTTGAAAATAAAAAAGATGAACCCTATCTAATGGCAGAAATTGTTAAACTGCAAGACACTACGAACGATTCTTATTGGTTGATGTTGTTGGGAATACAGAGGGAGTATCTTTTTTTCTTATGCTAGATGATGATAGAGATTTACCTTTGGTTGGAGAACCTTTTCCAAGATCACTTTATTATGTGACTCACAAGTAGCTTAGAGTACAGTGCCATGGGCTGGGCAGTCTATTACTATGGAAGGAATTTGTCACGACTCTCCTGCAACCTTGAGGCATGATGCAAATGATGAAGATAGACTTAGAAGCACCCGTGTGTTGCCAGGGCCAGAAAGGGGAGCAAAGAATAGCAACACTGTTTACCTTCCACGCATGTCGTAAAAGGCGACTAAGGAGGTTATGGAATGGAGTTGGCTGTCCCATCCCATATGGGGTCAGCAACCCAAAGCCATGCTTAAGTCGGATGTGTCAGGCCGAAAGGCGCAGATATCGCAGAAATGCTGTAAACCATGACACAACGCATTCCTTTCTCTGGACTACATCCTGCTAATCTGCAGGAGTTTGAGAACGAACGCAGAAGAAGACCTAGAGTAAGTAGCTGTTTCTTACTTGTTTCATATGTCATGAGGTGGAATTTTACTTTCAGTTTCAGATTGGTTTCTCTGGCATTCTTTTTCATGGGAAAGTTTTCCACAGCTTTTGCAAGTCCAGTTAACAGATTTAATGTGTCTGTAGGGTGCAATGCTACTAGCTGGACAGTCTTCTATTGTGGAGGGAACTTCGTCATGACTTTCCTACAATTTCGAAACATGCTGCAGATAAAAAGGGTTGATTCAATCCAAACAGTCCAGAAATGGGTCTTCAGCAGGCTTCATCATTGCTTGAGGTAGTTACTCCATGATCAGTCACCTCCTACAACATGCCCGGCAGATGTAAATTATCTATGATCAGGTGAATGATGGCTGATAGTATCCCACTTGCCATTAAGCATAGGGATGGGAGCTTCTGTTATCATTCTAAGGACAGATATGTTACCTTGGTTGCATTGTCCATGTTTGATCAAGGTTATCTTGTTGATGTTTTCTATCCACTGTTTTCTTGGTCTACCTTTGGCTCTATATCCAGATATTCTTTTGTTATATGCTCGTATTGGTATTTGATTTGGGTTCATTCTCATATGGAGAGAACCATTTTACTTCTGTCACTTTATGACAAACTTCAGTGTGACAATTTGTGTTCCCATTGTGGGCCTCTATCAACACACTTGCAATGATCCAAATAATATTTGATTTCCTGCAGTTTAGGTTTTCAGCAGACTTTATCAAAGAAGATACCCGGCTGTATTTTGAACTTTGCTCTGCTAGTTAGATATGTTTGATGATTGGTAGGTAAAGCAAGACTAGTGTGAATCCTAGCCTGATAGTGAAGTACGAATGTCAATATTCTCTGCACCCTGGTTGAGGTTGGTTCTCCCTTCCCGCAGATGAAAAAAAACCACAATGCAACCTTACTGGGGGCGTGACCCTGTCTTTATCATTCAATATCTGGTATCTTTTGGTGACATCTAAATATAAGTTTAGTTTAGTTTTCTGAATCTATATTAATGGACTCTGGGTTCTAAGCCCATAAGTGCTACGGTAGGTTTCTCCCAACACATAGCAAGTATGCATGCTGTTGGTTCCCATACTTTTCTGATTAATCACTAATCTAAATAAATAAAATGTGACATAAAAGGCATGTCATACATATAGTATGATGAGCTCTACAGGATGGCAATGGCAAACTTGACAAGCATATACAAATTATCTAAAGTTAGACTCTAGGCTTTTAAGTATGATGAGAGGTTCACAGTTAATATGGATGAAGACCAAAAAGAATTAATGAAAATAAGACATCAAGACTTTGAAAGCATACCTGGGCGCATTGCAACGTGTGTGGCTGTGTTGAAGTGGGCTGGAAGAGGTTGGTGACCTGTGGGTGTGTGACAAAATGGTGGGATAACATTGTCAAGAGTTGTGACTTTGCTGGATATTGTGCCTGTGGAGGTTAATGAAAGTTAAGATAAAACCAATTTTTCAATTCAATGAGTCTTCATTGTGGATATTCGGACAATATTTTCCTTCAGTTGGTATATCATTGAGAATATGATGATGAAATATTGCTTTAACTTTTAGCAGGTAGCTCTTGACAGCCCATAGTCTTTCTGACTCTGACAAAAGCATAGGTTCTTCTCAGTTGTGTAACTGAGGTGACACCCAGACTCATATAAGATTGTTTCAAAGGTATGTCTGTGTAAGGTGAGGGAAGAAGAGAGGGGGTGTTTATTCCCAGAAGAGAAGAATTCCAGTGCGTTACTGTCTCAGGATTACCACATTCTGCCAAGAGCACGGCACATACTTCTGAGCCAACTATCTTATCATTCTTCTTTTGACATACTTGTTGACCCATCCGTTGTGTTGGCACAACTAGATTTGTAGTCACCCAGGAGGATTGTCACAAAAGAATGATGGTGCAATATCTACAAGCCAGCATATCTTCATCATCCATGGGGATTATTTAATAGAAAACAAAGGTAAGAAATTGAGATGTAACAATAATTTTTTCGCAGGTGACAGGTGAAACAGCCTATCCTGTGTGGGTTGATGCATCAGTTATCAATCAACTCAGGGCTGCTGTAACTCCCTCTATCTCCATCCTCATGCTCGATGTCTTTCTTCTTCTTCTTCAGCGTTCATTCTCAAACTCCCATTGGATCTCTCTTGTAGCAGGAACATGGTCCTATTAGATTTCCAGCAGGATATAGTCCAGAGAATGGAAATGCATTGTGTCGCCGTTTTATTTGTGCCAATGGCCCGACACATCCGTCTTTGGCGGGATGCTTGATGTGATAGTAGAGTATGCAGATGATCTTTCAACCATCTTCAAGCCGTTTCTGTAGGCAACAAAATCCCACCCGCATTTATTTGTATTTCCAATGTGTATATAATTATGTCGTGTGGTTTCGAGTGTAGTTGGGAGAGTTCTTGTACTGTAATTTCTGCCATGATACCAATCCATTTCTGACACGATTTATCTAGTTGTATTATTACATTAGTCAGCAACACTCACAGACTCGTAAAGCATGCTGCGCAAGATAGAAATGAACATGTTGAGAAAGGAATGGGTTGCTTATTGAACAACTCAATTGTACAGAGCATTACATAGATATACTGCACGGGTCACACTGGAGTCAGAGGAAATGAAAGAGCTGAATCATTGGCAGATAATGCTGTAATTGACAGTATAGTACTGAAAAGAGATAAAGCTGACTTAATTAAAGCAGTCATAAATTCATTGCAAAATGAAAATGTTGTCAATGAGACTGTAAAAAAGTACACATACAATGAATGACAGAAATGAAGGTGATAAGAGGAGAGGGAAGACAATATGCTCTTTTTGGAAAGAACCGAAGAGAAGTAATCAACACCTGACTGAGTCTACAAACACTCGAATGGCTGTTAAAACATAGAGAGGAACACTTATGGGAATGTCCCGTGTGATATGATATTAATTTCTAATCAATAATCAAGAAAGAATCAAGAAGAACAAAGCCTATCTGCAAATTTCCGTAGTCACCTCCTACAACATGCCTGGAAAGAAGACAGTGACTCTATTTGTTGCATCTGAAATAGAAGTCAAGGCTCTTGTTGCACACAAGGAACATTGTGAATATAGATAACATTTCTCTTCATGGGCTTGTAGCAGTATAGACATGGAAAACATTTCACTTCATGGGCTTGTAGCAGTATAGACATGGAAAACATTTCACTTCATGGGCTTGTAGCAGTATAGACATGGAAAACATTTCACTTCATGGGCTTGTAGCAGTATAGACATGGAAAACATTTCACTTCATGGGCTTGTAGCAGTATAGACATGGAAAACATTTCACTTCATGGGCTTGTAGCAGTATAGACATGGAAAACATTTCACTTCATGGGCTTGTAGCAGTATAGACATGGAAAACATTTCACTTCATGGGCTTGTAGCAGTATAGACATGGAAAACATTTCACTTCATGGGCTTGTAGCAGTATAGACATGGAAAACATTTCACTTCATGGGCTTGTAGCAGTATAGACATGGAAAACATTTCACTTCATGGGCTTGTAGCAGTATAGACATGGAAAACATTTCACTTCATGTGCTTGTAGCAGTATAGACATGGAAAACATTTCTCTTCATGGGCTTGTAGCAGTATAGACATGGAAAACATTTCACTTCATGGGCTTGTAGCAGTATAGACATGGAAAACATTTCACTTCATGGGCTTGTAGCAGTATAGACATGGAAAACATTTCACTTCATGGGCTTGTAGCAGTATAGACATGGAAAACATTTCACTTCACTATGTAGTTTTAGAGAAATATTTTGCAGAGCGGGGTCCAAAATACATCTTTCGACCTGATACACCTGACGTCAGCATAGCTTCTGAGTCACCATGACCCTCTATGGAATGGGGCAATCAACTCTACTTTCAAAGACCTCATTAGTCGCCCATAATGACATGCATAGCAGGTAACAATATTGATATTCTTTGTTCCCCTTTCAGGCTATGACCACACACATACTTCTAATCCACAAATATTTGTTGATAGTAACACATATTTAGTATGTGTGTGTATGTAATTTATTATGTGTTCAGATGAAATTGCTACCACTGTTGTCATTCAAGTCCTTCTAGGATGCATAGGCCAAGAACTTTCAATGTCTATGCTTAGATATGCTCTCAATCTCATTCCATACAATTTCCATCTCTGTCAAGTTCTTCGTGTGCTCTCATTTCAGTGTGATCCTATGCCTTTTAGTTACATTTCCCCCCAGCAGATTCCATGTCATTGATCCTTTAACTATATCTTTTACTAGTTTTCTCTGAGCCTCTGCCAAATCCATCTCCCTTTCTGCCATTCTGGGTGTCTACCAGATTGTGTGATTTCTTTGAGCAATTACTGTGTAAAAATAAAGAAATTGAACATTTCCTAGTCCATGCAAGAAGGCACACAACTCTCAAATACTGGACTGATGCTGAAAAGGGTATAGGAAGTCTCAGCTATATAAGGAACTGACCACCTCATCTGCATTAAGCATACCTAATGTTATGTCTAACAAATCACACCACTGCATTACCAATACACTTCCTGTCACTGAAGAGAATATTAAATTAATGGTTTGTCCTTGGTAAATCATTCATGCATAGTCTGCTGCCACAGGTGAGGGCCTTGGTAAATCATTCATGCATAGTCTGCTGCCACAGGTGAGGGTAACAACTGTTTCCATGATTACAGATGACTTTGCACTAGTTATGCAATATGAATTTATAATGGTGTTTCATGTGTAATATTGTGGATATTTTTAAAAAAGTTAGTCAACTGAGCTGCTCATAGAGTCTGAAAGGGAAGTTAAGAAAAACACTATAATCTGCCATGCAGGAAGGAGGACACAGATAGGGTTTGAGGGTGGAGTTGGCTAGTCCTATAAAAGGTAAATGCAAAGTGATCCACAAGTTTGATGTTAGACAGAAAGGTGCAGATATCGCAGCCAAGATGTATACCATGACAATGCATTCTGACCTTCTGACTACATTCTGCTTGAAACTGAACAATGCAACAACATGATTTTCCATAAGTCCTACAAATAACTAAACATGAAACAATTCACAACAATGGAGGCAGACATGTTTTCTTACCTTGATGTTTGTGTTTGATGTCCTCTATGGAACTAGAATCTAACTCACTATCTAAGCCACTGTCAGGGCTTGGAGGGAGAGATGCTGATGAAAAAGATTATAGGATGACAATTAAACACACAAATTATATCATTATGAGTTAGAAAGCTGGGTCAAGATGTGGTGGTGTTTATTTCAGTGACTTTTTCTTCTGCGTTCATTCTCAAATTCCAGCAGATTTGCAGAATGTAGTCTGGAGAACGGAATGTGTTGTGCCAAGGTTTATAACACTGCTGCGATATCTGCTCCTTTCAGTCTGACACATCTGACTTCAGTATGGCTTCTAGATCACTTTGATCCTATATGACATGGGGCACGCAACTTCACCCCATAACCTCCTTGGGTACTTCTTACAACATGCACTTAAAGTAAACAGTGTGCCATGCCTTGCTCCCCTTTCAGGTCCTGGCAACACACAGTCAAGTATATTTCAGCTAAACATGTGCTGAAATTTTCAGTAGGCTGACTATTACGATTAGGGGTGCAAGTCATTGGATGAGAAATTACCCACCTTCTTCCTACAACAGCTGAATTCAATTAAAAGCTGACCATTTAAGCTTATATATGTTTTCACACATCATTATATTATATTACATATGCACGCGCGCGCACACACACACACAGTCTGTAACGAGGCGGTACAGAACATGTCTGTGACGGACAAGGTATCAGGTTCAAGACGCAGGCAATTGTGCATTATGGCCGTTCAGAAAACAATGGCAAACTACAGAACATATTTATATTGCCTAGAAAATCACTACAGCCAAAAATTGCTGGGTTGATAGCTCTGTCCTGAATCGGATATGCTACAAATTTTATATATAAATTGGTCCAGCCCACAGGAATTAATAATTCTGTGCCATATCACAAAGAGGATTTAATTTTCACGAATGTCAGCCATGTCACCTTTAGTAAAACATCCTTCATTTTCTTGTAAATTTCAACTGAATTCGTTTGTGGTAAATCAATGTCTCATATTGATGAGTCATGGCTATTTTTGGCATGTGACTCCATGTATATAAATAGCGACCAACGACAAACATGACAATAATTAAAAAACGTAACAAATGAAGTTCTAATTAATTCTGTACAAATATCTAAGATCTTCTACTGCCGATGGTATCCTCCAGACAGACATGTGGCGCCCCCTCCCCCCCCCTGTGGAGAAGACTGGCAGACAGTATAACATGTACTTCAAAGAAATATAGCAGAGATGTGGCCCTCCCGTACTTACCTGAAAGGAAAAACTGTAAGGCAATGTGACAAACCTGAGCCATACACAATTTATACGAGCCGCTAATTACTACCAATGTGGTTCTATGGGCTAACTGTGAATACTTAACTCTTTCCGGACCAATTGCCAGTATACTGGCTTTATACTATGGGTCTACAGGACCAATCGCCAGTATACTGGCTTTGATTTGATATTTTATTACTTCACAAGGCTAACTTTAACCTTGTGAAGTAATCACATACCATCAATGTACTTATATATTCATATTCTGTATCCATTCCCCTTTCCAATGATATATTACACATACACTATTTATCAATATTAGTATGTCAAGTGATACAATAAAAAACACATATAAGGAAATATTATAAAATTAAATTGGTCCAAACCTAAACATAATCAAGTCCTGAAAGAGTTAAGAGTGACTTGAGTAAACAAGGCTACAGCCATACTATGAAATAAAACCCATAGCAATGGAAGATGAAAAACTTTTTAAAAAAAAATAGAAGTGTTAACAGTACCATAGCTACAACTGTGCAGCAGACGAATAGTGGTGGACGATAACCGTGTAAGGACTACTGGCTAATGGGAGATCAAGCCTTAGTAAAACTCATTTGACTATTCCGGTGATTTTCATTGGTCACTAGGATTATACTTTCATGGGTGACAGCCAATGAAAATCAACGGAATAGTCCAAATGCGTCTTTAATGAAGACTTGATTTCCCATTATCAAGCACGTATAACTCGGTAATATATAAATATACATTACCGAGTGTCACGTTTGGAGCAACCTCATCACCATGTAAAAATCATATAACACAAACTTTTACAGAGAATCTACAACAATACACAAATAGTGTTTAGACATTGCCTCGTATGACGTGCACCTTTTTTTATGGTCGAACACATGTAAATAATATCCAATCTTCCATTTTTTTCATCCTTCATATATTGTTTTTAAATTAACATTTTTCTACTAGTTCGTCAACCAGAGTGCCGCAACTTCCTGCCCACAATTTGGTTTGTTTGCAGATCAATGTTTCTCAAGAAATGAATTATAAAGTGTTCCCATCCTTTTTCGGTGGCATAAACCAATGGTTCTCAGATTTGACTCAGTGGCTCCAAGAAGCTTTAAAAAAAATATTTATTTTGTTCGAGAATTTCATTAATTTAAATCCTAGGTTTATTTACTGGTGACGGTGTATACACGTTACGTTTCACGTGATACTATAGTTAGGTGTGCGCCTATTGCCAATATCGCCGACTTCAGCACCAGTGTTTGTGTGGGCAGGACTGTGCACCTGATGGTCCGATCAACTTAGTTTCCAGTTTCTGTTGGCTGTACTAAGCCCCGTCGTGTTGGCATCGATGGAGTCTGATTACTGGTAAAAATACTGTTCTCGTATTATTTATCTTATTCCAAATAATTTCACATGTCTACAATTCTGTCAAGATGACTGCAACACCCAACTGTTGTAAAAAAAAAATTGTGTGTTCCTTCCAGGAGCCATATTGCACCCGATGAGAACCCCTGGAATAAAACATTCGCGGTGTAATCTTCACTTGTATTGATATATGAGGCATGTCTCTATAAAATCATGAATATTTAACAAAGGGATACATATCAAAATATAAACTAAGATAATTTACAAAGGAAAAAATATATTTAAAAAACGGACGAAATCGAAATTTGAACAAACCAAATGACAGAATGCGAAATACGATTATGCTTAGGTAAAATAACACCAATACAAATAAAAAGGTTTTAAATAATAATTTTAAAAAACACAACAAAAACAGGGGATTCATTCTCAAAACTCTCACCAGATCTCTATAATAGCACAATAAATGTTCCTACTAGATTTCCAGCTGGATGCAGTCCAAACAACGGGGATACGTTGTCGCCATTTTGTAAACACTTTCAGTACCATTGATATAAAGACTTGCTACTGGGATACTTTTCATTTTAATTAACTTAAATCTACCTTTTTTAAAAAAGTTGTATATTCTGTGCACTCGTGGGGCACCAAATAATAACCCCTCCCCTCCCGAACAAAACCAAAAAAAAAACACTGTCATTAATACATTGAAACTATTAGGTCACCATCGGCCAGTAGCTTACTATTTTTAAAAAAAGTCAGAATCAGAAAGACTAAATTGTATTTAAATAGAGAGGAATATCTAATATCGATTGAATGAGTTGTGTTCGCCCAGGTTATTATCGTATGCATCTGTCCGTCTTGTCTGCCGCGAGTTAGCATAATTTCAGCAGACATAGGCAGGAAGAATGGCATCGATTGTTTCCCTGAAGTTTAGCACCTTGATAATATAAAGTTGAAGTAAAGATCGATCGTGCAGCGCGTCTGGATCAAATATACTACTATCTACTTTAGGACCTACTTTATAGTCTCTGGGCAGAAGACAATGGTCAGACAATTAAGCCTATAGTATATCGCAATGGCGATGATGTACCCAGTTTTCACCACCATCAACCTCGTTTATATCCATATTATATTCATCATAGCCAATTTCAACAATTACCAGGCAAAAAAGGAAGCAAGTATGCCCTAACAAGAAATTTCCACAAATTGTAAAACAACAAAACATAATAGGCTACACATCAAAGACCAAACCACAGTACCGAAGCTTTGAACAACACATGTACAACTTTGTAGATGTCTATAACGACAACAATTTATTCTGTAACAAATTTTTGACACCCCCCCCCCCATATATTAATAACTATCAAAAATTCAGTAACTCATCCTGCTTAATGTCCAAATATTTTTTAACTCTATGACGTGTCACATCATGTGTTTAAGTGCTTTGCAAGATTCAGCCTTTCAATCCTTTCCCCTAGCACACTGCATTCACTATAACAATGTGCCATGTTGAGTTGTGTGATCTTTCTGGAACAGTGCAGTGCCAACTGTCCCAGTCACTTGCGTGACCGTCAACTCTTGAGTCCTCTTTAGCCACGAAATTAACGTACCAGGGCAGATCGTGGTCTTGCTCGAATGTGGGCGGGTCCCAGCCATGCTTTGTTTTTCTGTCAGTGGCAGTGTACTTAAATTAGGTCTCATCTCACTCATAACAAGGGGCCGGTCTTGATTGGGGAATATAATTTTTTTTTAAATCGTTGAAGTAACGGGTTTTGGTCGGAGTTGTGGTCTGATGGTGCTACACAGTGAGAAGTAAATTTGACAGTAGTAAGTAATCCAAATCACACTGAGTAGTCATGCCTTCCTATCTATACTCTGTTAATTCTAAGATTGAAGTGGGTCAAAACACACCCATATATTACTCCGCGATAACAGATGTTTTTATACAGCTGATGACATTTAAAAACTATAACATAACTAATTATTCAGACCTTACAGCAACCCTGTTCCCTCTCAAATACCACAGAGTTTATAACGATCATCTGGATACAGAGCCAAGGTAAGAACGAGAAAGAGAGATAACATCACGACCACCCTCAACAAACATTGGCTCAGTACGACCCACGCGTCACATCTGACATTGAACAGAAATTTTCGGCTCAGTACGACCCAGGCATCATCTCTGGCCTTGAACAGAAACTTTCAGCTCCCATCCCTATGCATAACGACAAGTGTGGATGCTATCAACCAGCTTCCACCTGGGAATAGACAATAGATAATAGGCAAAGAACTATAATGGTTGCCCCCTGACCTATTGGTGCATGCGCAACGATAAAACAGCGAGTATAGTCATTTATCATGGAATGATAAAGATATGTTAATATGAACATTTATTTTAAAACATACATTACTATTGTGATAGACATGTTTCATTTAGCAACAAAACAAAAGTATTATGTTCTAATGAACTATATTATTGCGCACTTAACATTCGATGTGTACGTTCTGCGTCCAACAGACAATCATAAGTACTGACCTACTTCATTCTTAGAATGAAGAGTACAGTACACTAGTGATTCAAGTCACACCGAGTAAAGTCTAAACCTTCTAACCTAGCGCACTAGTGATCCAAGTCCCAAAGTCAATGTGAACCTTTTTATTTAAAGACTAGGGGCTGATCCAAACAAATTATAAACTCTGATACATATTTTTATAATTCAAGGAGTAGCCTCGCGGCCAGCTAGATATGTTGACACGACGCCAGCCGAAAGTTGAGAAGCCCTAAATAAAAATTGGAAGCGTATCCTATTCAGGACGTAGCCATCAACCCAACATTTTTTGGCTGTAGTGATTTTCTAGGAAATATAAATACGATCAGTAGTTTGCCATTGCTTTCTGAACGGTTCAGATGCTCAAATGCCTGTGGCGGGGATCGAGCTCGGTGCCTTGGCCGAGAAGAACTGCATTGGACAATATTCTGTTTGAAATCTTTTTAGGGACAGTGTCTTGCTACAAGATAGATCCAGCTACAACCTGAGAACTTATGCTTTAAAAGAAGCGCCACAAGTTATACAAATAAAATGTCCATATAACATCGTTATGCGACAAATTGTTGCTTGTACTTACAATGGTGATGCTGCCGCGATGACTGCTGCTCGTGTAGAATACCCTGAAGGAATGTTTTAGCTTCAGCACTTGTGCTTGGTGAGTCCATGCTTAAAAGAGCCTCTGCTGCCATTTCCCGACCTCGCCCATCGTAAGACTGTTCACATGCATCTACTGTAGAAAATAAATAAAATAACGAATCTAACAAAACATAAGGGGGAAGGAGTTATTTATAACAACGCATAAATCTATCACAACACTTGTTTACAAGTAATTGAAGAACTGTCATATTTTTTTTTGGGGGGGGGGAGGGGGGAGGGAGAAATATTATCCTAAGCTCGTAGATGAGGTGACTGAAAAAAGGTATGTAGCTCAACACACTTTCTCCTTTTAGGAAACCATATCATAAAACTAAAGTTCTAGGAAAACGAGAAGATAAGGGTAGATCCCATATCCTCGATGAAGTGGGGGGGGGGCCGCAGGTGACAACACAACCCCCCCCCCCCATATTTCCAATCTTTAACCAAAATAAATTACTGTTGATGAGTCCACAGACTGCATTGTCAAGGGACTCGTATAAATCCTACAGTGAAACTTATAAATATTACATATTTTTGTTTAACACGAAAACGAGTCTTCAAAAATGACTCATATGACAATTCCGTTGATTTTCAATGGTTGTCACAAAAATGTATAGATCAACTTAGTTTCCATTGTGACCAATGAAAATCACGGAAATAATTTTACATAGTTTTTGCAAGATGACTGTTTACTCAAAATGGCTATATGGGGCAATACTACGGCTGTGCACTCATCTATTCATTCCAGGAGAACACTTTGTCATCACGTTTCTTGCAATCTTGAGACATGCTGTAGAAAACGGGTTGATTCCACACCAGCACGTCAGGCATATATCTTGAGAAGGCTTCAACACAGTAGTTATCATGGGGGTGTTGTCGGCCTCATTAGAAGGCTTCAACACAGTAGATATCATGGGGGTGTTGTCAGCCTCATTAGAAGGCTTCAACACAGCAGATAGCATGGGGGTGTTGTCTGCCTCATTAGAAGGCTTCAACACAGCAGATATCATGGGGGTGTCTGCCTCATTAGAAGGCTTCAACACAGCAGATATCATGGGGTGTTATTAGCCTCATTAGAAGGCTTCAACACAGCAGATATCATGGGGGTGTTGTCAGCCTCATTAGAAGGCTTCAACACAGTAGATATCATGGGGGTGTTGTCAGCCTCATTAGAAGGCATCAACACAGTATATATCATAGGTATGTTGTCAGCCTCATTAGAAGGCTTCAACACAGCAGATATCATGGGGGTGTTGTCAGCCTCATTAGAAGGCTTCAACACAGTAGATATCATGGGGGTGTTGTCAGCCTCATTAGAAGGCATCAACACAGTATATATCATAGGTATGTTGTCAGCCTCATTAGAAGGCTTCAACACAGCAGATATCATGGGGGTGTTGTCAGCCTCATTAGAAGGCTTCAACACAGTAGATATGGGGGTGTTGTCAGCCTCATTAGAAGGCATCAACACAGTATATATCATAGGTATGTTGTCAGCCTCATTAGAAGGCTTCAACACAGCAGATATCATGGGGGTGTTGTCAGTCTCATTAGAAGGCTTCAACACAGTAGATATCATGGGGGTGTTGTCAGCCTCATTAGAAGGCTTCAACACAGTAGATATCATGGGGGTGTTGTCAGCCTCATTAGAAGGCTTCAACACAGTAGATATCATGGGGGTGTTGTCAGCCTCATTAGAAGGCTTCAACACAGTAGATATCATGGGGGTGTTGTCAGCCTCATTAGAAGGCATCAACACATCAGATATCATGGGGGTGTTGTCAGCCTCATTAGAAGGCATCAACACAGTATATATCATAGGTGTGTTGTCAGCCTCATTAGTTGCTTTGCACGGCAATCAGTAATGTTACTCTTCTCGTCTTTGCGGCCGGAAACGCGGGAGAGCTACAGTGCATAAACATCACACACAACACAGTTGTGTAGACAGAAGAATAAACCACTTCAACAAGACATTGTTACCACGACACGTGGCGCACGGCCGAGAGGTTAGAGAGTTGGTCTCACACCCGTGAGGTCCAGATTTCGACGCTCAGTAAGATTTTTTTTAAATAAATCATCTGAACAATATAAAAATATATGACACGGCGACGCAAGCGCATGCGGCCTTTACCACACAAGCCACTCGAGTACTAACGGAGAAAACACAGTATGACATTTTACAAGACATTTCATTCACAAGGACAAGACAATTGAATGAACATGTTACACAATAATGCGGAATATGACAAATAAGATCAACAATAAGATACATAATATGACAAATGCGTGACAATAAGAATTTTCTTGCAATACAAAGGCAATTTTTGCTGGCTTTTTAAAACACATCTTTGTAATTGGTATCATTTGTCAGTATACGAACACGATGACGTCAGTTTCTTGAATAAATAAATATAATGACCACTGCATATAACGTAAATATTGAGAGCTTTGTTAATAAATTGTTCTTTACCCAAAATCAACAAACGTTTGTAACTTGGGGTGATTTAAACCGAGTCAGTAACTTTCAATAATTTATAGCAATAAACGCAGCCGTTCGGTGATAGTGGTTAGTAGGTCCGTCTCACAAACACAACTATGTCGAACTTGCTCGTAATTTGAACGCCGACGACCGCCCACATTGTATTGGCCGGATGTATAAGTGGTGTCTAAAAAATAGGTGAAAAGACAATCCCTATAGAGCAGAAGTTTTATAACTGTTGGAAGTCTGCGGGGATTCTCGCAGGGGGGGGGGGGGGGGTCCCGTGAAAACATGATAAAAATTCGCCTTTTCATTTCCAATAAAAAGATATAATTGGACATATTTTTGGGAGTGTGTGGCAGAAGAAAATATTTAAAGGGGGTCGGCGGCAGCAAATCTCGTACGATCCGCTGCTATTGAGGACATCTTTAAAAATGTATTCAATAACAATTATCATAGATGAGACCCACTGATGGCTGATCCACGATACACCCTAAGTGGATATGTCAGTCCTCGCACCATCTGGCAGGACATATTTCTAATATTTGCTGACTTAGAGGTAGCACAATTTAGAGTGACTACAGTAGCCCAGTATTTAGTGCACTGACTTCCTTTAATAGTAATCCAAGTTTCGATTCCCAGTTCAACTTGAAATATTTCAAAATCATGAACGGCACCAAGATCGACCAAAGCCTAAAGAGATGGGTACCAAATCTTCTAGGACAGTAAAGATTGCGAACGTGATGCTGACCAAATTATCAGCTGGTCAATGAAAATACAGGCGTAACATCGCATTCCCCGATACACCTCTTAAGACAAACTTACTTTTAAAACTCAAATGGCCAGGGTAATAATCCACTTTGTGATACTTCTGTGCAAATAAAATAACTGTTGTCATCTTGTCTTGGATATTTTATGTTAGTGTTGTTTATAAACATCTTCTGCCTTCTTAGTTTTTGGTTCCTTCTCAAACTCCCACCGGATCTCTCTTAAAGCAGAACAATTCTTCTAGGTTTCCAGCAGTATATTCCAGAGAACGGAAATGCGTTGGTGCCGTTTTATTTGCGCAAATGATCCTACAAATTCGATCTCAGCGGTAATCGTCTCCTCTAACAGTTCACTAATACAGGCTGCCTTACATAATTTACATAATTATCAGTGTTTCTCTTCATTTGCCAGTTTCTAGGAAATAATCCCTAATTATTGTGTATATGCACACCTCAGTGAATTCAGTCTTGTCAGCTCTTGTTTGTATATTGTAGGACTACCTTCCTGGTGCAGTGATTATGTCATTTAATCACGAAGTCATGGTTTCGGAGCCGGACCATGACGTCTTGTTTATAAGCGCATTCATTGGAAACCAATGGGAAACCACTTTTTATTGAAAATATGACTGAAGAAGTGTAATTTCCTTGTTTGGAAATATGAGATGTTTGTACTCTTTAATGAAAATATAATTTTTTAAATGTGTATTTATTAAACATGTCTTAACAATGTAACCGACAAACTACTTACAGTAACGTTTTAAAAGGCCTTTCTTGAATGTGCCATTCCGAATGTTAGCTTGACTACTGGAGTCTATAACCTGAGCGCTAAGATCATTTCTTAATCCAGTTTCCGAGAAATAATTTCCATTAGTAGAAATTCCAGGGCAGTCAGCCACGAGTGATGCCTGGGAATGTAGTTGATTCAAGTGAAGAGGATACAACTGCTTCAAATGATGGCGATTCTCAAGAGCACCGGCAAAGTATGTTTTGTGATCGTCAGGGCCAGAGATGGACAATCTATTTAGACCATCTTGTTCAACAATATTCAATCGACTTTCAAACTTTGACAATGTTTGAACACTATCCAATGAATCGGTTTCTAGCACATTATCACATGAATTGGTTTCTTGTATACTATCAAATGGTTCTGTCTTCACACCATCGCCCTTGTCAGAGTCGTCGTCAACACAACGCCACGCATCTGCTGGCAACTCGTACTTACATCCGAGCATGAGATTACATAGCTGTACAGGGCATGAGACTTCGTGTACATGACCTGCTGATCCAAGCACATTATCATTTTCAGGGATGTTATGTTTTTTCAGTACATATTTATCACAGATATCACTGCTGTCGATTACGTCATTCATGCTACGAAATCTGCACACCAAATTTTGTGAATTTCGTTTGGAACTATCTTGAATACTGAGATCAGAGCGTGCAGTTTCCGAATTATGGCTGCGTTTGAGCATACCCTCCGTACATAATTGGAAGTCTGTACCATTTTGAAGATAGGGTTCGCCCGACTTCTTATTCTTCAAGGATAGGTCCAATACAGGACTTGAAATAAGATCTGAATAATTGTGTGTGGGCACAATATCTTCACCAGTCTGTCCTGGTAATGCAAGCATTGAAAACCAATATTTCTTACTTGAAACACTATCAGTAAATAATGCCGATGGCTGTGAAATAGCGGAAATGTCTGATGGAATGAAGGCATATGTCGGCGAGGGCAGGCACTGAAGATTAACAACACTTGACTGTGAAAGGACACATGTTGGCGACATCACTGGCAAGGCGTGGTAAGGAATATGGTTAACAGATAATAGAGCGGGCATCTGAGGTGGAAGTCCAGAATCTGGAATGGGAACGGTGGGAGTGGCAGACTGTTGTATTGTGAACGGTGACACTGTATGAATCCGAGCATCCGTAAAGCACCCGGAATGATCACTCATTTTCACTAGTTACTTATGATACACGATCATAGACGTTGAGATTAACTCATCTGAAGAAGTCCGACTATTCTACTATTCGCTGGATAAAGAAAACACACATGACACATCACGTTTATAGTATCACATTCACAAATTGAAGGTTGTGTAAGTATTGACTTTAATATAGGTGATACTTTTCAGTATCTAGTAGCACAAGTAGCGGTCAGGTGAAGTCATAAGTATGGAAATCCTACACTTACACAGAGAGACAAATAGCATATGGGTATTGCCTAAGTATTATATCTCTATAGACAAGGATATACCGTGACCTTTATTTTAACAGGCCGGAGTGTTAACCCATTTTACGTCCCTTCAAAAGGCCGTTCCGACTATTTCTGTGCATTTCACAAATAAAGTATATTTAAATGACGAATGAAAATCATGGTAATAGTCGAAGTGAGCTCTCACAGTGACGTTGAAATCGGGCCTATTATAACGAAGGTCACTGATATACTTATGCATTGGACTCACGAGTACAGTTCGTTGTAAAGATCATTGAAGGCAGTTCCTGTTACAGTATTATTCGTTTTCTTTTCGTTAGAGACAACTTGTCAATCTAATTACAGCGTTTCTTTAGAATTAATGTTCAACGGCTAGAAAATGTATATACTCTCTTAATTCAGGGGCCGGAAATCCTGGAAGCTGTGTTAGGTCTACTACTAAGTTCTGACATTGTTAGACGATATACCATTTTGAAATAACCACATATTTGCATGTGTGTTTGTACATATTTAAGTTAATATACAGGTTTGCAGATACTTCATATGTGGAGGGGGGGGGGAAGGAAGAGAGAAAGAAAAAGAGATTTACCTAAAAAAATATTGTATCAACCGCTTTTCGTCGACTCTTAAAAAAACCAATATCTTTATAACTAATGCTGGTGATCTACAAAATCTATTCTCGCGATCTACCGGCAGAACGTAACAGACTGCCCTTGCTGTAAGGACATCACTGTTTCTTTACTGTTATAGTGACGTGGTAAATCGCGTAGTATATCTTTGTATCTATTTGTATTTTGAGACCCGTGCTAGTATACATTGAAGTCAGGAAACTGTTTAAAACAACAACGAACTGGATTTACTCTTTACATTACTGATCGTAAGTCACATCCATTTCCCCCACCGCTGAGACGTATGAGTGTGGTGTTAGTCCGAATTCAGTTTCAACAACCAGCCACTTTCCCTCTAAAAGTTCTCGTGTGTGCGGTTAAGACAGCCGTTTGTGAAAGCTACAAAACCACATATGCAAATCACAACAGATGCGCATTTAATGATATTTTTCTGCATACTTAATAGGTCCGGAGTTCTAAATTTCGTGCAGTGTTAGCTCCTTGCGTGCGTCTATTCTGACGAGGCATCTTAGATGTAGCATACTAGTTAAGCAGGTTTTCCATTGTTTTTATCTCTTGGACTCCATCACAAGTTCCTATTTATCTTCTCCCGCTATTCGTTCAGAAAACCTGAATGTTCAAAGAAAGCAGGGATCAAAATCAAGTTTCTAACATTACAATGTGATGGTCCTGTACTGAAACTCCTCTGTAAATGGAGGTGTCATGACAGTGGAGGAAATAAAACTTTGACGCAACTCATTTTCATTCTCTGGACTACATCCTGTTAGAAATCTAGTAGAACCACTGTCCTGCTACAAGATTCAAAGGGAGTTTGAGAATGAACGCTGAAGAAGTACTTAAACCGGTATTCTCACATCGTATTGCATACCAGTAGTCATGCTCGGAATTTGTCGTGCACAAAGCTATCTCCAGTCTGTTACGGCAGGCGTAGTGTGATGCTTTTATCTTCTAGGCACTGCACACGAATCACGTCAACAATCGAGAGAAAGTCTGATAAAACTTAACGTCAACCCCTTTTTCTTATACACCAATTAAATTGTTTGAATTTGAAAATAAATGTGATAGAAAATGCGAACATATCCCCCCTCCCCTTTTCTATCCAGCTAAAAATATTGGAAGGAAGGAAGGGGGGACGCTAATTAATTTTGATATAATTAAGTAGGCGGAGATTCTTGACAAGTTTTTGACATAAAGTGGGGAATAGAATAATAAATACAAAAATTGCTGCGTTATTTATGGACTTAGGTTGTTCAATGGATAACTCATAATGTTGTGTGGCATGTGACACGATTTGCAGTACTGATAAAATGTGTTTAAATGTGTTTATTAAAAAATATTTGAATAAATCACAGTGTGTGAAATGAGATGTTTGGGGAACGCTATAATGCCACTAGAAGAGACCGACGGAGAAATGAAGATCATCTCAAGACTACATATGGTTTAGCTACATCATGAGAATGGAACCAGCGCAACAAGGCCTTCGTGCATACACCAGCAGAACATCGGATATCATTATTAGGTTTCCTAGACTATTCTATGCCCCTCCCTCTCCCACTATATCATATGTTTTCTCCGTGGGTAGTATACCACCTTTAGAAATAGCTGGTGCTCGGCGGGGGGGGGGGGGAAGGGAGGAGAAGATACGACCCACGTTGATAACCACTATTCTCAGCAATGAGAAAATTAACTGATGAGACCCATGGCTTTAGACATGAGTCCCAGCGATAGTTCTTTAACTGTTCAACAAACATGTGCACACACAAATGTAGAAGGACATACACGCAGTTAATGAAGGAAATTTAGCAGAACGCGAAACGGTCATCTCAAATACTAAGACCTAGTTCTAACACCTGGTCCACAATCATATTTACTTGTTTATAACTAACGACGTCTGTCAGAGTCCGAAACGGGAGCAAAGAATATCAACGCTGTGACTACAATGAACATCGTAAGAGGCGACTAAGTAGGTTTAAAGGTGAGGCTGGCTTAGGAGTTTGAAAAAGAAGAAAACTACCGACAACATATCCGATAGAAGATAATGAACCCGGGTGTTCAATACGTGTGATGTTTACTTTTAAAATTCGGGAAATAAAACAATAAAACATGACATAACATTGTCATTTGAAGATCTATTCATAGAACAAAGTATCCCCAATAGTTTTGAAAGACACAATTTATTGATATACGGAACCCGTCGGGGCAGATAGAACATGCTGACAACCATGGTTAAAATGTGACATAATTTGACAAAAGCCAATCAAATCGTCTTTCGTGTAGTTTTGCGTGCTGATTGGATGCAAGCTAGCCTGTTCTCGGTGCTCCCATAATGCGGAAGTGACACAACAAAGAAAACTGACCTCATGTTTACATTGCTTGACTGCTAACCTATTTCCGGTAAAAGGGCGGCAGTTGTACGAGTTTCTAAACCGTCAGCAGTCCAGGTTTGTCACTGCCGTCAGTTATTAAAACAATGAGGCGGAAGTTGTTACAGTGCTACCGTAGCAATTAATGTCGAAGAGCAAACTGGGAATATATTGGCGTAGTAGTAACGCAGATTGCCTTGAGCTCATAAGTTTGAATCCCACTTAGTACACATTCTCCCCCCGAAATCTCTGGGGAATATCGATTGAAGCTACGGAGTTACGTGCTATGAGGAGACATCCTCGGGGGCGGCGTGCAGCTTCGCTTAGAAGACATAATATATATGGGGAACCCCGAGTACGATGAAGTAAATCCTCTACGACATTTCAACTGTTTATTTTTTTTCTACTGTAGACCAGTGGATATGGTACAGTTAAGCTGCTGAGCCGATGGCTATAAAATAGCTAAACATGAATCAACAGTCCCGTGTGTTTGCGGGAATAGACAGGAGAGGGCAGAATATCAACATAATTTATCTGTCATTAATGTAGAAGAGGAAAAAAGGATGCATGGAAAGTAAAGATGACAGTCCCATCACATAGAAGGCTAAAGTGATCCAGAGGTCAAGCTGATGGAGTGCGCCAGATCGAAAAGCGCAGACTTCGCAGCCAAGCTGGATACCATGAAACAACGCATTCCGTTCTCTGGACTACCTCCTGCTAACCTGCATAATTTTTAGAACGATCGCAACCCAGAAGAAGAATAAATGAACAAGGCAATCAACTACGGTTAAAGAAATGATTATATCACGACACTGCAAAAGTAGATTATAAATGAGAGTGGATAAGAAGAGAAATAAGAAGATAAACAAGTACAATGTAAGAATACAAAACAAAGGAACGAGTATAATAACAATTAAGTAAATGAATAAGATAACAAATTAATGACAAAGTGAGATTGATCGGCTGTTCCCGGACACTGGAGATGTATTGCTTTAACAAGCTTACAGCAGTATATGTAAAACAAAAACATATAAGAAGCACTGTAATGGAGCTACCAACATTGTGCGTGTTTGCAACCAACTCCTGTGACATCACAAACCGCCTAGTATACAGCTGTATCTAGAGCTCCGTGGAAAAAGGGAAAAAAACTAACCACCATGTGCTCTTAGATAAGAAATCTAGGGCACTAAGTGAACACACCAAACGAGACAACCAATAAATAAGACATGTAGGCTCATTGGGAATTATCCTTCTAGTGTGACGCATTATTTGATTTTTATCATCGGTCACTTTGTGCATACTTTGTCGACAGCCAATGAAAGTCACGAGAATTGTTCACGTTATTAGTTAAACATAACTTGTTAATAATGTATCACTTTATACGGATGATTTTCAATTCAGTTCAGTGTTTTTTTTAAAATAGTCACACACCATCCGAGTCCCTCGTCAATTATACGCTCGTGTGGAGTGACCAGTTTTTTTTTTAAATGGACGATATTTGACTTTCTTCATGATTTTCATTAGTCTATTGTGTATACATGGGGCTGACAACCAATGAAAATCACGGGAAAAGTCAAATAACGTTACTTTTGAAGGATTAAATCCAATGAATACACAGGACAGTATACTTTACAGTACTGGCGAGGGACTGTACTATTTCTCTTTTAGCATCAACAGCAAAGACTCATGCCAAAATCGGATCTGCTAGGCCTACAAGACGCATTACGGTGGCACTACGTAATCACGCTCCCGGCGGAAATCTACAATGGGGTGAACGCAAAAAAAAAAAAAAAAAAAAAAAAAAAAAAAAGCAAAGACTGATGGATAATATTAGAGTCGCCCAAATGTTTTCGGGACCCGAATGGGTGGCAAAGAGTAGTAATAGTAATACTGTTACCTGTAAGAGGTGACTATGTAGGTTTGGGGATGGAATTAGCTGTTTCATCCTATAGACGGTCCAAGTGACCAATGCGCCACGCTGAAGTCGGATGTGTCAGGCCGAAATGCGAAGATATTCCATCTTAGCTGTAAACCATGACACAACGTATTCAGTTATCTACTATATTCTTGACTACATTCTGTAGATGTTTGAGAATGAATGTAGAAAAAAATATGTTGAGAATGTAAATTCAGTCAATTAAAGACAATAATCAAAAACGAAGAAGGTCGGTTGTGATTGTATGGCTATTCATTGGATACGTGTGTCCATACTATTGTCCATACTACATCCTGCTAAAAATCTAGTAGGATCATGTTTCTGAGAGAGATCTAGCGGGAGTTTGAGAATGAACGCTGAAGAAGAAATAGAATCCCAACTTTTCCGTCAACTGAAATCTGGCTCACCGAAACATCTCTGCAGATTAAGTTATGGGGAACCTAACAACGACCTAAAACAAGCTCTCTGAGTTTCATTGGTCGGTCTGTGTTATTTTTGGCGGGCGACTCCAATTATATAAATAGTGTCCAATGAATAGCCATACAATAATCAAAACCTACCGAATGAAGGCATGTTTACGTTTAGTAGTTAGGTCTCCTATATCAACCGATTGTCACGGTCAAACCCACCATTCCTTGGGATTGCCCAATTTATATCTAAGTGGTCGTTTCCATGCTACAGGAAATTAACAATATATATCACCATTAACTATTAGGAAATACCCAGCCTCGAAACGCAAGTACGTTGTACATTAGTCTATCTGCAAAACAAAATGAATTAAAACAAATATTGAACTTTAATCAATAGGAACCGAGAAAGCTATTTCTTGGCGTTATTTATTACAACAATGTAGACTAACCGATGGCAATGGGTGTTGCGTGTGTATAGGCAATTTGAAATGAATACTGAAATATTATGCAATAGGATAAAAGAAATGTAAACACAGCTACACATGCTATTATTGCAGCGACTCGACTGGTTAATAATAAAAATGTGAGAAAGAACACAGTACGGGTAATCAGCATATATTTTTGGGGCAGTATGAAGTGCTAGTCTAGATCTGTTCAAAATGGGTTTTTTTTTCACTGCTGGTTATGCTATCAACTGAGCACATATGATTTGTGTTTGCTACCTTCTGCTTTACAAATAAATGTAGTTTCATGTCGTTGCTGTAAGTTATGTATATGTTTATGATGTACACAGTTTGCCATTTAACCATTTGCTGCAAGGGTGAGTATATTTGTCTTGTTTTCTATATAACTAATTCTTAACAAACGTTTGCAGCACTTGTGTTCAAAAGCATGAAACAATGATTTAAGCTTTTGAATACAAATGGTATAAACGTTTGTTAAGAATTGGCTACATGGAACACACGGATTCACTTTCTAAATTCATTTTGCCAAGAACAGTCGAGGATGGAATAAGAGGTAGACAAAGAAAATATTGGATTGATAATATCAAGGAATAGTCTGGGCATGATTTTCAACACTCCTCCAAATGGCCGAGGGCAGATGTGTTTGAAAGATTTTCTGTGCTGTGTCTTATTCTTATGCTATAATGCCCACAAGTTCATATTTAACTATAATATCAAATAATGGAGGGAAGGGCAGACCAAGAAGACGATGGACTGACGACATTAAAGATAACATGAATACATCGCTAGAAAATGCAAACCACATCGCCCAAGACAGACAGAGGTTCAGAGTTCATTGGGAAGACAACGTTTTGGAAGGAATACTTCACATGGATACAACATCAACTATTTTCCATTTAACTATACTGTTCACAATTTTCCTAACTCTTATGTCAAGCTTCCCTGTAATTGCCCCAATTTGTGCGCATATCTGTGATGTTCACTTTCAGATCTAAGGAATTGCCGTCAAAAATTACAGTTTACAAGTGGGTTGCACTTCTGGTGATATATTTTTAGCCATTTATCATTTTATTCCCCGTGTTTGCTACCACGTCCTGTTCAACATCCTATCCAAGCCGGAACTACTTGTCACAGTTGTGATGTCAAGTATGCTTCTGTGTACATCACATCAAGTCTTGATGTTTGTCTATGTCAGGAGTGCGCACACTGTTATAAGACGGCGAGTGACGCAACGTATTTCCATTCTCTAGACTACATCCTGCTAAAAATCTAGTAGGATCATGTTTCTGAGAGAGATCTAGCGGGAGTTTGAGAATGATCGCCGAAGAAGAAATAGAATCTCAACTTTTCCGTCAACTGAAATCTGGCTCACCGAAACATCTCTGCAGATTAAGTTATGGGGAACCTAACAACGACCTAAAACAAACCGCTATATACACGACCAATATCGGATTAGATACATACAATAATTAATGTTTATATACTTATGTTGAAAAGTGGGAACATATATTCCTACAGGTGATTGGTTCTGGCAAGAAGAGAGCAAATAAAACATGTGACATACAACAATATCATTTACGCAAGTATTGGTGTATCTAAAAATAACATGTTTCTCCATTGTAAAGAAAATAAAACAGTCACTGGCTTTCAAACAATAGCAATTTGTCAACATTGACATCGTTCAAGTATCCCACTTCACTTAGAGTAGACTGGGAAATGCCATTTTTTATTTCCTTCCTGTATCTATCTGTCTCACGCTATTGAGGAATTTATTTCGCTACTAAAAATAATATGCATTTAACTTCTTAATTTCCATGTTGTCGGTATATCAATATATGTACATCTTCAATATCAATATTAATAAAACAATTTTTGGTATGGCTCAGAGACCTTGGTGATTAGAAAAGCAACACAGATTACAGACTTGTGTGAACAAACAGGAAATAACTCTAAACATAAAATACACGGAAAGATGCTGCAATAAGTAGACATCTTGAACATACAATCACGAATGATGGTAGATGTGAAACAAATGTTAAAAGTAGAACAGAAATTGCCAAAAGCATTTTCAATGAAATTATAAAACTATATTAACACTTAAACAAATCACAAACAAGCTAAGAATGAGAATTGTAAAATTCTACATATACTCTACACAAATGTACGGCTCAGTAACATGGATAAACAAACAGCTAGAAGGTAGAAATGGTGACTTTGAGCTGAGGGTATAGAAAAGACTAGGGAGAACATGGGAAGATAACTAAAATGGACAAAAAGGTTCTAATATGAAAAAGAACTACTAAAGGGAATAAAATTGTATATATATATATATATATATATATATATATATATATATATATATATAGGTCATATTTCTCCATTTTAAAGACATGAAATCTGGTTGAAGACCTTACTTGAAGTTGATTGGCGAGCAAGATGTAGGCAGAGATACAAATGAGAGGAAAACATCATGAGATGGCAGGATATAGAGTGCATCACCAAGAGACAGAAGATTTTAGAAGTCTGTTGTAGTCAACTTTCGATGCGGAGACGGCACCTCATGATGACGATACATGTACATGATTTTACTTATAATCATTTACATTGTGTTATCTTAGCCTCCCATATTCTCACAGCTCGTGATTTGATCCCTGTCTCGATGTTTCAATCCCATACCCGCAACATAACACTCCGGGGGGAGAGGGGGGGGGGAAGAGAGAGAGAGAGAAGAAGAAGAAAGAAGTTGCTTTGTGATAACATGCTAAATAACTTTCAAAAGTAGACGAATACCCACTCATAAGTTTCATCTACAGCCGTGGTTCCCAAAATGGACCATTACCATACACAAGATACCACAATGTTTTGTTGGAGGAGACAGCCCATTGGTTTACCTTCCATCTATAACTTCTACTCAGAAAACAAATAAAAGATATAGCTAGAAGATCCATGACGTAAAACCCGCAATTTAAAAAAACAGTGAAGACATAGGAACATACGGAGAAGAGAAAACATATAGGGAATTAATAGAGATGTATATCACATGGAGAAAAGACATAGGGAATTTGAATGAGGCTGAGAACATGCCTTAATGAAACAGACAATTTGGAATCATTATCCACGGCCTATTCACCCGACGATATATAAATAACACAGGGGCCAAAGTGGTTGATTGTGTGTGACATCAGAAATGCACAACTCCGGGAAGGGAGATGCCACGGAGACGTTTTATTTACACATATTGGTAACACTTATACCTATTTCAGTTCATTATTTGTCTTTCCTGTGTTACCACCAGTCTTCGCATTTCCATCATCGGGTTATTTCCCGACGTTTTATCTATTGAGAGAGGACACGGTCTTGTCTGAGGGGAACACATAAAGATCAATATCTGAAATTATTTTGACAATAATAAAACAAAAAATATTTTTTTTAAATCACTGCAGCCCAAAAATGCTATGTTGGTGGCTACGTCCTGAATAGGAAACGCTACCAAAATAATAATAACATAAGTAACTCTCCTGGAGCAAAGCTGCAACTTTTTTTCATGGTGGGGGGGGGGGGGGGAGGCGGAAACAAACTTAATATGAAAGTGGCACAATGACGAAAAAAGAAGGACTGATATATAGAATCAGGAAGTAAATTCAATGTTTGGAGTAAGAAGGTTTTCAAATAGTTTGCACAGCTTTTGTTATTCATACACACTTAGAGGATGGCGATCTCAATGCAAATACCAGCAAGCGCAGGCGAAAATGTGATATCTTCCTACACCGAATAGTATAAGTTGGCGTGGTTGTTCTTTGAATGATCTGGGTAAACCCAGATATTTAATTCAACAGGTAAGGTAGGATCGTCAAGGCTATTTGGATTTTTTTTAAATGGTAAGATTTGAGTTTAAGAAAACTAAATAATCAAATGCCTGACAGATATACAGAGAAACATTTGATAAGGATTTCCATAACATACCAAGGAAGTAGTGAATCAATACATATAATATAACTGTTGAGAAAGGAACCAAAGGGAATGAAATATAAATACAGTAACGACGTTCTGGACATAAATGATATGTAAACGTCGTCTGTCAACATAAATAAGTAAATGTTATTCATTAAACATATAACGCGAAGGGAGTGGGGTCAAGTCCTTCTTCAGAACAGTCATACGCGCTGATTTCAGCGTTACTTTCTTGATTGATCGGGCTTTTTTCATTAATTTTATTGGCAGGCGGCACAAAGAATGAATTAGTAACAATAAGACCTAGAATACGTCAGGATGCTACCCTGGATATACACAGTATTAATTCTTAATAATAAGACCCATAACAAGTTAGGATGACACCCTGAATAGAATACACAAAGTATACCAATTATCAGTCACATAGCAACATTTTTTGGGAGGGGGGTACGTTCTCATACCCTTGCTGGATCTTTCTTGTAGCAGGACGACGGTGCCATTATATTTCTAGCAGGATTAATTCAGAAAACGCAGATGCGTTGTGTTGCAGTTTTATTTGCGTCAATGACCGAACACTTCCGACTTGTACGACATCCACCACGATAAGTGATAAATCTTTTAGGCTCGTGTCCATGGATGTTGTAGATAGAATGAGAATTTCCTGCAGAAAGATAGGCAATATCTCCGAAACCTATAATCCATTACATCCAACATATGCATGGCATCTGTGCATTCCGACTTGGCCGGCTTAAAAAAGCAGAAACATCATAGGGGCGACCAATGTCAATGTCCCTAACATACGGTGATCTTACAAGTACACACCGAATCTGGAAAAGGTAATTCACAATTGACCCCATTCAAAGTAGGAGTAATATTCAGGTATTGGATACGCCAGCCTGAACATGCACTCCTGGGTATGGAAGAAAGCTTTGAATTTAGTTCTACATTACATACAGGACAAGCACTGAACAAATATCGGGGAGCGCATTGTTCAAATGTCTGACCGTAGCAGTGTTGAGACTCGGAATATGGACACTGGGGTCAACGTAGAGGGGGGCGAAAGTCTATAACGACACTGCAAACTTAGCCCAACTCGACTGTCGACCGTTGCCCAACACGGCTCATACAGAGAGAATTGGGTTCAGTATCCAAGGGTCAACTGCGAAGCTACTTGCCCGAGATTCGTATTTTACCTAAGCTCTTTGGGCAATATATGCTATGGCGATGAGTCAAAATGCACAGACGGCACCTGGCGATGGATTGGAAGGTCATCTCAAGCGGACGAGTCGAGTGCGGGAGAAATGCACAGGTAAAATTCCAGACCCCCGACGTGTTTGGCAAAGCAGCACATCGTCTAGAAAGGTGTATCAACCTTGAGTCTAATTCGACCGTCGCCATTGCCCAACACGGATCATACGGAAGAGATTAGGTCTTGGACCTAGGGACACAAAGGGTGATAATGGAATGGTCTTCCTACACGAGGAACACCTCGCTGGATGCGAAACGCCTCGTATGAGGATAGACAAACAATGCGTTACCCAACCAAACTATCAGCTCGCCTCGTCTCATGTACCCCTCCTCATCCCGAGTAGAAGGTTCCTCCAATAGGTATTGCACCAAGTCGAAAGGTGAAATCTCGTGGGTATGAAAGAAAGCTCAGAAAACTCACAATTGCACATAGGAAGTAAGAGCTAATCACTCGTAATTCCTGAGGTTCTCAAACATACAACAATAACGAAACTTATCTTATTTAGACATTTCCACTCCATGCATTACATCTTTCTGGAATTCTAGGTGAATCACTGTTCTGCTATACAAGATATATCAAGAGTTTAAGAACGAACGAACTAACACTTTTCTTTATAAGCATACCCACCAATGCACTTTCTTTTAACTACCACACTTTCTTTTAAATATCAAATGTATATTTAACGTCCGTAGGTAACGTGAATATGGGGGGGGGGGGGAGGAGAAGAAAGGGGACGAAACTACTCCCTTCTAGGAAAATAGAACACGGCACTTAACACCCAGTAGCCCCCCCCCCCCCCAATAAAATACTCCACAGAAAGCAAACCCTCTATATCTATTTCGGTTCCATGTGGAATATGGGAGCTGCAACGGCAACAATCGTTCTCCCAACCAGTTTTGTACTGCTCTGTTCTCACAAGGTCCCAATTGAAGTGGTCTTTTCCTCTACAGTTCGCCAGGTATTCCAACTCTCATCTTTCACTGCACGTTCCAGTCAACCCTTTCTGTATGTTGTCAGGTTTCTTCCTGAGGGTGTGTCATATCGATGTTCATTTTCTACACTTAAATGATAACCTTTCTTTTTTAAAAAAAAAACATCACCAAAAGTCATATATACGTCCATGTCATACATCAAGCATGAACGAACAGCCCCTTTGTCTTTCCAGTAACAGAAAAAAAGATATTTAAGTATAAATCTATACAAAAGGCGGAAAGTGTGAAGATCTGACCAGTAACCAACCTATCAGATCGACTACCCTGCAACAAAAAAACCCGAGTACACGACATACATGTATAGTGAAGCTTTCCTCTTGTGGTAGTCGCACAACGCTTCATCTATAATTATATATAGATAATATATAAAAAGTCTTAAATAACAGTTTTAAATTCAGTTTTTGGAGAATATCTTGTTTAAAAACTATAGATTGCCTTAATTATTGAGCTGTGAGATTGTCAACACACCGACATCATTAGTATTAATTTTAGTATTGCTATCAATTTCACTTTTCGTTATATATGCTGTGTTTTCTTGTTATGTAACTTCCCATACTTGTATTGTTTTTCTTCTATGCGTATTTCCATTTATGTTAGTTTAAAGAATACATAATTGAACGTAGACTCCTATATTGGTGTTCGTTTGCTTGTCCTTATATAGAATATTTATAATTCATTTTTATATAAACGTCGATTTGTTCCATCCTGTATTTGCTTTACGTAAAACTGTTATTTAACCCTTTTATACATTTTAATGATATATATATATTTACTATCATATGGTATACAGTTTTACTGCAGTCTACTATTCATTCAATTGCCAACATCAGTACGCTTACTGGGTAAAAGATTACACAAAGCATTGCACACCACTGAGAGTTGAAATGTACTAGTTTAAGATGAAGTGTTAGAGGCCCAACCTCACAGCGAAACAATGCACGAGCCCTATTATTGCTTATAACTCCTGAAGATCGAAACACACATCTATAGTATACAGTTTCCTGATCGTTATATCCAGTGTATCATCGTACACATACAGGAATATCATAAACCAGAATTATATATCAAACGATTGAATTATTGTATCACTTGCAAAATAATTCTTCACATAAAGCACATGGTGTCGGGGACACAAGATCAATGACGGAAATGTATATGAATTTTAATAGATATCACATCTTCATTATATCACCACCAAGGTTGAAAATAAAACTGAGTTTTATCACATAGCTGTGAATACACACGTTTGGCAGGCAGCCACATCCCACCAAACTGGCGGTGGCTAACAGCAAGTTCTAGCCTGAACCTGTTGGAAAGGAAGTTAATTCCCGGCAGAGGAAGTACTTCGGGGTCGCCTTCGCAGCGGGTCAATACAACACTTCCCCTCGTGTGACAGACGAAACGAGCTGGGCTGCAAGCAGATGACAAGGATCTCAACGAGCTCTCTACGTCGTGGTCGCGACCTGGATAAACTTTGGCCTAGCGAACTAATGCTGGCTGATGATACCTACCAAGCGCGTTTAGAGATGCACTATTAAAAAAGTAGGTGGTGCATATACGTTTGTTGGCTATTGAATTTTATCAGTTTGGTTCTTATGCAGTAATAAAAATAGTTGTTCAATTGAACATGAGTGCCTAACCTGATTGTCACCATTGAAAGGAGTCTTTGCGTCATTACGTACGTAGGCCTATATAGTGAACACAGAAAACACAGTCAATAGGGGTATCAACGTTTCTCAAAATTTTTAATATTAAAAATAAAACTTACAAAAAAGTGATTTTCTCATACTCCCAAAGATAGAAACGTGCATGTTAAGAAAGGAATGGATCAAGCTTCCGAACAACTCAATTTTCCAAAGTTATAATAAATATACTGCCCCAATCATGCATGAATCTGAGGCAACGAAAATAGCAGACTCATTTGAGGGCGATGCTGTGGTTGATGTCACGGTATTTAAAAGAGATACGGCCGATCTACGAAGGGCAGTGATTGATTTATTACAGAGTGAAGACGACGATACTGGAGGTGACAGTGCGCACATACAAATAATGATAGAAAATCGAATGACCAGGGGTGCGGGCAGAAAGTGTGTCCTCTGGAAATATCCGAGGATCACATAATCAACATTTAACTGATACTTGAGTCTGATATTGGATTTCCACTGGAAAGGAGAGTGGAACACTTATGGGAATATTCCGTGTGCCATGATGCTGGTTTCTAATCAAGAATTATCAAATTTAATTAGTGTTAAAATATGGCGCATGGCCGAGGTGTTAGAGCGTTGGTCTCACATTCATGAGGTCCAGGGTTCAACTCCCGGTAAAGACTTTTTTTTTTGTTCGGAGGACTTGGATTTTTTTAAAAATCACCCTGTAAATGACGTGACGACAGCAAGGACATGCGGTCTTTATAACACATTTATACGTGCTAACTCCCTAACTGGAAGCATTGCAGTATGACAGTTTTATTGCACTGTTAGAATTATGATGATGGAACCTTGAAGGAGCATGAGTGTGTCCTCTCTGTATGGGTATGGTGGAGTTTTACATTCAGTTCCAGATTGATATTTCTGTCACCGCCCCCCCCCCTCTTTTTTTTGCAATGGGGAAGATTTTCAGAGCTTTTGCAAGTACAGTATACTGTTTTTCAATCAATGTGACTAAGGAATGTCCACAAGAATGTCTCTGCAGACCAAATTGTGGGATATTAACCGACTTAAGACTTAGCCAATACCGACTTGAAAAAAAACCAACCACTCTATACATGACCAATATCGGACTGGATGTAGTGATGATCGTAAAATAATTATTAAGCATATCTATATAACAGATCTGGCCATACATTATGTGTAATCAGATTTTATTTATGTTTGGCGGTAGTTAGACAATACAATGAAATGGTCTCGACGGGGGCGGAACTACATCGGGGTTTCGAATTGGACCTAGATCCAGCCGTTTCACTAGCACTGGCAAGATTAAGGACGGGTGTTAAGTGGTGCCTAGAAATTGAACAATAGTTGAAAATACAATATCACGCAGAGGATATACTTGAACAATATATCCGAGTTTTAACCACGACCGTCCTCCAATATAAGACATACTGGATAATCAAGCCTTCTTAATGACATTTCATTATTCCCGTAATTTTCATTGGTCACGGTGATTATACTTTGTGACAGCCAACGAAAATCAAGGGAATAGTTAAATTAGTCATTTTATAAGACAAAACAATATGTACAAAGGTAGGCACAATTTGATAGACAGAACACATTCTACAGATATGTCCACTCTTTGACGACAAATCAATTTGGAGAGAACAAGCATCAAGAGGACAGAACTGGAAATGAAGCTGTGGGGCAACTATGAGGACTTCCTGCTGATAACTGAATTCATGGAGGCAAACCACATTACTGTACATACTGCTGAGAATAGGAAACTGACATTAGATAAGGGGAAAATAAGCATCTAAAATATCTCATAACGCCACTTCAGCCACATACAAGTCATGTTCTTGTCGAAAACTAGCAATCTATACGTTAATAACCAAAATGTCAGAAAAATACGACATACAATGGATGAGGAGAAGGAGATACCTGCGGAATCATACAAAATAAATGATAATATAATAGGTAAGTAATATAAAGTGTATCAATGAGAAAGTAAATAATATACAAGCTGAAATAATAATGATAATCGACGTTGTGGCAATGGTGCCTTTGATTCACTTGTCACGATTTTTTTTTTTTTGAATTTGAAGCATTTCCCGAATATGAAATGCTTGAGGCAAAAACACTGGCCAACAGAAACAACACTCAAGAATAGCTCTTCGGACCCTCTGTATGAGTTACAAATACAAAATCAAGTTTATAGAAAAGGCAAAACTTTAGAAAAAGATTTACTCCAAGTGAACGAATGAAGAAGAATTGTATTTCTTATTTCAA